>JABSTQ010010313.1:0-182304 GCA_013358835.2 Ixodes persulcatus | reverse complement strand
ACACACCACTTGTTTGTTTTTTGTCTACTGCACCGCCGCTTTGCCTCGGTGGTGCCGTGAACGCCAGCGATGATATGCCGCTACTGCAGAGGCAGCGGCGGCAGGGCGGCGGGCATCGGCTACTCCAGCACTGCAGAGCACGAAACTTCGTTGAACTGATTGCAAAAAAAATCCTGGGTCCACCAATCAAGTTTGTTGAACTGAAATATTCG
Organism: Ixodes persulcatus; assembly: GCA_013358835.2. Lineage (NCBI taxonomy): Eukaryota > Metazoa > Arthropoda > Arachnida > Ixodida > Ixodidae > Ixodes > Ixodes persulcatus. The sequence continues at coordinate 182,092 of JABSTQ010010313.1, read as the reverse complement.
CTATTTTGAAATTCGTTAATTCATTTAGAGGAAAACCGCCAGGGATTTTTTTAAAGTTCGTTGTTCTGAAATATTTGTTAAACCGATATTCGCTCAAGTGAGAGTTTACTGTAGTCGTTGACAAGGTGAAAACGCAGGGAGGAGATTTGGTTGTCTCACTTCCGGCGTGAGGTTCCTAGCTTCAACAACTCTTGGGCGTCTGGTCCAGCCAAAGCAGGACGGAAGCGTGTGCTCGAGGCGAGGCACGCGCTGCTGCTCTCACCCTGTCTGTGACTCTATGTTTTGTTGGCCCCCAATTAGCTCGTGGCTGGAAACTGCATGTATGGGTAGCTACCGCATGGTTTCTCAAACCGAGTTCCTAAGAAACCGAGGTTTCCCACGAACCCGGGAATCTCAAACTTTTTTGATCTCGAGGAGCCCCTCCGCCTTGGACATCGGTCGGGGTGCCACTCCTGGTCTTGGCATCGACGTAATAAGGCAGTGCAGAACCCTATGGATCTTGTAAACAGTGATGCGTTACTAAGAGTGTGTCTGGCTCGTAGAGTAGACTCTGATTAATTCAAACTCCAGGAAGCCATGGAGTTTGTTTGAATTATCAGAAATTCATCTAAATATGATGAAAGATAAAATTATAATTTGCCATATGAATGGCTACGCATACAAAGCAGGTATTTAAAGGGGCCCTGCAATCATATTTAAGCGTCTACCTTTTTTGCGGTTTCCACGTCTCTTGAAGTTTGGGCAAGCCAGCGGGCACGGAGAGAGTAACTAAATATCAGTGAGTCATATTTTAACCGGACGATGCGGAAACCTCCTCCGCCGACGAGGGCGACCCGCGGTACCGAAAGCGCGCAAAATGTGACGTCTTTGGTCCTGGTGGTACTACTGGTCAGAGCCGCTAAAAGCTTCTTTTTAGTCGAAATACAAAACATAAGTGGCGCGAACCGTTTCAATTCGTTATAAAAGTAGTTTTTGTTCAGTATTTTAGATCAGAAAAGAAACAAATGCAATTTATAAAGTACGGAAACAAGAAATGACCCGTCGACATACCCGCCACCAAGCGGTGGAAAAGGCGGCGCATACTAGAAAGGAGTAGTGGGATCAGGCGCCGACACGGAAAGGTCCCGGATGTACGCGGCGGCGCTCCGGTCGTATGGAGGAGGATCCGACCGGCTCCAAACGTTCCGAAGGTCTTCGGCGAGAAGCTTTGTATTGCGGTTTGGCCGTTTCGCGGTATGGCAGCGCGAAGTGGCTTCCATTCTGAACTGATCTTTACCCCGTGTTTGCTGTCGTTTGTGGCCAATGAAGTGTCATGCCGAATTAGTGCTTAATCGCGCAGCAAATGCAATGAGAGCCGCTCTGGCTGCCCGCTGCATACAGGCTATCCAGAATATGCTTTAGTGGCGCCCTCTTGCGCCGTCGACACGGAGTACGGCAGCCGTGAGCGCTCGCGATGAACCCACTACCCCTCCTCTAGTTCACGGCCACTCGAGCAACCAAGGACGTCATGAGGGAGGTTATTTTTTGCTTGTTTTTGTAATTTTAATTTGCCTATAACTTTTCAAATAAAGCGAATTTCGAAAAAAGAAAATTTCACTAAGTTACTATGTTCAGTGTGCTCAGGTTCGGTGCAAATTAAAAACCAGTAAAAAAGTCCTTGCAGGGCCCCTTAAAGGGGCACTGACAACCCAAAGGTCGTTTTTTTTTTTATTGTCTAAAACGATGCAAGTTGTAGTCACAGACACGCAAAAAAAACCGCATCGCAAAAAAAAAATTTCCTCGCGCGCGCGTGCGCCTTTTTGTTTTTGGCGTTTAAATTTCCCGCGCTCACCTCCTCGCTTCTTTTGATCGGTGACGTCAAAAATCAGGAAATTTAGAAGCTTTGTAGGTGACATTTCTATAACATTTAATAACGGCAATTGTAAAACATGTTTTTTAACGCAATTGCGAACGCACTACGGCCCCTCTTTTTGAAATACCAGAAATCAGAGTTCGGTGTGATGTTGCTTCCTAGATTTGTACCCTCCCTCGGAAAACTTTGCGGCGTTCGTCGGTGAGCAACACGGCGAGCTGGGAAAGAAACCGGTTCTTCCCCGCGCCGGCGTGATATCACCTCCTTCTCGCTTGGGGTTGCCGTGGCAACGGCGGAGGTCTGAAAAAAAGTCGAGTCGCAGGAGACCGCAAAATTTGTCTCACTGTACTGGCGCGGACCGCGCGGGAACTTCAAATTTGGCATTTGGAAATTGTTTTTTTAATTCACAAATACTGAATTTTCAAGTTTCGAATTTTGAGGGTAATGTCCCGGCATCGTTTTCAATCGTTCCGGATAATAAAAAAAAATATAATTTTGATGTGTCAGTGCCCCTTTAAAGGGATTCCTCTACATAGGCCTACTGATCATAAGCGGGTATGCCACACACGAGGCATTTGTGAAATGTATGACCTAAGTTTAGTTTAGTTATCCCTCAAAAATGTTGTTTATCGTGGACTGTTTCGACAACTCGAAACAAGATTAAATTTGTTCACTGGGCCAACAAGTCGTCAAATGTGAACTTACAGGGGACACGAGCGATGAAAACGGGATCCGTGCGGAAGTTTTTATAGCAACTTGCGCGGATGCTGCGACGTGGACCTATGCCATGCTGACACGTCACAGCGTCCGCGCAAGTTGCTATGTGAATTTTCGCGTGGTGCCCTTTTTCATAGCTCGTGTGTGCCTGCTTGAGCCCCGTTGAGTGCGCTTCTCACCAAGCACTAGTGCACCGCGGAGACGCAACACCCGCGGAAGAAGCTCCATGGGTGTTGCTTCTTTGCAATGCACCGGTGCTGGAAAAGAAGTGCACTCAAGAGGGTCGCAAGAGCAAAAAGTGTGAATTTTCGCAAAGGCTGTTCGAATTAAGTGACTTATGAATACATTAATAACATAGCGGAACAACCAAAATTTTAATATTTGTTTGAATTAACCTGAAGTATGAAATTTTCGAGTTTGAATTATTGCGAGCCTACCGTTATTGGCCATCGGTGGGTGGCTCGAATCGGCTCAAATAATGCTCGAACTGGAGGAACGTGCCAGTTGGGGGTGGGGATGGTCAAGGTAACCCCCGGAGGGTACTCTGGGAAGCAGTGGCGTACGCAGGATTTCATTTCAGGGGGGGCCGGACCAACGTGGGACAAGATAAGGGGGTAAAGGGGGTCAAGATAAAAAGAGAAAAGAAAGTCCAAGCATTTTCATTTTTTTGTAATAACAATGCATTCTTCTAATAAAAAATTAAAATAAAGTTGTCATATTGGTTTTGGGGTAATTATGATACATAAAAATGGTGCCCCGGAAATTCCTCACCAGGAAGGCATTTGCACTTTACTTCTTTTCTTTTTACAAGTCACGTCAACAGAAGGCACCAGAGTTAGCAGAAAACAAGAATCATAAAAACAAATATTTAATAAAGCACGACTCCAATGCACGAAGCCTCCAATCATCGGGGTTGATAAAGCAATGATGCATGAGTAGAAACGTGGAACACCTTGATGGATAGACGATAAATACAGGAAAGCTGCTCCACCATAAAGTACTCCTCGTCTTATCCTGATCTAGCCAACAAAAATCTCTCATGATTTGTTCGTTGGTGTCAATTTCTAAGGTTTCCGAAGTCCGTTCACGAAAGAAAGTCTAGCAAGTCACACAACGCAACAAAGGAACGATGAAAAATGGTTTGTACACTCACATATAGCACTTGGCTCTCGTCCTGAGGGAGCAGGTCGCACACTCGCGCCCCCATCTCGCGCGGTTCTCAAACTGCCGATGACAACTTCCGTACTCGAACCTTGAACCGCAAATCCCGCGCCTTTAGGCGCCGATATTCACTTTGTTAAGAGCTTTCCCGCCACCCGAGGAGCCTATCAGATATCGCTCTTTTTAGACCAATAGGAGCCACGCGGTACAAAACAAACACATATAATACAAAATCCAATTAAGAAAGGACACGTGCATATACCCCCGAAAACTCCAAAACCATCGCCCTAACTGTCGACCGTCAGCCGGACACCGCTTTCAGGAAAACCCCCTCGTCGGGGTGCAAGAACAGTACCGACGCTTCTTCTCACTTTAAAAAATAAGGCTACAAAAATCGAGGGGCCCCGCTGCGCTCGAGCGAGGCACAGCGGATGGTACGCACCCAGAGCGGGGGTCCTCGAGGTACAATTAAGACGGGGGACACGGGGCCACTCCGTGCCGTGGCCCCCGTGTCCCCCGTCTTACGGGGGACACGGGGGCCCGTCTTACCAGCCCTGGCGACTCCGCGAGAGGGATTCGCAAAGCAATAAAAGTAGAAGTAAACAAATATATTTTCTTTCTGAGTAACGCTACGCAGCGCGGCCTACCTCACAATATATTTAACAAATAAGATATGCGGCCGATTATAGTACATATATATATATATATATATATATATATATATATATATATATATATATACATATATATATGTGTGTGTGTGCGTGTGCGTGCGTGAATCCCGCAGTGCCGGCTACTCCGCGACGACCGTTATATAAAACTATATTGGAAGAGAACAAAACGCAAAAGCAACAACACACACATACACAAAAAGCAGATTGCGGAGGCCGCGGCTTACACTCCCAATCGCGCAACCCTCAGTCCTTGATTACGTTTATCGCGATCTGTGGGGCCCCCACAAGCTGGACCCTTCTTATTAAATGTTTAATGTTTTTGTTGTTGTTTCCTCTTACTAAAGGTTGTGTTGTATCGTTTCACACGCGTGGAAATTCAGCAAAGCGTTAAATATTAAGTCGGATGCTTCCATAATCTTAGTGCTGTGGTTTGTAGAACCTTTGGTCCTACATATTTTTGTTACATCGCAGAATCCATGGCTTTCATAAAGTGTTAAACCTTGATTGGAGATGGGGGGTTCAATAACAAAATAATCCGACTGATCGCCACCCTTTAATAGACTAATCAATCAATCCATTCGTTAATTCACTATTCCTCAGTCATACTACATGAAAGACGTTAAAACGACTCATTTTTTCTTATTTTTACTATGTCATAAATGGCATATTGCATTCCCCTCCTTTCTTATTTGCTTTTTTTTACAACTTCTTCATGAAGTTGGCTCCACTGTTTAAAAAACAGATACACAACACCGCATTGATATTTATAAACCCTAGAGTCAGTGGCCTCGCCACCCCCCCCCCAGCTCCAAACTTTCGGGGGGGGCCGCGGCCCCTTCCCCTGCGTACGCCACTGCTGGGAAGGGTTCGAAGAACCCAGTTGGAGAACCGATGCCCTAGAGTTGCCCTTGGTGGCTCTTCAAAACTTCTTGTAGAGTCCCTGCTCGCAAGTCGGAAGTGTTTTTCCGGTTTAAGAACTATTTCGGCAGATATGAGCCCCTTGCCGATGCGTAACTACGAACCAAACACTCCCTTCTACGTGTAGTATGGCTTACAATGTCCGTAGGCTTCTACGCCGTTTTAATGCATTGCTGCTTCGCGCTCTGCCGCATCGAACGTCTGCCGACGCATTTGCCGACCCCGTCCCCTTTGTTCCCCGTCAGGCCCTGCACTACTGCGAGGTGGTGGCGGCGGCGATGGCGAAGGACCCCCCGTGCCTGCCCCTGGGGGTGGCCTCGCGGGCCTACCAGCTGGCCCTGCGGCTCAAGTACCACGACCCCCACTTCAGCCAGGGGCAGGGGGAGCTTGAGGAGCTGGGCGACCCCCCGTGGCTGTCCGCCTTTGCCCTGCTGCTCCAGGCGTGTGGGGTGGGTGTCTCTCTCTCTCTCTGCCTCCCCCCCCGCCGCCGTAGGCCCTGGAATGAGGCGACATCAAAGAGGACGACGGATGCCACCTTGTGGCATATTGCTTTGCAGTGGTTGAGCCTCTTTAGAATGTTACGGGCAACCTCGTGTTTTGCATGTGCCCTCGTTCGTTTTCGTTACCGCTGGCGTCCAGTGTCCGTGCTCATCGAGCATCGAGACAAGGGAATTTTAACGCGAGGCTCGGTCAATTTACCTGCACCTGCCTGCACCGGTGTGGAAAAGTATAGCGCAGTGCAGAGCAATGTACTTCTGGTTGTGTTTTCACCTAGACTACGCTCTTAACTCGAATACGGTGGTGTCCACCAAGTGCGCATCACCTGCTGAATTACATACCACCAGAAGGTGCAGGTAAACCAAATGAGCCCATATCAGTTCTCTTTGTTTTTTTGTTTTTGTGTTGTGGAACACAAGGTGATGTCTGTAATACAGTCAAACCCAGATATATTGAATTCAAAGGGGATCGTAAAATAATTCGATATATCAATAATTTGATATACAAAAATATGTTAACTTAAGCTCCAATTGAAATTTCTGTGCGTCTCTGCTAATACTGAAGGCCGCGACAAATAGGACCTTACCAAATAGAGCCCCTAAAATGCTGCTAAATACAGTAGAGCTTAGTTGGTGAAGATCACAAACACAGCCCTCTTTTACGCGACGGTGTTTGCAATCTTTTACGCTTGGGTATGACCTCCACACAGCGCCAACAACAAAACATGAAAACAATTTAAAAAAAATGAAAGAAGGGAAAAAGCGAGCAGCATAAATAAAAGCTCACGATGCATAGAATAAAGTTAAGCCAGCAACAAAAAAGAAACCTCACTAAATTCAGGCAGAGAAGAAAAAAAAAACTGCGAAAGAAAAAGGTAAACAAAGATAAGGCCTTCAAAGTGCGACAGCTCAACTGTTGTCGACACACTCGACGAAGCCTTTTTTTTTTCTTGCTTTTTTATTTTGTGGTTAAGGAGTCGCACAGTGACAGCGGCGTTGGGGAAAGAGCGCACGCTACCGTTCAAACAGCAATCACTCTCTGCCCTCTCTACGCGCGCATGCGGGCGGACGGGCGGATTGGCGGCTGTGCTTAGGTAGTTCGCTATATCGAGTGTCCCCACCATGGGAGTTCGATACAGAAAAACAACGCTCCTATACTATTACATGTGATTATCAAGGGGATGTTTGAACTGTTTGATATAAACAATAATTCGAAATACCCGGGTGTAATATAACCGGGCTCAACTGTATCAGCATGATAAGAGTGCGCTGCCCACACCATTAATGCTCCAGCGCGGTAGATAGACTTTGTGATGTGTGTACGACGCTGGCTATAAAACCAGCCAGCGGAATAAAAGGAGGGTTCTTTTGCCCACACGACAATGTCTACCTAATATTAGGAGGAAAGGAAAGGGGGCATTAGCCTATGTCTGTTATAATATTTTAGTAATACTGGTTGGGGCTGCACATGTTAGTAGTAACCTATGTCGATGGTTTAATTAAAAATACTAGGTTGGCCGCTGGACACTGATCTGATCTGCAGGATGTTAGAGAGGGGCAACAACCAGGGAGGCTCTGGCTTTCACAATAAAAGCCTGCCGCGTGTGAAGACCTGTTTTGGGTGATGTCCCCAGTATTGTTATCGACCTGTCGTATTTGCCATGAGAGGACATAAAACACGGTGGATACCCAATAATGTCCTCATAAAGAAGCTCCGAGGTTTCCGGTTACTGTACAGAGCCTGCATTACAGAGAGTTTCCAACTGCTCAGTCACATGGTTTAGGGCCCTTGTTTGCAATGTAGGCTGCGAGGAGGAGGCTACACAAGAAGCGCCGACCGTCTGTAAACATCTCCACCTTTTCACCTGCTTTTTTCCTTGCCACTCGATAACGCAGCGCATATTTCCTTGAAACCATCTCCGTAGGTGGCGTCGGTCATTCCTCTAGGCTCTCTAGTTTATCGCCACTTTAGTTGGTGCCATCTCTTGGCTTGGCATTGGGAATAAAAACCTGTTGCCACCTGAGCCTCTCTATTTGTGCAGTGTCTAGTATTCAGCCCTAGTGGAGAATTTGTTTAAATTACAGTAAGCAAGGAGTTGAAAAATTTACCTCTTGTTGTAAGGTTCTGTACTGTCATAGCTTTTGCTATACATTACACGAAAGCCCCCAGATGGGGATGCTGCATGTTCCGCGATGTCCTATCTTGACCAGTGTCTTCTCTTTCGTGCTCATCCGAAGGATGGACAGGCCTTCCCTGGACAGGCTGGGTGCGTTGGCTATGAGGCACCGCTGCATGAAGAGCCGATCGCAGAGACGGCTCACTACCAGGAGGACAACTCCAGTGCCTCAGGTGACAGCTTGTTTCTTCAAAGTTTTGCACTATTGCCTTTCTTCTATGCTTTCTTTGATCTGGCTTTCTTTGATGCAAGTAGGATTTGCCTTCACAGATCTGGAGCAGTGCCGCTAAGTGTGGGACATTTTCTTTTCTCCAGGAACTCTTGAAGGCTATTTTTTTTTAGTAGTTGAAGTTGGAATATTGACACTTTTGGGTTTTCTTGGGTTTGTCTGTCATTGATATAATTGAATTTTAATTAGGGGGCACGCAGATATTTAATATTTTGAATATGAATTGAGCATTTTATTTGTTCAATATAAATAAAAATATTCTATTCATGTTTTCATTTTTATATTTGCACACCCTGAATATAAATTGGTGGATTCACTTGTAATGATTAGGATTGTGCCAATAGTGGCTCGAATTGAATGGCGCTGCATCATTCATAGCCTTCACAGTGCAACGGAAAAGCACGACAACCAGTTCTGTTGGTGCTTGGGATGACACTGCGCTATTCGGTTCTTACTACGATTTGCGCATCCCTAGTAGTGATATTTCGGTTGGAAATTATTGCATGGACCACAAGAGAAATATTTAAAAAAATTGTGTTCAGATTTTTGGAAATTATCTAGGTGCTCGCACCTGTGTTGATTGATGCACCTGCCATCTTGTCTATTGTTGACGTCAGGATCGGCGTAAGCAAGTGCCCACCCCCGAACTCTGTTGTAGTTGGGAGGGCACTGGTCCGACATTGTACAACGGGAATGTTCAGGGACAATTTTAAGCATCAAGTGGAGACACCCCTGGGCCGGTTTGCTCATCTTGCGGCCGCGACTGCGGCTGCGGCCAAGAGGGATTTTTCTGTCACGTGACCAGCTCCTTGGGGACAATGAAGTACCTAGCGTCCCTGCCTAATGGCGGAGAAATCCGTATCGCGTCAAGCACAAAAGCTTAATTTCGCTCGCAGAAACTGACTGCAGGAACTTTCAACTGGAGTCCAATTGACCGCCCCTTTATACTGTAAGAGCGGCAGGTAAAGTTCCGGCCAAGGAGGGTAAATATGAGCCAAAATAAAAAAAAAACCACGCAAGATAAAAGCGGTTGCAGTACATTTATATACCTGCGCCAGCGCCGGCGGCTCGCGCCTTCTGTTGTGGTCGAGATGTTAGAGCGTCGGTACTTCTAGTCGCGGCGTGAAAGTTCCGGGTTCAAATCGCGCTAGGAACTTTTTTTTTTTTGCGTAATTTTGCGCGTGTCACTTTTTAATTGTGATCCTTTTTACGAATCATCCACTTGCACTACTACGCCTTACACTGTTTTTACTGTTAGTCCCGCCTGTTCAATTGAAACACCGGGAAGAAAAAAAAAAGTCAAGGCAAGTTAATGCGCTAATCCTATTGTTTCATAATGTTCATTAAAAGGAAACCAAGGTAACAACATCGGTATGGCTTTTACACCAACGGAGCCGAAACAAGCATCCTTTCCCCAGCAACTACAATTTTATGTGTTTTTAAATATACAACGATCTTGCTACGACTACTTTCAATAACAGTAAACGCCGATTTAGTACTAAAACTGAAGTTGTGACAATTAAAAAAAAAAAAAAAACTACTTCCACAAAATAAGCAAAAAGAAAAAAAGACTAGCAGCTCTGGATGTATTGATTGAGCGAAATCCTACAGGCAAGGCAGCAAGTCAAACGTCTGAGAAAGTAGTAAAACCGAAATAAAAGAGATCATACTTTTACTTGCATGGAATGTGATAAAAGGTATATTTTTACTCTTTACATTTTGCTGTGGCAATTGTTTTAATATTTAACACATTACTTGTTGAATTTTAGTTAAACTCGCAGTCGATCGCAACCGAATTCAAAAATGAATTGGGGGTCGACATCGCAAACCATCTCTCTAACACAAACACCTAAAATTACTTTGGATCAACAAATGGAATTAATTAGAGCAGTTGGAAAACGGAAACAACAAATTCTAAAGAAATTCAGCAGCACAGTTACCTGGCGAACGAAGAGACGGGCATGGGAAGATATTGTCAACTTTCCGCGGAGTGTGCGGCAGATGCAGGAGGCGTGGCGGAAGTTGGTAAAGAAAGCCAGAGACATGTATGCGCTCTTCCGAGGTAATGAAGAACGAACTGGTGAGTCAAAAACTACCCGCCCAATGATTTTACAGAGCTCATAGGGCCTTGTCTACATTCTTAGTGGGAGTGCAGTCAAATACAAAAAAAAGAGAGAGTTTCTGGCGTGATTTGAACCCGGGACTTTCATGCCACGACGAGAAGTACCGACGCTCTAACCTCTCGACCACAACAGAAGGCGCGAGACGCCGGCGCTGGCGGAGGTATATAAACATACTGCAACCGCTTTTATCTTCCGTGGTTTTTTCTTTATTTTGGCTCACATTTACCCTCCCTGGCCAGAACTTTACCTGCTGCTCCTACAGTATAAAGGGGCGGTCAATTGGACTCCAGTTGAAAGTTCCTGCAGTCAGTTTCTGCGAGCGAAATTAGGCTTTTGTGCTTAAAGCGATACGGATTTCTCCGCCATTAGGCAGGGACGCTAGGTACTTCGTTGTCCCCAAGGAGCTGGTCACGTGGCAGAAAAATCCCTCTTGGCCGCAGCCGCAGCCGCGGCCGCAAAATGAGCAAACCGGCCCAGCTGTCTTTAAATTAACCGAGGATTTTCCCAGAAGAATATCTTGGACAAACTAGAGTGCTTTAAAAGAAACCTAAGTTCAAGTCAAGTTATTTTTCCTACGCTAAGCCTTATATGTGGTGCTGCTGCCGTTCAAAAATGCCCATGCAGTCTTTGCCATTTGTCGGTCGTGGTGATTGGTGCCTCTCTTGGCGTGGCAAGAGAACGTAGACAGCAATTTATTTTGGTGCAAATGATTTCAGCTTTTGTGGGAAACTTCAGGAAGCTTTCTTTTAGAGTTTATGAATCTCAAAATACAGTTTATGAAGTTTTAACTTCTAGGCCATGGCCCCATCATGTTTGTTTTTTGCTACAAATCGCACGCTGCAATTACAGGTGCCTACGGGGCAGCCTACCAGGGTTACGACACCTCGGCCGCACAGGCAAACTACAGCTCCTACCAGGACCCGTCTGCCTACGCCGAGAACACAAATGCATCCGACACCCCCGCTGACCAGTGTAAGTAAACCTCCAGACCCGTTCGCTTTTAATATACCCTTTTCCAAAAGTGCATGCCATCTAGTGACCGCCGAGCCAACTATCCGGGTCTGCCCTCATCTGGGCACGTACCCCAATCTCTAGTGTTGTACGAATATTCGAATTTTCGAATAATACGCTATTCAATATTTGCTTCGAGATGGACTCTGGCATTCATATTTTTCAAAGTGTTGACCGCGGCGGGTTGGCCCGTTAAGCCCGCTTCTCACCGAGCACTGCTGCACTGCGAAAAAGCAGCACCCGCGGACCTTGCTTCTGTGGGTGTTGCTTCTCCGCAATGCACCGGTGCTGGCTAAGAAGCGCGTTCAACGGGGCTTGCCCACCGCGATCAAAACTTTGGAAAGTACAAATATTGCAGTCACATTCTTAAGAGGAAAGCCCACTTTTGAAGCAAGATGGTGCACGCGTTCACCTGGTGTGTGTAAAAAGAAACAAAAAGATTGTGAATCTTTTTGTTTCTTTGTTCTTTTTGTTCCACAGCAAAATTTTCAAAATTATATTGTGGCTATTATGCAAGAGTATATGCTAGGCAGAGGTGTTCTGGCAACCTACGTTCATAATTCATGGTTGTCTTTATTTTCTGAAATTCTATTTTTAATGAAGAATATTTGCATATAGCAAGTCGATTTATAAATCCCTTTGATTAGGTTTAGCTGGGCTGAATTTTAAGACAAAGTCATAGTTTAATTGCCATTCCCATATAGAAAATGGACTTTCTGAGGTCGCAGTTCATAAATATAGCTAGATTTAAATCATCTTGACTTATATCTGGACAAGTGGAAGCTTAGGAACAACCATTACAACTTCAAGTGGGTTTTTGTTTAGGCATGGTGCAGTAGTGAAAACCTTGGAGATATTCGATTCAGAAGTCATCGACCAGAACCAGTATTCGCTTCGAATTCGCTTCAAACTCAAAATCCACCATTCGCGCGTGGCTACTAATCGCACATCGGACACTGTGGGCAGTGTCGGCGTTTGGCAGGGACTCTGATTAGCCAGCCGCACATCTCGTATCCCAGAAATGGCAACCGCCGTTGATGTAGCTCGACGGGGCTGTGAAAAAGGTCCTACTTGCTGCTTTGTTTATTGCTGTCTAATCTTCAACCTCTCGATGGCACAAGGTGACGGCCTCGTTCAGTCGGAAAAACTAATGTGGGCAACTTCTGTCTCCTACGTTCATCGATTCTTACGTTAGGGAAGGTTCTTCACCTTTTGATTTGCTTCGTTCGCAACATGACGCTGCGTCTTTGTTATTACGGTCTGCGTATCTCTTTTGCGGAGAAATAATGGGTGCAGCGTGCGAAAGGAGACCAGTGTTTTACGATCCACAGATCGTATTTGGACTCTAGAGTGTTGTCTACATGTGGATTTTGTGTGCATCAGTAAGTTTAGAATCCAAGTATGGATTGCATTCGAATGTAGACCCGTTACTTACCTCCCGCTGTTCTCTTCTTCGCAGACTCTGTGGGGAGGGGTCGACGTGTAGACTTTGTTCGTTGAACTTTCTTGAATTTGAGCGAATAGGGTATCGTAATGTCGCAAAAAGATAGCTTACCCCCGCAGACGCCAAATGTGTTGGGAAAGGGGGAGGGGCTAAGCAACCTTCAGCGTGTGACAACACAAGGAAAAGAACAAGCTAAAAACAAATGCTGGACCTGGTTTCTCGTCAGCTCGTTCCTGCATCAGTTGCCGTAGACCAGACCGCAAGTATATTATTTGAAAGACAAAAGAGGAGCGTTGTGCATGCTGCTAAAGTTATCTTGGAATTTTTCTACTAGTATCAAAACTAATATTTTCTACTTGTTGCACAAATGACCTGATTCCAGATATTAGGATTTTTAGGGGTGGGCCATCTCTCGGGATATCACGGCAAGCCCTTTCCCGCCGCTCGACGACTCTGACTTGCCTCGTAGTGTGTCTAGATTACACAGGGTTTCCAACTGCTCGATTCGGGTCGCACGGCTTGTGGGCCGCATTTGCAATACGAGCTACGAGGAAATGACGAAAGCGTCAATCGTCTGCAAACATTTCCGGCTCTCCGCTTGCTTTCCTTCTCCCCAAGCGGCTACGCAACACATGCACGCTCGCCATCAATCTGCACAGGAGACGTCTGCCATTAAATTGCGAACGCTCTTCATGGTTTGAGGTGTTCCCTCTCTTGAATCTATGCTCTCTGTCGCCTTGCAGACGCCTCGTCCCAGCGTCAGCAGCAGCAGACGACATTCAGCACGCAGGGCGCACCACCCACGTCCAGCTGGAATTTGGGAGGCGTGCCCCAGGTTGGGACAGACTATGGCTACGGGAGCGGCGGCATGGCCTCCGGCGTGCACCAGCAGCCCCTGATGAACGGAACGGCGTCGCAGTTTGCCGAAGCGCCCGGCTCGCCCGTGTCTGCAACGGGCGCCACCTCCTTCGACTACTACCAAGCCAGCATGCACTCCGTGAGTGGACCGTGTCGAGCGGGCTTCCCACGCACTTTTTTGGCGCCGGTCACCCGAACGAAAAATGCAGTCACAGTGCCGTGGACGCCCGACATTCTACAGAAATAAGCCACTGCGCACGTTCAGAAAACACGTCCCACAACCCAGTTAACGGAGACGGCGGCGCGCAGGAGACGATTATTTAAACGGTCGATACCCTCTCTGCCACTAAGCTGACAGGACGGTGGGAGTCAACCTAAGATCTATCGGTTGGCAAGCTCTCCGGAAGAGCGGTGTTCAAGAACAATTCTTTTCTGTTGCCTGAGCAAGTACGGGCGAATAGCATTCCTAGCGCCACTAGCGGCAACGCTCCACCTGGAACACACAAAAGTTGTTTTCGAACGACGCTCTTTTTGCATACCGTATTTTCTGGTGTATAAGACTCATCGTTGTATAAGACGCACCCCCCACTTTTTGAAGTTTATTAGTAAAAATTAGTTTATAAGACGCACCTGTGTATAAGATATATTCACGCACTCGCCGCGAAGAAACTTCATGACGTGTGGTTCCCTCAAATATTGTGAAATGCTGTACTTACCAATAAATGTCTCGGAGCACTAGTCTCTAAGAACACTTATGAAGCTCCGGATTTGCGGGACAAAAATTGCACAATCGCGCATTAAGAAACATCCTGCACGCAATATAATAGTTAAGAAAAGACTAATCAGCATCAACAGGAGTTCCTTCAGAGCTTGCCAAAAAGAAAAAGAAATATGCATATAAGACGCACCGTTCTATAAGACGCAGCGCCGAAAATTTTGGAAAAAAAAGTGTGTCTTATACACCGGAAAATACGATAATCTTCATGTTCACCAAAAAAAAATGCGATGGAACCACTTTCTACCGTGGGCAGTGTGCATCCAAAGTCCCGCCAATCCATCGATTCCGTCCATAGGGTTGGCCAATGGCGTAACGTGCACCGTTCAGGGGCACCACGAAAAGCCTATTATCGTTCTAGGAGCTTGTCAACTGACGACCTAGTAATGTTGATAGAAGCTATGTGCTCGCCGGACCGTTCGGTTGCCTGATCCAGGCAGGTAGCTTCCACCCCCCGCCCCCCCGTCTGCTTAGCGGCGATCGAAGTATGGCTCCTCTCTCGTGGGTGGGTGAAAATCTTGAAGTAGACCTCGCTCGAGGACGGCATGCCCATCTTCGGTAGATCCGAACGTAGTGAACGCACGCGGGGCAGTCGACGTGCTGGAACGTGCGTGGCTTGGCCCACGGGAGACGACAAACCGGAATTCGTGGGATCTCGGCTTTGCCGGCGCGTTTCGTGTTTGTTGTCGTCCAAGGTTTGCGGTGCTTCCAAAAAAAAGTGAAGGACTTTCGAAAGGAGCGTGTACCCCTTTCCAGCGCTTACCACCCGGGCGAAAAATACCGAGTCACTGAGCTTTGGATGCATGGGCAGTGTATGATATTCTGCAGAAGAGAGCAATTGTGCACACTTAGAATATGTTCCATGGCCCACTTGACAAAGATAGCTGCTTGCAGAAGGTCATTGTTGAAATCGTCTGTAGAGGAATCCTAAAGGCGTGATATTTGGCGAACGTTTGGCAGAAGGAGTGCCCTGGTTGTAGTGGTTGTCACTGCGATTGTGATAGACAGAATAGAATTTTCAGCATTTTGGACATGGATTTTTTTAACATTAGGTACAAGTAAAGTGGGTCCTTTACACGTGTACGTAGTGTCTGGCGTAGTAAAAATAGGAATTTTTAAGGGAAGAGTCTTACCGAGCTCGTTGTACGCCGTGAGAAACATTGAAAGCACCGACCTCGCGAAGAACTTTTTTTAAAAGTGCTCTTACGGTATACGGAAGTTCTTTTGTACATTGCCCCAGTGGTATTGTAACCACGTTTTATGCGCTCCCACTTCTTGTTGCCCTCATCTCCACGACTCATTGTAAGTATGCGGAAGAACGGCCCGACAAAGGGAGCGGCGCTTATTTTTTGCTTCGCTCGCACCGTTTCCACCGCTTGCGCAGCTTATGTTGCTTTAACACGAGGCACGAAATGCATAGCTTAGCTTCCCCGATGATGGAGGTAAATTCTGGTGCATACAATCATTTTAAGAGCCTCGAGTCGCAGTCACACTGCTGCTACGTCGTACAAAAGACTATCTGCAGACGCTGTCCGAGGCGTGTGTCTTCCTCGTACGACGGTCCCCCCCTATTGGTCGTGCAAAAACTGTCTGCGGACCCGTTCGAAGCGTGCCAATGTCGGAGGCAAATACGCTTCGACCATCGAACTCCTCGCATTTTGTACGACGTGCGACTGCGGACTTGC
Source organism: Ixodes persulcatus (assembly GCA_013358835.2). Lineage (NCBI taxonomy): Eukaryota > Metazoa > Arthropoda > Arachnida > Ixodida > Ixodidae > Ixodes > Ixodes persulcatus. Next base: position 165,971 of record JABSTQ010010313.1, on the reverse strand, counting down.
GGTCACCCCGCTGTAGGCACGGCGTCTCAAAGGTCGTGGACCATTTTGCGAACGGGTCTCGCGTAGCCTACAGTTTGGTCGCTTTGGTTTCGAGGAACTCGAATTTTCTTTCGAGTTTTAAGGGCTCCTTGGAAGCAGGGGTACACATTGCCAGAGTTAGTCGTCTACTCGTGTACGATCGCTACGGCAGTCCGCGAAAATCGCGAAACGAATCGGGAAGAGTGACGCGCCCCGGCAGTCCAGAAAGGTGAGAAATCTAGGTCACGCGGGGCGGGGTGGCCGCACCACGCCCCTTCGACGAAGGACGAAACCGGAGCACGAGGGCGGGAGGGAGACGCGAAATATTAATCCGGGTAATAGGTGGGGAAGCCTCCTCGTTTGCTCCCTCCCCTCCCCTTCCCGACCGTATGCGTGCATATTGATTTTTGCATGGCAACCGCGACCTCCTCACTCTCCGGGCAGTGGGGATGTCGGTCGGCCTAGCCGCCGCTCCCCCAAACACGTGCCGCACTTCGTTTGTTTTAGCGATGGGATCCCGCGGTAATCCCCAATCGCCTGCGACGGAGACGCTAAACTTGAAAACCTCCGACGTCGTCTTTGCACGCCGTTCGGGTCGTCGCGGTTGACCGGCGGCCGGGTTGCGCAAAGGGTTTGCTGGGGTCCGTCTCTATGCTGCTCTTTAGGGGAAGTTCGACACACCTCCCTTCCCCCTCCCTCGCACTTTTTTGTCGCATTTTTCCCAGTCCAAGTATGTTTTTATTTCGCTGTCGTTTCTTTTTTACCCGCGCGGGGGTCCTAGCCCTTTGTTTCAGGCGCACGTGCTCCTGCGACGACGCGATGGCAGAAGCTCGTTAAGAGTTGCCCTTTTTGTTTCTTTTCTTTTGGTTTCGTCTGTATTCTTTTTTTCTTTTTTGTGCGTGCGCTTTTTCTTTTTTGGCTCGTTTGCTGTGGTACCTGCGTTTCACGGGCCAGCACTTTTCCCTGCGGCGAGGGTGAAGCGACGCAAGACTGGTCTCCGCGATGAAGGGCATTCGGCCGAGCGCAAACTGCGGCGTTGTTTTGCTGCAGTCGCTGGCGCCTCCTCGTCTCGACCTGTCGGTAGGTGGCACCTTCGTTGTTTGTGTTGCTTACGCTTCTCCCGGCCTTCTTCCTCCTCTTTTGGTTTTGTGCCGTCTTTCCTCGCTTTCCGCCCCCTGGCCAATCGCACGGGTCGTTCCGAAAAGCTACTATTTGGCTGCGTTGCTTTGTCGCCTGTTCGAGACGGCAGTGTTTCTACGAGACATTAGATTGTCTGGTTTCAACTGCATCGAAAAAGTTAAGCCGTGCAGGCAGATAAGTTTCACTGTGTTTAATCCACGTAACTACCGTAAAATACGGAGCATCCGCCCATGCCAGAATAAGCTCCCACTCTAAATTTTCAAACATTCGTAAAATACACGAATAACATACCTTTACATATTGTTGACCTAAGGAGCGCCTATCCTCCAGTTTTACGTGACAATCTCCAAATTTCGGGTGGGCGCTTGCTCACGATTTTACGGTAGTTTTTCCAGCTCGATTTGTATTGTACTTGCATGAATTTTAAACCAGCTTGATGCTTTTCCCTTGAATGGCAGGCTTGTTCAAGTTCAGCGGTATTACAGAGCCTGGTTTAGCACGACTACATTGCAATCCACTTATAGCGATACCACATACAGTACAATCCACTTATAACGATACCACATATAACGATGTACTGCTTATAAGGATCAGTTTGTAGAGTTTCTAGACTAGAAACGATCATTTTCTAGTCCAGGTACAACGATGATCGGTTATAACCATTGGATTTTAGGTTTTCTCATTATCGTTGTAAGTGGATTGCACTGTACAACAGTGTTAAGGATGCTGTACTAGTATTCAGGTCTGAGGTACTAGAATCGAATGACAAGTCAAATTGAGTGCTGTTTAATTTGTACCAAGTACCATGTTTTCCGGGCTATAGTCCAAAAGGACCAATTTAGGCCCAAAAAATAAGTTTTCGCTTAGATAGTTTGCATTTGTACGTAGCCCGCACACCGAGCATAGTCTGCCCCTGGTGCTTAGTCAACATGAAAATCTTCTCGTACATGGCACACCTTGACAAATGTCTGCTTTCTTAGCTCATAAAGAAGCTTGTATTATGCATAAATCATCATTAACATACTCTTCCATTCACAAAATCAGTCACGTCTCGTCATAATGAACGATCTCGAAAAACAAAAAGGCTCGAGGTACACCTAAGCACTTCTTATGAGTTGTGAATGCGAAAGCACGCACGCCGCCCTTCACTCCCTTCTTTCGTCTGCGGCTTGCGGCACGCTGACCTTGGACGTGGAACAGTGAAGCCGCTGTTTTGCAGACACGCAGCACCATTGGTTGAGCAATCACCGAAACTGACGCGCAGCGGCCAGTGGGAGCCTCGTCGAGGCGCGTCAGCCAATGGGACCAAAGCCGAAAATTCATCAGCTTTACTTCGCTCCTTTGGGATCGGGGAAACTATGTGCCGTGTCCAGGCTTTTCGCGTGGTTTCATAGCGGGGGGCTGGCTACACTTCAAGAAAGAATTTAAGGTGCCGTTTTCGCACTTCAAACTGATGACGTCGGCTCGCTCCATAAGACAGTTAATGCTTTCGCATTAAAATTCGTGTATAGTGCAGATGTGTGGGTAGTTCGCACAGCCTAAAATTTCAACTTTTAAACATCTATAGTCCGCAAACTGTAGCCCGGAAAGTACAGTACTTGTCATATTGAGTATGAAACAGAAGCATGAAGCTTGTCTCTTCGCAAACTCCGTTCCTAAATTTTTCTCAGCTTAACTTTCAAATTGCTCATCCACTCTTGCTGCTTATGTGGCATTCTAAGCTGAAATTGTCGGTAGAATGCAATAACCTTTGGAAGTAACAGAAGTGTTAGCCACTTGTTTCAAAAGCCTTGCTCAAAGCAGAATGGAGCTTTAGGTCTTTTGCAACACTAGTTTATTTGGGAATGGTTAACTTTCTTTGCATAGCAGCTTCGCTTGTGTATCAGTTGTCGAGATTCACAGTAATCAAAGCAATGTCTTCGTGCCCAACCCATCTTTGGGACAGCTTCTTTGAAATTTGAATGCACATTTGAAATCTAAAGAGAAAAATGATTGTAGCGAAAGCCAGGGGAAGATATCCTTTCTCCGCACCGAAGAAAAATATTGTAGCGCAGTCGCTCGTCACCGCGAAGATGGGACGCACCAAATCGGTCTCATCTTCTTTGCCTTCTCTCTCAGCAGGCCGGCAGCATTTGCAAAAGCAACCGTTGGTCGTCAGCCTCTTCGACGGAAGGCGCCGCCACCTCGGCCACCGCCCCCACCAACGACCCCAACCCAAACTCTGCGGCCGACGAAGAGAACGCGACAGCTGCGCCATCTTCCGCCGGCTCGAGCGTCGTCTCCCCGTTCGAAGACCTCCGAGCGCCACTCCTGGTCCCCTCGCCCTCCGCCTCCCCGCGGCGCAAGAGCTTCGCGACGCGCCTCCGACGCTTGGGCAGGCTCTCCTTCTCGGGCGGCTCGACGGAGGGCTCCTCCCCCGATAAGGCGGCGAGCGGCGTGGCCACCCCCAGCAGCGGCGCCACCCCGCCGAGGCCGTCCAAGGGCATCCTGAGGCGGCGCAAAGTGCACTGCTCCAAGCGCGAGCCCGCCGCCTCGTTCGGCACGGAGAGCAGCACGGAGGAAGGCTCGCCCGAGCGGAGGCGGGGCGGCCGCTTCTGCAAGCGGGCCCTCGGACGGGTCTTCCGGCTCGGCTCTGCCGGTCCGCGGCGGCATGACGGTGAAGACGCGACGGAGGAGGAAGGGGATGCGGAGGAAGAGAGGAGGGTGCCCAAGTCCGTGAGCATCGAGGAGCCCGAGAGGTCGCCGTCGCGGCGCCAGGAGGGGGCCCGGCGGAGCGACGCGTGGAAGAGGAAGCGGACGAAGAAGCCGCCACTCGTGTTCGGGGGCACCTTTCCGATCGACGAGCCCGTGGCAGCGGCGCCGAGGATCGGCCGTCGGCAGGGCAGCCGTCGAGAGCCTCGGCGTCGCCACGTTTCCCGTGGACGCGTTCTGCTGTGCAATGCCCAACCTGTGCGAGGGACACGCTCGGAGGGCGGCGGCGGGCCACGCGTTGGAGCGCCGGGCCACGGTGGGGGCGTCGGCCAGCGAGTCGGAGGATCCGGAAGGGAGGGGCTACGTCGCAAGCGTCGTCAGGCCCGCCTCTGCGGGCGGGGGGGAGGCGCCGGCACCCAAGGATGCCGCCGGGACTCGGAGGCGGAAAGGCCCGGCGTGGCTGCGGCTGTTCGGCAACGACGCGAAGGTTCACGAGTGTTAAAAAGAGGAGTTTGCCAAGGCGCGCGCATTTGCGTCGCGTCGTTGCTCATTGCAGTCCCCAGGTGGGACGACGACGGCAGTTGTTTTCCCACCTTGGGCACGAGCTTCCTACCTTTGATAATGCCTCGATGTCTCGCGAGCTTCAGGCAAGCAAACGTGGCCCAAGTGCAGTTGAAGGCAGCAGCATTTGCCGTGAAACCTCCGCATTTTTGCGTCAAACTCGTTTACTTGGGAACCGTATCTGCAATTGTCTCTCTGGTCCCGCGAGTTTGCGAGTTTTGGGAGAGCACCGATGATTCTGACGCAACTAGAACTGTGGTGATTGTATTTATCAGTTTCTAAATTTCTCGGAATCCAGGATCCCGTCAAAGTGGACGGTTTCGCGGCCCTGTGTTCCGGCACTGGTACCGCAGCTTGGAGGATGTGGTCGTAGTTGGAATCGGTCGGGGCTCTTTTGCGAGTTGCACTTTTATCTGCATACGAGCGCGCGCTACGCTGCTCAATGCCCCAAATATATTGCCGTACGAGACGTGTCCCGCAGCACGGGATTTCTAATCTAGGTGCTAACCTAGGCACAACAACTGAGCCTGCCTTAGTTTCAATAGCTCTCTCGCGCTCTTTCCTTGGTTTGCCAGTGAATAAGTCCCGACACGCTTCTCACCAAAATACTTTGTAAGTGTTTGGACACAGACAAAAACCAAGCAAACAGTGGGATCTGCCCCATATTGTGCATTTACGCGGTGCCATGCTGCATTGTAACGAAGCATTTCTTAGTCCAATGTGCAAGAGTGACTCTGCATATGCTAGTTTGCATACCTACTGTTGGGTTTTAAATTGAAACCACAACTAATTAGGTCCTTCCTCTATTTCCGTGTCCAATATTTCTTAGTGCACAACCCATTAGACACGAGGTGTTAGGAAGAAGCGTACTTACACTGTTTCCTACATGAAGTCTTCAAATATTCTTCCAGTATACTCTTGTATTTGAGCCTGTGCTTAGAATTGTGCGTTAATGCTGGCATGCCCAGATAACGACAGGCGGGATTTTAACGCTGCTAGAGTTAGCCACAAAACTTTGATGCTGTGGCCTATAGTGGGTTTTGGGTATGGTGGAACCCTTGGTCCGCTTCACGCGTAAGACTGCTTGTTTCTCTCTTTGTGCTTGTTTCTCTCTTTTGGTGCAAAAGTGCATTTTATTGAGTATGAAAGCCAATGTTGTCCACTTCTCCAGAGAAAATAGTACACCTGTGTTTCGAATTTGAGTTACATACAATTATAAAAAGTTAGTTGGGAGCCCCAGGCAACAAAGTGCCACACCTAGCAGAAAAGTAGCTACAGCCACAGTTTTAGCCAAAACGTTGCCCACTAATGGAACAATTTTAGCTGAGCCTTTACACTGAAATGTTCTAATGGCCAATTCGTCTGGGCCCACATTGCACCGCTGCGGTGCGGTTCGTGGTACAGGCAAGGCTAGAGGGGAGAGGGGAGACTCCTTCCCTACCCACCAGCCTTCCATGTACTAAAGTTGAAAGAGTTTACTGCACTGCATAAGTGCGGTGTGCCCCGGACGAATAGGCTAAGTAGTGCGCTCGTCGTATGCACTGTTGGCAGGCAACCTGCAGAGAAAATCGGCCTATTTTTGCATCTATTTATTGCCTTCGTATTTGGTGCTCTTCTGCTCGCACAGCCTTTTTGCTGGCACAACTCGTCTGTGCATTACAAACATCTGTCTGACCTGGATGCCTTCGACGCTTGTTATGGTGCTATCGGCGTCAAACCGTTTTATATTCAAATTGTTTTGGCTCCCGCTGCTTCTGGGAGACCCAGAACGTCGTTGCCTATCATTCTTTGTTCTTGCTTCATGTTTGCTTCGGTTTCAGTTTTATTGTGGAGCTAGTCAAAGGTTTATTAATGCCGTGTAATACAGTTTTAGCAGTGTGTTGTGGCTATTGCTAGGTAGACTGCATCACCTTGCACTTTTTTCTTTAAAGTACTGAAAGCTTTTGACATGGAATACATTTAGGGGAAGCTATGTGGGAAAAGACTGACAAAAAAAAAAAAAAAGCATGCAAGTGATGTTATCAACGTCACGTCACCATGCAATGTGGCCACAGAGGTTACCTGACTATGTCCACCGAATTTCGAGCGATTCTGTTGACTTGGCACATCCCAAACTTGGGTGGCCATTGCAATAGTGTCACCACCGCAGCATAATGAAAAATTGACCGCATCTTCACGTGGTGAATGATGTTGATTAGGGCGAAGCTCTGGTGGTGCTCGTCTGCGTAGACGCTGAGCCGCAGCATGCCGAGCCTTTCGTTCGTTTTCATCCATGTCAGAAAGAGAATGTGCGGTATGGAACGTGGTTATATACGCATTTGAGCATTTGACCGCAGCGCCCTCTCGTCTATAAATGTTGAGCCAATGCATGCAAAGTTTTAACGCAATTATATATGCATTTGACCGCAGCGCTCTCTCCTGTATAGACGTTGAGCGGCTACATGCAACGTTTCATCCATGACATCCCCAGCTCTTGAGTTACTACCACATCTCCGAGTCCCCTACTCGTCCCGCAGTCGTGGCCGAGTGGTTAAGGCGATGGACTAGAAATCCATTGGGGTCTCCCCGCACTGGTTCGAATCCTGTCGACTGCATAAACATAATTTTTTTTCATTTTTTTTTTTTTTGCCTTGCACGATCACGTGAGCTCAGCAGCAGGAGCACGAGCATGGCTAGCCCCTAAGGAGCTTTGCCCCTAAAAACAAATTGAGTTTTCAAAGCTGTCTGCAGTTGCATCAAGTATTTACAGGGGAAGAAAATGTTTAAAGTAACAGAATTAGTAAAGGCAAAAACATGCAAGCGAGTACTTTGTATTTATTTATTTTGTTTGATAAAAACTATGACATTGAGACCTTCCTTTTTTTATTTCTATTCAAGATGTAGAGACGTTTTTTTAATAGCAACCAAGCAACAGGGTTGTAAGTAGTATGTACTATTCAAGTTAAAATGACTCAAAACGAAAATCCAGAAGTTGTGCCAAATTCAGGATGACTGTTGTGTGCCCTCAGCCATTCTAGCCAAAAATTGCTGTCTAGGTTAAAGCCATAATATCATCTTTCCAGGGGACATCAAAGGTGCATTCTGAAGGTTGGGGCTTACCGTATTTCCCAGACTGTAGTCTGTGGACTATATATATGTTTAATTCTACGCCGTGCGGACAATCTATAGGCACTGATAAGGACTTGGTCTTTCTAGATTGTTCATTCCGACGAGACGTGATGTACCACGACTAATAAAGCAGGCATTTGTCAAGGCGTGTTGTGTGCGACGTCTTTTTACGTACCAACTACCTAAGGGAAATTTTTTTTAGGGGCGAAGCTCCTTAGGGGCTAGCCATGTCCATCCGTTCGTCCGGCGTCCGGTGCTCTCATGATGATGATGAAGTGATGATGATGATGATGAGTGAATCTCATGATGATGATCATGATTGAATCTCAGTGAAGATGCAAAAAAAAATTATGAAAAAAAAAAAAAAATGTTTGCGCAGTCGACAGGATTCAAACCTGTGCGGGGAGACCCCAATGGATTTCTAGTCCATCACCTTAACCACTTGGCCACGACTGCGGGACGAGTAGGGGGTTGGAGATGTGGTAGTAACTCAAGAGCTGGGGATGTCATGGACGAAACATTGCAGGTAGCCGCTCAACGTTTATAGACGTGTAGCCGCTCAACGTTTATAGACAAGAGGGTGCTACGGTCAAATGCTCAAATGCGTATATAACCACGTTCCATACCACACATTCTCTTTCTGACATGGATGAAAACGAACGAAAGGCTCGGCATGCTGCGGCTCAGCGTCTACGCAGACGAGCACCACCAGAGCTTCGCCCCAATCAACATCATTCACCACGTGGAGATGCGGTCAATTCTTTTTTTTTTTTTCAACCACGATTTACTTTTGCAGGCTGTAGACGATTTTACTAAGTGCTTTCAGAGGGGCACCACTTTTGTTGCATCCGAGCATTTCAACGAATTTGGCGGGGTAAAAGGAGGAGAGGGCAAGCTCCCGATCCCGATTGCGGACAACAATCCGGTTGTTCTCCATGTTTGGGCAGTACCCATGGGCTGAACTGAACATCTAGCACACGCTCCGTGCTGCCACTGTGAAATATAGTTTGCATCTCTCATGAAAATTTACGATTTTGTTTTGTCTGCGCAGACCAGTCACCAAGAATATAAAAGTACAGAGAGGACAGAAACATGTCTTATCGCAATAGAACATTTATGGCTACTCAAGGAGCCGTCTATTGTGCTCTGATGTCTTATTTCAATGAACAATCAGCTAATGTACCTTTTTTCGGTTACTCCAATAACAATGGCATTCACCGGTAGTACTACCCTAAACCGCTGTGTCTATTGCATTGGCAGAAAATAGAATCTATAATTGTATAAATCTGAGTTTGAAAAAGCTTTCTTTGTTTTTCTGAAACACTATGCAAATGTAAGATTTTTATTACTCCCGAGTCAGAAACATTAAAACCCAGATGATAATGCAATTTAATGCAAATGTGCAAGCGAGCTGGACAAGAATGACGAAAATAATCCCTGGAGAAGGGGAACAAGGGGGACAAAAGACATACAAATCTCCAAACTCAATCTCCTTTTGGAGATTTGAGTTTGTCTGTTGTCCCCCTTGTTCCCCTTCTCCGAGGATTATTTTCGTTAAACCCCGGACTGGTTTTCCTTACACGTTCCGAGCCATATGTATAATGGAATTTTGTTAGCCAATGAAGGCACCGTCACGTCAATCTTAGCTGCTTTACTTTTATTTTTTATAAATTACAATAAATAACCTTGCACAACCCCGCTGTCGGCACACCTGCATTGCTTGGTTTTCGATGGTGCATTTAAGTCAATTGCGCACTCATTAGTCACTTTCCAAGTAGCACCTTCGTGTAAACATCACGAAAAGTTATTTTGGTTACAAAGACCACTACAGACATCTGCAATAATGGAAGCCCTATAAGGTATTCATATCCAAGGCTAACAGGCAATGAATTATGTGCAAAATTGTTGTTTGTTAAAAAAGAAATTGCGCAGTAGTTTTATACATTTTTCTTTCTTTTTTCTTGTTTTATTTTAGACCTCCAACACAATTGCTAAAGGGAGGCCTAAATCAATAGGAACAATATCTTGCAAAATGCTGCTGCAACTGCATTCACTTTTGGCCGGAGACGACAGACCAGTCGCAATGCGGCAGGTCACAGCAGGATTGTGCCCGGTTAGTCTCTTTGCCGGGTAGTCCGCCTCCGTGGCACTGAGGGTGTTTCGGACTCCGGAGCGCAAAGTTGAGGGTTCAATCCCTTGGCGGTCCCATCCCCAAGGAGTACTTGGGGTGTCCCGTCATAACCGTTGTTGCTTTGCAACATAAAACCCCAATTTTTTTTTTTTTTTAATTTTTTTTTTTTTTTCATAACGTTTTACATTAACCTGCACTTCTAAATTCATGCATTTGGCCCTAATATTGCCGGAATGACGCGATTTTCAAGTCTTCGCACGTCAACCAAACGTTTGGTACCGCCCAGTCTACGGAGCAGACGACGCGCCGGGTTGAGAGGAGAGAGGGCACCTCCCTTTCCGCCCGCTTTAGTGGAATGGTCTATACACCGGGCGAGGAACAGTCCTGAAATTATGGTAATCCGATGAAAACCAACTGGGGAAATCTTACCCGATGGTTTGCAGTCCTCCGCCCTGTGGCATCGCCTAATTGCCTCGGTCAATCAATGGCTGAGGAGATATTTTGATGCCTTACCCTATATGGCATGCTTTCACGAGTGCCTCTCATTGTTCCGAGTGCTGCTGTACCCTGTGGCAGGTTAAGAAAAGCAGGACGTGCTTCTTACGCAAAGCTTTCCACTTTAGCAAGCAAACGCTGGAGAGGAGGCGAGACTCTCCTTCTTTCCAGCTTTTGCTCTGCTAAAGGGGGAAGAGTGAGAGGAGCATGTCCTACTTTTAACCTCTTACAGGGTATAGTATGGAGAGCCAGCGTTGTCATAGAGGACCGGGAAACAAAGCTATTGTAAGTAGTAATCATTGCAACTAAAATTTGACCGCAAATTCCAAACAGCCTATTAGCCTTTTTTTTTTTTTTTTTTAGAAAACATTGGTTGGTTTTTAGAAACTAAGGCCTCCCCAAAACTTTGTTTCCTAATGTAATGTGAATGACATTCTGGTTAGTAAATGCGTTAAAATCGAGACAGTGTTTTTGTTACACAAAGCTTCAGTTTTGGCCAGGACATGTTTATTTTGCACCAGAAAAAAAAAGAACTGACTAACACAACAAAAAGAACAAAACTGTTAAAACAAAACGCATGAGTCTGACAGTGACTCGTGACAGTTGGGAAGAGCTGACAACCTCCGTCGCATTTTGGTCCCACTTCTCGAATTCTGAATAAGTAATCAATATTTCTAAAGACGCAACTGATACCATAAGAATAAGCGAAGCTAGTAAATTATGATTTTAACGTTTCTCAAAGTTTAAATATTCTGTAAGGTCATCTGTCCCATAGCTGTTTCCTATAAATTCACCTAGGAATGTGTTAAGAATATAATATGCAGTCATGGGATCACATGCACTGGTGTTTAAATCCAATCGATAACATCCTAACCTAGACATCCTGAAAGAAGGAACATACACCTGCTCATACAACTTTATTTTTCATTTTTACTGACGATTCCTGCCGAGGTACACCACCGAATATTCCAAGAGTACCACAATCCATGGTATCCGCTTGCTTGGAAGAATCAAGCTAATTGAGCTTTCTGATTGACTGATGTCAGCCATGTGGATGCAGTACTGTGATGGTTGATTTCAGTGTTGCAGCACTGTTTGGAAGTGAAAGCATGGGAGTTTCAGTGCTACTCTAGAAACAATCACTGGCTGTAGGTTTATCCAAACAAAGTCCTGAAGGGCGCCACTCACCCATGATCTTCAAGTCGTGCAGATCAGGCAGTCGTGTGCCTGTCTCACTGAGATGGAGCTTTCTCACTTGCCTCACTCTCTCAACGTCGGAAAATGGGGCGCTGCTCGGCTACAAAAGCCCATAACGGTATCACCGCGGACCATTCTTTGCTTCCTTGAGAAGTGAACTTGATCGCAGCAATGCAACTTAGAATAAAAGCAATGTAGACTCTAATTTACTTTTTATCCTTTGAGAGGGCGATAGGCGGTTGACGTAAAATCTGCCATTCCACACAGGAGCTTGTGTACTTCTGTATCTTTTGTCTCATAAAATCTGGTACACCAAAGATATTCCAAAACTTTAGCTTGGGTAGTGTTCGCAAAATAATGAACTCGCAAAAAAAAAAGTGAATGACAGTGCTACTAACTAATTTTGAACATCAAATAATAAAAATTTCTTTATCTGCTTTTTACCGGTCCTCTTAAATAATATTCGCCATACACTCGTCAAACTTTTTGACATAAAAAGACTGATAACAGGAAGCCTAGTAATACACTGTTCCTAATGTCATCCCATGGTTCCTGTCCCCGCGCGTGTTCAGGAGGCCCAGCAGCAGGCACGGCGGACGTCGCGGGAACGGCTGAGCAGCATCAGCAGTGCCGCCGACCCCCGGGATTCCCGGCGCGACAGTGTGGACAGCAGCGGGTTCACGGGGCGTCCCAGGGTGCCCTCGGGGCCCAGGGGCTCCCTCCAGACCGAGACCTCGGGCTCTGACTCCGAGAGGACGCGGAGCGCCGGCAACAAGCCCAAGCCCCCGGTAAGTCGCCGCCACCAAGCGAAAGCCCCGAGGCGACGGGCATCGCCGGCAGAATCGCGTGCGCAGAACGTTTGTGGGAAAAGGGCCTCCTCCGTCTTACGGACGACCTCGAAACGTCTCCTGCATCCTGGGTAGCTTACCTTTGAATGAGATCTGGTGAAAGGCACCGATGCATGTTTGCCTGTGTACATTTGCGAGAAGAGCGAACAGGCCTTTTCCCAACATGTGAACAGGCGGGTATGTGTTGCGAAGAGCTGACACTGTCCGAATGTGTCGCTTTACCTTGTTTCACTTTACGGCGGACAGTCTCCAACAGTACGAGAGACCCATTAGACGAGGCAGTTTCAAGTGGCTGCGTTGGATTTGCTCTAGCCAGGCCCACATGGATTGCGATAAGGAAATAAGTTAAACTTCAATCTGTTGACTCTCTAAAATGAAAGTTCCTCTGGCCAAAGTGCGCTTAATGCCACCGCGTCACCTACATGGGCGAATGGGTCGTTCATATTGTGCGAGCCTGTACGGCAACAGAGTGCCATCGTCTTCAAAATATTAGGATAATGAAAACTAAGGGAGGCAACAGTAAAAGAGTTGGGCATGTTTCGTGTTTAACCAAAGCTGAAGCTCAGTTTACTGGGCTTTCTCTATGATGAAGAGTTGAAACGACTCTTCATCTTTTATTTTCAAGCTAGTTTTGTCTACCTTTTTGTCTTCAGTCATCTTTGTGCCTCGCATAAGATTGCTCTTGTTTTGTTTAGGTTTTCAATAATGTGTAATTCGGCTTTTGTTTCCGAAAAGCCATTTTGGGCCAAAAGTCGAGTTTGAGGCTTGGGAAGTGAAGTCCTTTTTGGAGACTGACCTAATGCTTAATGAAAGAATATGTCACCATAAAATTGCGTACGAGTAACTGCATTTTGTATCGGTCAAGTTGAATGGGAAAGGACGGCTTCCTCATAGGCAAATTTAAAAATATGGATCAAGCAGCTAAAGAGGCTTTATTACAGTGCAATCCACATATAACGATACCACATATGACGATGTACCGCTTATAATGATCAGCTTATAGAGGACCATGTGTTTTTCTTTTTCTTTTTTTGTTGCGTGAGGTGTTATTTTAGATACAACGATAATCGGTTATAACGATTGCATTTTCGGGTTTTCTCATTATCGTTATAGATGGATTGCACTGTAGATGAAAAACAGTTTGGGAAGAGACTTCCCTTCATGTGCCAGGGGTGAAAAGAGCAAAACTAGTCAGAAAGCCAGGAAGGTGCTGGCAAGTGCTCACCAGCTTATTTTACTACTATGTCATCTGCATAAAAGTGTATAACAGCTGTGGCTGCTTGTGGTTTAAAATGTACACCCTCAGATGCCTCTATGCTGCCCTCCGTGCCATTTGTGGTTCAATGTTTCGGGCATGTGGCACAGTTTGTATTGTGCTACTGCCATCTAGAACTTGTCAGCTTCTCTTTATTGTTATTACTGAACAGTATTAACTCTATAGACCAGTGTCTCCTGTTTTGTGGGCGCCGCCATGTTTGTTTATGCTGACGCCATAGCACAGTAGGGGAGCTGTGCTCTTTGCAAGACTCCGTTTCTTTTTAGAAATGTTTGCACATATCGTAGTGCAAGAACGTCAGAAACGCATAGTCACGAAGGTCCAAGATCAACACCGATGCCAAGAGTGCTGTAAGATACAAAAATCTTGTTTTATGCGCAGCCCCTCTCTTCACAAGAGCCTGCGTTCGAGATTATTATTTTGCATTTTCATCACTGGGGGCTAGGATTTTGGACACTGGTCTATAGCTTGTTCATTTTAAACCATCGCAGCCACGAATCCTTCCTTGCTGCTTTGTAAACTTATCGCCACAAGAGTAATCGCTTCATGTCATTCGCAAATTCCGGCTCGTGGTCCAAGGGACGTCTCATAGACCAAAATGAGTTGCTGGGCGAGTTGGTTAGACATATTGACTTAAACAGAGCAAATAAGGTAAGGAACGAATCCTTCCTTACCGTATTTGTGCTGTTTAAGTCAATACGTCTCATAGAGACACATAACTGGCCCTTGATATATAAATGGGGCGATTGATTAGTGTGGACATTTACTTTGGTTATTTTGCTCGAAAATGTATACTCTGTTTCGTACTTGGTGTACAACGCTGTCCAAGCGCCTGACTTTCAGGGGAGCAAGGTTCTATGTGAAGCCTATCACTCCTGCCAGCGGCTTTAACAGCATTGTACACTAACTGTGAAACAAAGTAAGTTGCTTGACAAAAATGATTTTGGAGCATGCTTGTGTTGGAGGGGCATTGACTGCTGTGCGTTTGAGTGAAGACCTACCAGAATGAAACAAGGCTTGGCCGGGGACTCCTTTGGTTTCTCTGTGTAAACCTGTGTCCGTGCACATTTGCCATTTTGCCACAGGTGGCTGGGAAAAGCTGGCTAGGGGGAATCTTTGGGAAGCTGCTTCCCAAAGCGTCGAATCAGATGATTCTCCCAGATGATAAGGACCCAGATGTACGTGGCTCGTTTCTCCTCGGGGCATGCATGCACTGTCCACACTGGTGGCTGGCTTTTTCTTCTTTTTTTTTTTCTTTTTTCTTTCTTTTTCTTTTGTTACTTTGGTGTTTGGGTCTGGAAAAGCGGCTTGGTGGTAGGAAAGCCTGCTCCCTGAGCCCTTCGAAGGTATGTGGGACATGTTTTAACCACAACTCTACAAAGCTCTATTGTTGCGGGTTAGTGAATACAAGGTCCACATGCGATGATCGGCAATGATTTTTTGGAAGTTAAAGCAGGTCGATACAATGAGTGGGGAAAAACAAACTTCTCGCCATGATGTTCACTTTGGCATATCGATAGGGTGCTTTAAAGTTGTGGCAAGCACGAGTCCTACTTACCTAAAGGGCTGCAAACCAGTCTTGAAAGACGTGAGAAACGGGATTTTGATTCGAGCTTAGTAGAGTAGTACGGAAATTGGTCTAAAACAGCTAGGCCTAGTGCTTCTAAGAAAATGTGTCAAAATCCTGTTTCTTTTGCACCTGTGGTACAGTTGAACCTTTTTATGATAGAGCAGTGGCCCTCCTCTTTAGGGCCATACAGGGAAAATATTTTATGGGATGTGGGACAAATCGTGGAAAACAAATCGCTAAACACTAGGACTAGGTAATCACGTATGATTTTAAAGTTGGGTGCAAATCACTTGTAATTTTCCTGGAAGAATTAAGTTTTAGCTGTACAGTTAGCACTTCTGGTTTGTGTGGCTGGGAATACGTGCATGAGAGTTTTTCAACCCAGTGCAGCTTGCATGCAGCCGACCTCAGGCTTCTAGCATACTATCCCAGTTGAAAATTTCCATTAGACTCCATTTGGAATTTCTCATTGGTACCAGTTAGGTTTTCGGACAACCAATTGGTCAATTGGCCAATGGGAACCAACAAAAACTATTTGGAACCCATTCAGGTTCCAACTGGAAAAATTATTCGAATTGCTGAGACCCATTGGCCATTGTGCTTTTAATTGGAACCCACTAGAACCAATTGGTTTGAATTAAAACCAGTTCGAATTCCAATTGTATCTAATGGGAATTTTTAGCAGGGATGCCACACTCTTATAAAACCAAGAATACCCGAGTGACTTGTTGATTGTCAAGAACATTAAACAATAAATAGCTTGATGGACAGACAAGAACACGAATAAGACGGGACAAGTGCTACGCCCATAGCTGGCATTTATATGCAATTGCAAGGGAGAGGAGGAAAAAGTTATGGTAGTTATAATCATAAAGATAAAAAGGGTGAAAGCAAAAGAAGGAAATGGTTTGCACAGGATTCAATAAAGCAGTTGTAGTGATAAAATGACCATAATTAAAGGAAGAGTTTCGGTAGTTCGTTCCGATGACTCTGACAACGACATGCTGTATACTCCACCACTGCCTTTGTGCATGCATCGCATCGCTATCTGACCGATCCACTAAAACTCTATAATATTTCAGTTCATCTCTCAAGCTGCACGCAGTGTCAGGAAGGGCACAGGTGCAAGCGTGGAGCTTTTTTAAGTGCAGTGTTCTCTCAAGAGCTCCTGCAGTGTTAACTACTTTCTTAAATTATACAGTCATCTTCCTATTGCACGCAAGTTGAGATAGTAGAAGCGTTGAGTGCACTATTGGGTGCCCATTTTCGGTGGCGTTGATTAACACTTTGCAGTACAAACAGCGTCGGTGAAGCAACATGTCCCTGTTTCTGTTTCGCTTTCTCCAGATTGTGTGGGACGACCAGAAGAAGTGTTGGGTGGACAAAAACGCCGGTCCGGGCGAAGCGGAGAACAAGATGATGGCGCCACCGTCCGACGATGCCTTGGGGGGTAGGTGCCATCCCCCCTAATGACTGTTCTGACTTCAATTTCTTGCCTAGAGCAATCAAAGAATGGAAGGCTTTACCCAATAAAGCTGTGTCATGAACATCTCCAAGTGAATTTTGCAAATGCGTTGGAAAGTATTGTTTGAGATGCCCACTACCTATCGCGACTCGGCTGTGACATTTTCTTTTTGTGCCCATGGAAACAAATATGCCTTAATTTTTCTTTTCTTCTTTGGTATTCTTCTTCTCGGCCGATGCTTTGATTATTCATGGCAAGATGCTGGCATTTCTTATTTGGTGACTGTCTAGTTTGTATATCATTTCTGTTAAAGTGTGTGTTTTGGTTTTAATGTTGTGATTTTCACTCCTGTAATAGCCCTCATGGGCTCACAGTATTAATAAATGGAAGGAATTAATTAAAGTGTTTTCGCACCTTGCGATACCACTTCATTGCATTTGATGGAATGTCTAAATCCGGCGATGTTTTTCAGTGGTCTTTTTTTGTGTGGCACGCGATTGTTGCTGTTTCTTGTTGCTTGAAGATGAAGGACGTTCTCTTTGGGCAAACAGGGAAAGCAGACCCAATGGTCGGCAAGCCTGGCCAGAACCGGTTCCAGATGAACAAGCAGCGCGGTGAGTTTCCCCACTTGGCTCTGTGCCGTTTAGACGTGCTCATGGCATTGGTGATGGGTTTTGTGTGGGCATCGCTTGGTTGTCTTTGTGTAATAGCCAGAAAAACTGTTTGGGGCTCTTGGCAAGGTTTCTGTGGTTGCCCGTGGCGATAGATCGATTTCGTTGGTACTTGTGCGGACGTGGCACTATTGCCAACCTCTGGCCTGTTCGCTGTCTCAGTGGTTTGTAAGGTTTTGTAAAATGGTTTTCTATAATCTTCTCGAGATTTCTGAAAATACTTACGTCTTATTTTTTTCAAGGAGACCAAATGTTTAATGTCAAAAAAATTGCGGTGGCTTAGCTCGGCTATGCCAGGATATACGTAGCGTGAGCTTATGCGCGCAAAATGAGAGGCGCTATCAAGCGGCTTCGGTGCAGCGTCAGACCTTGCTACTGCGCAACGGAGGCGCACAGCTGGGCACGCGGCGGCGCCAGTGCGTCTGCCGCGGCTATGACGTCACTCCTCTGGAATGTGCAGACCGGCGAGGCGCGCGCGGGTGGCGGCTCCGGCGCGCCAGCTGTGCGCCGTGTGACGTCACTGCTCCTCGCGCACACTGCTCACTGCTCCTCGCGTGCTGCTTGCAAAGCACGGCTTTTTGAAAGCCACGCGAAACTGCTCAACCTCGGCCAGTGTAGCTCACGCTACAATATGTGTGCCTTGCCACTCCAGCTTTATAAGCGAGGATACTATTGGTGCTTTTAAGGTTGGATTTTATGGGGGTAGGGCAACTGAATGTCTTCTACCGTATTTGTTCTCATCTCCATCCAAATGCTAGTGAACTTTGATGAATGAAAATTAAACCAGCGCCTAAAATGACGGTGACAAAGTCGAAGTGGACGGAACAGGTGCTGCTTCATCCACTTCTTTAAATTTTAGGGGCGAAGCTCCTTAGGGGCTAGCCATGTCCGTATGTCCGTCCGCCGTCCGCAGGCGTCGGGTGCTCATGCTTCTGCTCGTGAGATCACGTGCTCACGAGCATGTGAGCACATGCTCACGTGCTCGTGTAGGGCAAAAAAAAAAAAGATGAAAAAAAAAATTATGAAAAAAGAAAAAGAAGAGTAGGGGGTTCTGAGATGCCATCCCATCTGTCTGCTTAAAAAAAGAAAAAGAAGAAAACCACACATTCTCCTACTGCCATGAATGAAAAGGACCGAAAAGCTCGGCATGCAGCGCCTCAGCGTCTACGTAGACAGCAAGCTGCTCCGGAGACCAGGGCGCGAGAAGCTGCTGCACAGCGTCAAAAACGCCAAGCGGACCCGGAGTTGAGAGCTCGGGAAGCGGCGGCAAAGCGTCAACGCTGACAGCAAGCAGCAATACCTATGACCAAAATCAGTATCATCAGCACCACCCGAGCTTCGCCCCAATCAACATCATTCACCACGTGGAGATGCGGTCAATTTTTGCTGTTATTTTTGGTGCTGTTTTGATCTTTATTCACTCACGAACCAACTCAGCCAAATTTTTACTTTATTACAGTAGTGGAGTTCAGGGAAGACTGTTTATACATATTTGAACCATTCGCATCTCACATCCCCCATACTTATTTAAGAAGCCTAGGCAAAGTGGCGTTTTAGCCTCAAATCACTCTGCACTGCAGGATGTTTGTTCTTTGTATTTTCAGTCAGCTGAATAAAGAGAGCTGCAAGTCCAATAAATTTCGCTAGAAAGAATAAAACATAGGGGACAAAAGGTTTCTCCCTTTGAAGTTCTCCCCGTGTTTTATTGTTTCCGAGCGAAGTTACCTCTTCCGTCCTGTTGAGTTTTTACGGAGCAAGACGGCATGTTTGTAGCACAGCGGTGGCTCGCTCGTAGCCCTCATTTGGTGTACTGCAGTTTTCAGAAACAATTATGTGGACATCCTGAACCCCGGCGGAGGAGCGAAGACGACCAAGGAGGCCACGTTCCCGGCTCCAGTGGCCCCGGCGTTGCCCGAATCGGCGATGGGCCAGGGCCCTCCCCCGCAGTTCTTCATACCTCAGCCACCCTGTGAGCGTTGCAGCAGTTTCGTGCAGAATGAAGCGACATTAAAGTACTCGTACAAACGTTTTACGTGCTAAAGTGTGAATTAACCGTTTTTAGTTTTGGGGAGTTTCTCACCCTAAACTGCTTAATTGTTGTCTTCAAAATTACATTTGTTGCCTTCAAAATGGGAGAAAAGTTGTAAAAAATTCAACATTGCCATTCGTTGGGAGAGCTTCAAGCTAAGCCACGAGCGAGCCTGGTTCGTCCAAAATGGTCGAGTGCGGGAACTGGGAAAAGCAGACGAGCCATACTCGTCACGAACGGCATTACTCTGAACTCGAACGCTGTCAACAGCTGTCTATTTTACGTTAATTTTTGTTTGTGCTCTTTTTCTCGGTCACTTTACCCTTTTTTATATTTACCTTTTTCTTTCATACACGTTTGCCAAATAAAATTTGAGCGTAGTAGAGATTCCTGACAAAATATATTGAATAATGAAAGTATGTGTCGGGGCATTTTGCACCCAGTACCTATTATTCGGAGTGCCGTATTTCATTTCCTTTAACAACTCGCCGTCAAACTGGGCCACCCCTCTACATCGCAAGGACGACTCGGAAAGCCCAAAATGAAGTCGAGTAGGCGTACAGTTTGTGCACAAACTACACCAAACTTTTGGTTGTTTTTTTGCGGATTTGTACCTCGAGGAACAAATTGATGCAGTCTGGCCGAGGTCCTGCTGATTTTTTTTACTCAGTTTGCTTAGTGCAAGTAGTGCGTTTCATTTCATGTGCGAGCAAAGCCGAAGCTACCAGCACGAGCACGTTACCCCCTCGACGCTCGCGCCGGATGGGCCCGCTGCTCAGCTGAGACGCCGAAAGCCCGGAGCTTGCTTTTTTAGCTTCCGTCACGCTCGCACTTCATGTGAAGCGGAGTTATGCGAACCTCGTGCACAGTGTCTGAATCCCACTCCTCCCTGTCCACAGCCGACGGAGACGGCTCCACTTCGCAGGGCTTTGATTTCGTTTCGCCGGCGTCGCCCAGCATGTCTGACGGTAGCCTGGGGCCTCCGGCCCCTCCTCCCGAGAGCAACGCACCCTACGTGAGTGTTTCTCTCTTTCTCCCTTTCGCGTCTCCTTCCCCTCCTAATCCGGCATTGCTCGACGCCGTGTGGCGACGTTGCAACATCGAATCAATGGGCCTTTTCTGCGCTTGTTCCGCGCCATCTCTCGGCTGACCAAGAACCGTTTTCGATGGCCTTCCAAAAATTACGCAAGCCCGATCGTGCCGACGAAGACTGGTAAGCACAGAATGTGCGATAGGCCTTGCAGGGAAGAAAAGGGCGTCGGAATCGCACCGCCTACCGAAGATTAGCTCCCATTTCTGACACGCACCGTGAGATGGTGCAGAACGACGGAAAAGGCCGCGAAACGTGCAACCGCTCCCTCACGTGCTGCACGTGATCAGACTGTTGGCCCCGGATAGCTTGGTCGGCAAAGCGCTTGGCTCGCAATCTCGAGGTGCCGAGTTCGAATCCTGCCGGGGACTGGAGTCTTTTTATATACCTAGTTCCCCATGGGCGTAACGCTTTTCGGTGTCGGTTTTTCGTTACAGCCAAACGTTAAAGTACTTGAAAATCAACCGATAAAACATATTCTGTGGTATGGCTTCTAACCGGCAATTACACCTGTAGTGTTTGTTGCAGCCAAAACCGAGACACGATTAAGGCACGTTGCAATTAAAACGCTGGGCTACCGTCGGTACCTCGTTGTTATGCTAACTGTGCCAATACCAATATACAAGCGCCACGGAAAAAGGCAAACAGCTACGTTTGCTATCGCTAGGCAACCATGGAAAAGACCCGTTGCATATACTCGAACCCGGTAACAATGATTTTTGCGAGAACCCGTAGATAAGAGGAACCAACTTGATTTTCACCCAGTTTTGGCTTTTGTAAGTTTTTCCTACCAGCCTTTGGACAAGTTCCACCATACAACGGACCACAGCGGGTTCTACGCACCGTCGGAGTCAATCCAATGCCGTGCAAGCGTCGCGTGACCTTCGGGTGCGGCTCAGCAATGTGCGGGGCGCATTGTCACGCGATACTGTTCACAGCGCTGGATTGGCGGGGATGGCTCGTAGGGTCTGCCGCAGTGTATCGTAAGCTCAAACAAGGAATATCTGCGATTTCGGTAGTAGCTCTTACGTCTACTAAAATTCCACAGGAGGTAATAATGGAGCATGTAGGTAGCAAGGTAAATCTATCGTTCGAGAGCCATTTATGATTCGGCACAGGCTAGGTGTGGTTTTCTTTTTCAATTTCCTTCGCAATTCTTGTTATGCTGGCAGATTTCTCAGAGACTTCACCTAGATCAGTAACCTACTACTCTCGGGTTTTTAAGAAAGGTAGACATCCAAGCACTGCAAACGTTGCAGGCGCTTGTATAAGCAAAACAAT
This sequence comes from Ixodes persulcatus, assembly GCA_013358835.2. NCBI lineage: Eukaryota > Metazoa > Arthropoda > Arachnida > Ixodida > Ixodidae > Ixodes > Ixodes persulcatus. Next base: position 144,400 of record JABSTQ010010313.1, on the reverse strand, counting down.
TCCAGTAATCTCGAAAGAGGCAAATTAGTTAACGAACAGTTTACGGCGTCATGGGCACCCATTTCGAGAGCACGTTAAAGGTCCTCGGTGGTCCAAGTTAATCGTCGGTCCTTCTCTGGGATGTCTTGCACTGCCTTCATTGGTTTGAGAGCTGTGTCGTGAACTGCAGAAATCTCATTTTGGAATTCTTTTGTTTTGTTTTTGCGACTTTTAGGGATCAGCGAAGCAGCCCGTATCGACCCCGATGATGTTCGACCCGGCCGAGTTTGCCTCTCGGTCAGTCGGACAGCGGCACGGGCCACCATGTCGGAGGCCTAGGACGGAGAAAAGCCTATCCAGCGTAGCCTTTCGCCTTCATTTTCAACCACTCGATAGTTCTTTCTTTTATTTTTTTTACTCCCTCGAAGACTTCCGTTATATGAAGTTGCATGAAGTTTTGTAATTTTTGTCTCTATGCGCAACTTTTTTTTCTCTTTTTTCTTTTATAGCATGTTGATTGCGTTTACGTAGACTGCTCCGCGACGGTTTATTGAGAAACAAATTTTATTTTTGGTATTGTGGCGACTGTTTTAGTGGCGTCAAAAAGAATGGGGTGCAGAATGAAAAAAACGAAATTATCCTGGCAATTCAGCTGAACAGTGTCGTTATGGCTTTGTTTTTTGTTGTTGTTTTTTTCATCAAAGATTGCAGCACTGGATTAAGGTGGACTGAGGACATCTTGCATAGGGAAAGCAATTTATGACTGCGTCTTTCATTTTGCTCTAGAGTTGCAAGGTAAATAGAGGTGTCAAGGTGAAGCATGTTTAGGGTGTAGGGCTCCCTTTTTCTTCCTAGGTGGGGCTTTCTCCTTCTGTATATTTCTGCGAGAGAAGGCAGATGTACACACTTTAGGAGTATTCCAATTTCTGCGACCGGCTTACCGTTAGGTTCGGCGAGTCATAATTGCGGCGTCTGCAAACGGGGTCGTCGAGCCTGGAAGTGCTTTGTGCTTGTCTTTCACAACCAGTGGGGGTCAAGTTTCTGTATAGATGGTGCACTTGGAGGCAGGGCAAGCTTTTTGGGACTGGATGCGGGGTGAAGCGTGTATGAAGAGAGCACGATTGAATAAAAAAAGATGTTGCTATTCGACGTCTGGGCCCGTCATTGCACTAGTTGCGCATGAGGAATGTTTACCCTGCTGCCGAAACTCCACTAAAAGGTGAGAGACACTATGCGGAGCGAAAGTTTGTCTGCATCTTGAGCAGGGGTTGCGGTGACGTTGGAACGCCGAGCTCCGATTGGCTCCGATTGGAAGGATAGTGAGTAGAACTCGAGGCAGCTGGATCGAGGTCTACCCACTATTCCTCCGTCAGAACCAATCGGAGCTCGGCGTTCTGACATCAGTGCAACCCCTGCGCAAGAAGCAGACGAACTTGCGCTCCACATTGTTCGAGATAAGGTCACAGGCCTCTGCCAAAGGAAGACACAAACTATCATTAAAACTTTTTTTTTTTTTTAGCGAATTGCTTTCAGCTTTTGGAAGATGCTGTTATTTTGAGTCTTGTACAGTGGCGGACTTGGAGGGGGAGTCTGGATGTCCTTCCCCTCTCTTGGATTCTGCATGTGTAAAAGTTTAGGGGGGGGGGGGGGGGGGGGGGGGGGGGGCTGTTCTCCAGCATGATATGCTGACCCCCCCCCCCCCCCCTCTAGAAATGCCTGCATCCGCCCCAGATTGCATATACATATACTTCCGTGCTGCTGTGGTAGTTTCTTTATGCAGTGATAGATTAATGGTAAATGTTGCTTATGAATAACTGCTAGGCTAAACATGCATGACATGAATTCACTAATAAATTCACAAATTGTAACCTTAGTTCCTCAAGTTGTCATTCAATCTTCCACTGGACACTTGCAACTTATAGTAATGAAACCCCAGATATCAAGGACACCAAGGGCAGTAACTCTTGATTGCATCTTTATTAGATGAAGCCTGTCTGCTTGGTTTAGTTCCTTTCCTCGGTCAGGTTTTGAGCTTGCTGTAGCACGTCTTTTTGCAAACTTCTGTAATATACCACAGTAGGTTTAAAATGGGATTTATATGCATGGTTTGTTTACGAAGAGTTCTAAAATTCCAAACTATCTTTTTTTCTTTTAAGTAGAAATTTAAAAAAAAAAAAGAATTAGCGGGTGGTCGATTTTATTTTGGGGGTTTATCTTGTCCTTCAATCAGTTTCTTTCGCCTGCTGTCAAGACGGTGAGAAAGTAGAGGAAAGAAAGGTTGTTATTGTCGCACGTCCATTCATATGTGCGTAAGAACTGCAACGAAATGTGCATTCTGCCAGCTGTCTGAAAAATGGGGCGCATGAAGAGCCTGGAGCTGTATCGGCTGTGCTAAAAGTCTGACGTAGCCGTAAAAGCCAGGAATTTCTTTTCGCGTGTGTGTGTGTGTGTGTGTGTGTGTGTGTGTGTGTGTGTGTGTGGGGGGGGGGGGGGGGTGTAAGCTGAGGTGGCCGAAATGTTCTTGACTTGGGGTGCGGACGGGGGAGGCGGCGTCAAAATGCATGTTTTCGAGGGGGTCCCCCCCCCCCCTGGCTACGCCACTGCTACAAGCCCACCCCAGAAATTCCCACACAACTTTCCACACTCGTCACAAGCTCGGGGCAGTCGCAGCTTCCTCACGAGCCAGTGGGAGCGCGGATGGCCGAAAACCTCGCATCGCTGCCGCTCTTGCGAGTGCTGGGCATGTCTCCCATGTAAACGACACTGGAGTCCTCAACGCGACTTCGCAGCACCGCGTAAACGTGGGCGCTCGTGCCGTCGTTAGTCCATTCCTCCAGCTTGGTTTCGGGCACCAGTCTGACGGCCTGTCTGCACGTTATAGCGTACCAGCAAAACAGCGGACGTCCCAGCGCCTTCTGTTGAACGTAGAAGTCTCGGAGCAGTATCTTGGCGGCGTTCGCGTGAAGGCTCCAGCGACGGGACACCCACTTGTACGTGACAACCTCGTTTTCGTCGAAGACCATCTCTTCCAGTCTGTCGGGAATCGAGCCCAGAAACACTTTGGGAGAGAGAGACATCCGGAAAGCACCGTAACTAGTGCTCGTACCATACGATACGCAGGAAATTGCAGCTTCACCGACTTCACGCCTCCCCGCTTCGCTTCATGTTGGCTTGGCTGGCTTCAGACCGACAGCCAGCCAATAGTAAAGAAAAACAAAATGATTAGGAATATAATTAGCAAAATGTCCCAACGAACTCAAGCCCGGCTAGCTCAGTCGGTAGAGCATGAGACTCTTAATCTCAGGGTCGTGGGTTCGAGCCCCACGTTGGGCGGAATTTTTTTTTTTTTTTTTCCTGCTTTTCAGAATCAAATTTTATATGGCATGACCGCAGTTTTCTCGGAAGACTCGCTAATGTTTCTTTTTAGGCATACAATTTTAAATATCTCTACAACGCCTACAAAACGAAAAGACTGAGGCAAGCTGGCGAGCGACCTTCCATGGGCCTCCTGCGTTCCCCAGGGGGTGCTGCAAAAAGGGACTTGTTAGGCCTTGTTGTGGGTTGTACAAGCTTTAGCGTCTCAAACTGTCACGCATGCAGAAGCGTGCCAGCTCTGGTGCCGAGCGCGAGATCACGATGAAAATACAAAGAAACAACAAACATTCGAACGCCGTCAAAGCTAAGACGCTAAGCGCGTGAGCCAAGAACAGCCGTTCCGCGCGTTCCAAAGTAGACATGACAAAGAAAAAGAAAAATTAAAGCGTCGCTTCACAGGTGTTTTGACGTCACCACCCAGAGATAAGAGACGCGTACCCTAGCGGTGGTGTCATGAATTTGGCACTTTTGGTTGTCTTGCGGCGTTGAGTCTGGCCGATTTCTGGCGTCCAAAAGTGTTTTTTTCGTTCTTCAGCACCAGACAGAATTAAAAAAGCTCAACCAACGTGTTATAAGTAGTGCGAGGCTCAATCAAGTGAGCTTGTACTACCCAAAATGAGGGCGCTACAGTTTGTTCAAAGATTCAGCGCAGGAAGCCTATCTTTAGTAACGTGAGAAATCCCCAGCTCGCATGTGTTGTCCGCGTTTTCTGTGATCTCGTGATTTATTAGTTGTCAGGGTGCCACTGTGTCACCACAACCACGCATTTCCAACTTTTAGGTAGTTTTAAACATAGCCATATGTGGGGAGTCTGAAAGAACGCTTTAATCACCGCAGAGTCACCGTCACTAGAAGCGGCACCGCGGGGCGCGCATGGGTGCGCGGCTCTCACTTAGCAGTGGAAAGATATTATTATTATTATTATTATTATTATTATTATTAGTAAAACCAAGGTGTCCCAGATAACGTAAAACGACTCTAGCTTTCACAGCCGCACTCACGGTTTACAACGATATCCAGACATTTATTCTGTGACAAATAAACATGCGACGCTTAAATGCGACATGCAACCACATGCAACACATGATGCGACCCAGAGTGTTTGCGTCCTCCCTCGGCATTAATTTCAACTACAGCGACCACCTTGATAAAGTTCCACCATCTTACTGCAGATGTCGCTGCTTGTCGCTGCTCTAGCAGCGCGCAAAAATATAGTTGGTCGTGAAAAATAAACGCTTTCTCCTGTGGCTCGTGTTGTTGGTGTTGTGATAAGTTGTTCCAGCGCCTGGTTGGCCTGGTGGCCTGGTTGTTCATTTCGTGTTTTCACAACAAACGGCCGATCCCCTGCTATCCTCGAGATGAACATCACGCTTGAAGTGAGACCGCTGCTCAAAGTTTGCAAAATCAAACTGACGGTGCGAGACAACAAGGGTGAAGCGGCGCCCCGGCTGAAAGTAGAATTCACCGCTTCGTCTCTGACCGTAACGCTAGAGAAGCCGAACCGCGAAGTTCAAGAGAGCACCGAACTGATACTGCCCACTTACCTCAAGTTCAAGCCGGACACTCGCTCACCGTTGAAAGACACACGGATCACTCGTAGCGACGACCCGGCTCAAGGAGCAAGCGAGCATCGCGAAGTGACTTTTAGCATCCACGTGGAAGAAGACGAAGCTGGGAGTTGGTCGCGCGAAGCGCTTGAATCGTCTGATGGACCAGTTAGGACGACTGACATGGTGAAGCCCGTAGCGGGCTGTCCTTACGCTATCCTGTGCAGAAAGTGCAAGAACGAGTTGGTTCCCAAGGGTACCGTGTTTCGGAGAATATTACCGCTACCTTCCGCCGACTGGAAAGAGATGGCAGCCGAGTGGTTTTGCCACAAGCACGAGTCCGACAAAGAGTTGCCGACGAAGTTGGCGCCCAAGCCCGACGAAATGTTCACGTCGGTGTCCTACCTGCATCTTCACGGATCGCTGGTCGGCGGTGTAGTGGACGGGGGAGACGCGGGCAACTGGATTCGTTGCGGCAAGTGTAACAGTGTGCTGGCGAAGTGCGAAGAAGAAGGTGTCGTGGCCGTTCTGCAGATGCGGGTGGACATTGTCTCGTGGAACGAAGGCGAACCCAAGCTCGTGCTGAGAACGGATGCGGCTTCGTTGATGCGTGGATTGATGAAGGAGCAGATGGCGCTGAGTATGTCGTGCAGGATACTCCTCGAGACGGTGAGCTTTGGCATTCAATGAACCTAAAGGAACGTAGGAAGAACAAACGAACAAGTCAAGGGAAGTAGTAACATATATCCAGGGGCGGATCCAAAAAGAGGAAAAAAAAAAAAGGGGGGGGGGGGGGGGGGGCGGCAGCGGCCCCCCCCCCCCCCCCCCCCCCTTCCCCCCATTTGGAGGGCAATTTGACATGGGTGGACCCCCCGGTGTACAAGAAAGAATGGGAAAATAGAGAATAGTATCCTTAAAGTTTTGGATTTGCCCCTGCGTGTATCCGAGCGTTACCGGATGACACCCCAGTGGCAGAACGTACTCGAGCATTATCGGATGACACTATACAGCTTGTAGAAAAACAAAAACGGAAAACCATAACCTTTTCTTTTCAAACTTAAAAAAAGTTTTCAAATAATAAAAAAAAGGTTTGTCTCCCCGTCGGGGAATCGAACCCCGGTCTCCCGCGTGACAGGCGGGGATACTGACCACTATACTAACGAGGATGAGTTTATCTGGCGGATAAGATCGCTTACAAGGCACGGTCCGGCTTTGCTAAATCGGAATGGATTTTTTGCCGGCATTTGTCCCCTATTGGATCTCGTTGGGTAGCTCAGTGGAAAGGTGTCTGCTTCACACGCAGTGGACGGCGTGGACCCAGGTTCGACCTAGAGCACTATATAGCTCCTACGGAGCAGAGTAGCGCAATCCTTTGATCCGCGTGTTTCGCCGACAACATGCCGACAGAGCAGCTCGGCGCGAATCACGTGGTACTCAGGGTTCCAGTACAGTGCCTTAGTTCCAGGAGGCGGCCCGCCCTATGGGAGAATACATGGAGATCGACTCTACACGGCTGATTAAAAAATAAACGCCAAGTTCACACTTTTCGAAACTAGTCTGTCGTGAAGTTGGTAAAGCACTAAACACTTTATCAAAGTTTTCATAATATCGGATGCGTGTGAAAATTTTGAGAAGGCAATTTCCAAGGCAATGGCGTTTGAAGCGGACGATTTTTGTACGCAGCGGAGATGGAGTTCCTGGGTTGGCCAGAGCGGGTCACGTGGATGGTGCGACGTCTCCGTGACGTCGCCGCGTCGTCTGCTGCGTGATGCCGCTCAGGCAATTTCTTTAAAAAAAATTACGTCCTTGTATGGCACTCAACTTAGCGCAAATTATTCTAAAATGTTCCTTTATTATGTCAAAAACTATTGACGTTCCGTACACCCCCACAATATTGAAGAAACAGCGATTTTCTCACGTTCCCCATGCATTTCTGATCAGCGTTGGAACCCCCGGGCGTTCGCTGCTAGTCGCCGAAAGATGGCGTTCTAGATTGCGCTACTCTGCTCCGAAGGAGCTATATAGTGCTCTAGTCGAATCTACAGTCCGTTGCAACCAGGGTGGCCAGTTGCTCATAGCGAGTTCGTTTCACACGCACTTTTTGTTCGGAGTGATGGGTGGGAATGCGAGAGTGCAATCGCTACCAACGTTTATCTACAAACAACGTTGGTCGCTGCAACCTGTAGTTTATATTTCCGATGACTTCAATCAACTCGGCTGTCGTAGAGATAGTTACAGATGGCGTAAATTTCCGCGACCAGCTGTCTACAAAGCAGCTGGTTGCGATCTTTCAATTCTTATAACCGTTTACACTGAAGAAAACTGATGACGCTGTCCGAGCAGAAGCTTGATCCGTTTGAGCATGGTAGTATGCGTGAACCACTGAAAGGGTACGGCTTAAAACTAGTCTGTTGGATTATCCAGCAAAACCTTTCGTGGGACTTTCTATTTCGATCGTCATTACAGGTGGATCCCCAGTAATTTCGATCGTCATTACAGGTGGATCGCCTTGGCGAGGGCGTCGAGAACGAGAGCTTTCTCGAACAAAATACGACGGGGCAAGTTAGCTGACGTAGGTAAATGTTAAACATGATGATGTTGCCCAAGCCTCGGCTAAAGTCACTATGTTTAGCTTTCTCTGATGCTTATTGGGCAGTCAGAGGTCTCTGCTGGGGGAGTTTCGTCGACAAATGTTCAATTTTTCACCCGCACACGGATGGTGATAAACATCTCGGGGGCCGCTGATGCGTTTGTTCTGAGCATTTCTTTACACACTGGTATATTTCAGCATCTGTACGGCAACAAAGCGATGTAAAACCTGCAAATAAAGCACGATTTTTCAATTGCTTCCTTCATGAAGTAGCAGGCGCTCACAATTCAAGCTCGCGTTTGATTCCGTTGCCCGCGGGACGCGATTTCTATCAGAAAATCTACTTTTTTACCTTTCGGTTCCGCGACACATCGTAGCAGACGAACCCTCGTCGTCTGCTCAAGCTCCTTGCCGGAGCGAGGCATGACGGGATTGCATTTTGGGGCACTGGATTTTCTCGTTGCAGCAAGCGCATGCACGCGTGGGGTGTCGGCGCTGAAACGAACTCGGAGAGTGCAACCACTCGTGGAGTGCCGGCCGAAACAAACCCGCTCCACGGTACGCGTGGGCACGAGTGCCGTGAAACGAACTCGCTATCAGTTACGCAATTCTTCATAGACACTGCATGCCTCGAGCAGTACCCCCCTCACTCGCCACGACTCGCCTCCGGTCGTTCGACGCGCCGGACTGCTTTGGTAACTGCAGTCTATTCTATGGGATCCGTTTGTTTCGAAGCGCAGCGTCTAGATGGCGTTCCACCGTACTGTACGGAACACACAGTTCTTAAACGAAAATCTCGATGGCGCTTCGAAAGTCGGGAGGCGGACTGAAGTGAGGGAGGGGGCTACCCCCTTCCGCGGGAGTTCCACAACTGAGGTAATCTAGGAACGTTGGCAATGGGGGACAGCGGGGCTTGGGCCGTCGGCTGAAAGCCGCGAAGCGGCGTGTACGGGGAAACAAAGTGCGTTGATTTTTTCTAATGAGCAGCCACAGACTGTCGCTGCGAAGCGGCGTGAACGCAGAGGAGAGGTGAGGGGAGGGGAGGGGGGTTAACACGCTTTTCAGTGATACACGCGCCGTCCGAAACTTCCGGCTTTTTTTTTTTTTTTTCCGGCTATTGCGCCGGCTGTTGAAAAAATATCCCCACCCTTGGTAAATACAACAGCTGGTTGCAATTTTCCAAACGCACCATTTACATAAGATTGGTTCACACATCTGCATCGGTTGCATTCGCATGCAACCGTAACGACAAAGTCACCGGGACAAAGTATTCGCCGTACCAGAGCTCTGGCCGTACACAGCATGGCAATCGATAGCTTTGCGAAACAATCCATGAGTATAGTTGTAAACTCGAGACTGGGGATACGGACAAGGGACGAAAACACAGAACAACACGGACGATGTCTCATGCAGCCATGAGTCACGGTTGTTGCGGTGTTTAGGTTGCATGCGAACAAAACCGTTGCAAATGTGTGAACCAGCCTTTAGATCGAAACCTCTTGGACCTCTCGCATGTGTTCATTTGTTCGGGATGTATAGAGTTCCGTCCAGGCAGAACGACGGCACGCCTAGCACAGTTCCGTCCAGACGGATCGACAGCAAGCCCTGTAGAGAGATGAGGGAGGCCCTTAGGAGAGACGGGGTGGATGTCAACCAGGAGTTCTATGGGAATGGAGCACACCACCCGTTCTCCTGGGTTGGTATCAATTGCAACGTACCCTCGGAGAGGCAAGGATGGGACGTAGAGCTAGGATTTTTTTACTGGTACAGACGGGCCCGAAGAGAGTCCCTGTCTGACAAGGGAAGAGGCAACAAGGAAGGAATGGCTTGCAGGTGCTAAAGCTTGCAGGTGGCAGGAATAAGGTGAAGTGGATAGAAATTAAGGACCAACTCCAAAAGGAAAATTTCACAGTATACGGGGTCGCGGAGACACATCTTAGAAACATGGAAGAACCACCTTCTATGCTAGAGTACACGTGGATAGGATACAACTGGAAAGGGGATGGTCTAGGGGTATTGGTGAAATGACAAGATTGATGTAAAGTTTCTTCTTCACCGATCTAATTGTGATCCATGTACATGTATACCAATTGAGTCAGTTAATCATGTTAAATACTTGGGTGTTTGTTTTGATTTTGATATGTCGTGGAACACACATATGTCATACTTATGTAGCAAACTACGTGTTGTATCCTGCATGCTTTAGAACACTAGAGTCTTTATACCAGTTGGCGTAAGACTGCTGATGGCTCACGCACTTGCTTACAGTATTATTCGGTACGGCGTAACCGTTTTCGGAAATTGTTCTGGTCGCTTGCAGACCAAAGTTGATACCCTACTGAGAGGAATACTTACTAGCGTTGCATATAATACACCTTTGTCAACAACTAGGGATATTTTCAAAGCTCTCCAACTGCCAAACCTCCGTTCACTTTATATTCAAACTGTTATATTACGCAACTTTGGAATAAGGATTTCAAAACACCGTCACTTCCGTCTCGCTCATTGCGATGCACCCCTCGTTTCAAGGTGCCACGTTGTTGGACCCGTTACGGTAAATGCACGCGCGATTATTAAGAGAGTTTTAGAATAGCGTTGCTCCGTCGCGACGCAAAAGCCCAAGCATCTCGCGCTTGCGACGCCACCAAGATACAGTCACAATTTTTATTTCACACACGAAATGCTGTAAATATAGAAAAAAACAAGGTTTTCGGTCCAGAGTACCATTTTACATTTGTTTAAACGTGAGAATGCGACGCGAGCGGTTGACCGGTCGTTGTCCGCTTGCGTCGCCTCGGCAAGAGAGGTCTCGTGTACTGACCTTCGCCGAGAAATGTTCGCGCGTCACAAGCATCAAGTCGCCGGTGATCGTTGCCAAACCGAGTACAATGCCGTCCCGTATTGAAAATCGCAGTCGCGAGGATGCCGCCGACGTCGCACTCACGACGCCGCCAAAGCAGCCGCCGACATAATCCTGGAAGCCGCCATTTTTTAACTCTGCTCGTCTTGGCTTTAGCCAACTTCTCATCAGGAATCCTCCTTGGAGAAGCGCAAAGACTCTTTGCGTACGCACGCTATTTCCGAGAAATAGCGCACGCTAAAATTGCGCACGCAAAGCGCAAAACCTGGTTTGCGTTCGGAGCATGCGCAGTGGCGACGACGCTATTCTTTGCGCACGCAAAGCTTTAGCGTGCGCTATTCTAAAACTCCCTATTATGTTCCGAGTTTATTCAACGCTCTGCCGGACTCAATCCTGGACATCACCTCACTGAAGGCATTGAAGAAGGAACTGAAATGTGTTGACTCGGATATTAATTAGTGCAAGCCTAGTGCCAGTGTGTGCAGAGTGAATTTGCAGGGCTATTTTTTTTTTTTTTCTGGACCCTTCTTCCCCAATGATTCTGATGACATTTCTGTCTTCTTTTTTTTTTCTTCTTTTTATGTTTTTTTTTTTACAATTATTTGCTTTTCTTATGCCATGTAGTGTCATTTTGTAACCGTGTTTCATTTTGCTTTTCGTGTTTTTTTTATATGTGTATTAATTTGCTTATTCACTCATTGTTTTTTTTTGTTTTTTTGTCATTGTCGGATGACAATTACGACTTTTCCTTCTACTTTTCTTTTCCTTTATATGTTTTTCCAGCGTCGTGTTCCCATTTCAGTATAGTTCTGCTGAAACTGCTTGGTCTTTACTTCTTTTTTTTGTTGTTTTTTTGTTGTTTTTTGCTATGATTAGCGACATTTCTTTGGTGGCATGCGGGCTGCGTGGGGGGCGGATGCTCGGATTGGAGAAGAGAGACCGCCTCACTACTCCAGACTTTCGTCTGCTTCCTCTCGAGATCGCGCTCCGCTCTTGGCTTGTCGCTGATTATACTTTCATTTCCATTGCTCTAATAGTTCTGACGACATTTATGTATAGCTTTCTGTCCTGACAATGTCTTTTTTTTGCTTCGTCGTTTTTTGTTTTTTTTTCAACTTTTGCATTTTTGCCGATCTCATTGTGTTTTATTTTTTTAGGGCGTCATCACACAAGCCTTTAGCTGGCTTTGATGTGCCCATACATATAACATTGCATTCCTGATGGGCAAATAAAAATTATTATTATTATTATTATTATTATTATTATTATTATTATTATTATTATTATTATTATTATGGAATTTTCATATGTCTTATATCTGTAAAAAACTGAGAAAGGTGTCATGCTTACTCTATAATGCAAGATCATTAATTCCTAAATCAACCAAAAAGATGGTAGCTCAAGCGTTAGCGTACAGTGTTTTAAGGTATGGCATAACAATTTTTGGGCATGGGTCTGTAATATGGGGCCAAAAAATTGATTCAGTTTTGAAAGGAATGTTTAAGAGTATTGTCTATGGTCCGTCGTCAGAAACTGAAGAAGAAAAACTAAAAACTTTAGGTTTGCCACTCTTCAATGCTTTATTGGTTCAGACTGTTGTACTGAAATATTTTTGGAACAATGACTATAAAGAACCCCATATAGTATCTAGATCACTTCGTCGGACCGAACGTTATAAAATGCCTTCTATCACCACGAACTATGGGAAGAGAATTCGCAATTACTATGTGCCTTCAATCTTCAATGACCTGCCGGAAAACATATATGGTGTGGACTCTCTAAGAAAACTCAAACAAGTGCTCCAAGAGTTCAATGGAACATCATAACTATGCGTGAGTGTGTGTGCGTGTGTGGGGGTGTTTTTATTGTCCTTTCTGTTTTGTTTACATGATTATTTATTGCATCACAGTGTAGTTAATGATACTATGTTCATGTTTTTTTCATCATATTTTATTTCATTCCAGTGCAGAGGCTGCATGATGAGCTTGACACTGTTTGTGTGGGGGATATTGTGATTTTGACCAGTAGGGTGCTGTCCCACAAGCCTTTACTGGCTTTGACAGACCCGTGCCTCGACTTGAGAAATTATCCAAACAAATAGATATATTATTATTATTATTATTATTATTATTATTATTATTATTATTATTATTATTATTATTATTATTATTATTATTATATTTGTGGTCGGGAAATGATTCGAGAGAGGAAAACGCAAAACACATAAGGTGCATAAAAGAAGACATCAAGGAAATTGGAAAATACCACAAATACTAATCATAAGAGATATGAATGCTCACTTGGAGGAATTCGGTGGTTTCACAGACGCGGCAGGAAGAATGTTACAGAGATGAAAAGCTTAGAGTGACCATAAACGATTTAGGGTTAATTTTGATAGGACACAGCAAGAAGCAAGGAGTCGAGGTAGGTTTTAGTGACACACAGCTGAAGGAAATATCAAAACGAATTGAGGACATAGTAGCCACACAAGCAGAGAAAGAGTCGTCGTACAATCAATTAGTAGAAATATTCGAAAATGGTTGGAACGAAAGAAAGCCAGATTTAAGAAGAAATGTAAACACTGGTATAAAAGCTGGTGGGATAAGGAAGCCAAAGCAGCCATAAATTAGAAACAAGATGCATCCAGGGAGAATAGACGAGCAAAAAGAAAAAGGGGGGGGGGGGGGTGCTTCAGCAGTGGAAAAAGAGGAAAAATGGAAGGACTTCGAGGAAAAGAAATCAGCAGCATATGCTTTGATCCAGGACAAGATCGGAAAATAAGAAATGAAATAAACGAGGAAATTAACCTTAAAAAAACACTGACACCCCTTGAAAAAATTTCCATTTTTTTGCCAGGCGATTTAATATGGTGTCAGAAGACTACCCAATTCATATTTTGCTACAGAGTCACATATATTTTTAATAAAGCCAAGAAAAGCAACTGCTCGAAACCGAAACCGAAACCTGCGCACGGACGTCGGAGAAATATAAAGAAGGGGAGAGTAGTGGAAGTCGCGTAGCTACACCCAACCGCGCTTTTTTTTTTTTTTTTTTTTGCCGAGTGCAGCAGTTGACGCGGGTACCGTTTGCCGCGCGAGTGCTTTGCATTTATGTTTGTTCCGTTCGCTGTTCTGCACTTCAAGATGAATTATTTTGTGCATTGAAGAGTTAGAAATGAGTGGTGAATGCCCGTGATCGGCTCAGAAAAGAATGCCCCCAAGATGTTGCGTGGGGAGCTGCCTCACAGGTTCTGCATCCGAAAGTGGCATGGTGCGGCAGAGTCTGCACAAGTTCCCGAAAGATCGACGGTATCGGGACCAATGGCTGGCTGCAATTCCGGCAGAACAGTTACGGGCACCTCGGAAAGCGGACGCTACCCGATTTATATGTTCCTTGCATTTTGTGGAAAGTGTCTACATTGAGTTCGCAGGTGTCAAAAAGGGAATCCCATACCATTTAGTTCAGCGACGTTTCGTCCACATCATTTTTTTTTTTTTTTGCAGTGATAATTATAAAAAAGAAATGTCTAACTATCGCAAAATGTTGGACAAAAACAAAATTGTATGCCCACACTCGGGATCGAACATGGGTGCGTTGCGTGTGAAGCGGACACTTTTCGACTGAGATACTCTACGTTTTTTTTGTTTTTTTTTATTGCCTGAGCTATTTTACAACACGTAATAATCGTTTTTCTTGACAACATAAACTCGTGGATGTCCTTAGGCATAGGCAGCTTCCTATCGTGGAGCTCGAAGTACGATAGTTTTAACATTGTGTAATGTTCAGGCAGACGAGGGGGAACTCCTCGTTCGTACTAATGCAGCCGGTTGACTGTAGGTCGGAAAGTTTGTAACCAAGATTTCGATTGCACATCAAAAGAACCCAGTGGGGTCAAAATGAGTCCTCAGCTTTCCGCTGGGGTTCGTCAGATGCCCTGTGTTGGTTTGGCACGTGAAACCCCCAAATCTGATTGATGAAGCAACTTGGGTCAGAAAATTGGAATTATTATGTGCTCCCCCCCCCCCCCCCCAATGCCTCGTTTTATGGGTATCTTTCTTATGCCCCTAAGTAGAATAGGAATCTGAATACCATATAAAACTTCAGGTTCTGTGTATTTACACATCACAATCTCGTAGCTTTTATTTCACCGGGAAGTCAATGTTTTTATTTCTCTACAGAAGCTTAATTAAATCCGGTATGTATGTTCTCAAAAATCTAGTGTGCACTCGCTCCACTTTTAAAGCTACTGGCAAATAATTATCCTCGCGTACATATTCACAGGCAGTATAAATGTACTAAACAGGTTTATATAATGGAATAGACCTTGAAGTGCATAAGCAATTATTTTTTTTTGTCAAATTAAATATTAACACCATCTCTGCACAATAAATAAGCGAAGCACACGATAATGGATAGTAATATGTTGAGGATCGACGGCTTACGATTCGCTCATCACATTCAAACAAGGAAACAAAGCGACACTGCTGCCACAGTTCTGTGTTCGCCAATAGGTTGGGAAAAAACTGCGTAAACCAGTTTGAATGAGGTATGGATTGTCCTTCATGTATTATAACTGAGTTTTGAGCTGGCCCTTTCTTTTCTCAACTCTAGAGCTATTTTAAGTGCCCCTTAATATGTGGACATTGTTTGGGAGCACCAAAGCATGTGAAGTTATTGTTATGATGATGGAACTCGCCACTAGCCTAGATGTTGTCTCCAAGACGCTGATGTTAACATGAAACGCTCTTTGGCTAGGTGTTCAGCATTTCGTGAAGCCCAGATAAAAGCGTGGCCGCGAGGCTTGACATTGATTGGTTGACGGGTGGAAAAGGAGGAGTGAGGCGCTCGACGCTGATTGGTTAACGGGGAGGTCATTTGACCAGAGGGGTAGGCGAGGAGGAGCGATGTAGGCGAGGTAGAGCTCGGCTACCTGTGCGCATTGAGCGAGACGAGCTCTCGAGTGTGGAAGGCTCTGGCAGATCGCCAGATTCATCAGCCCTTTTAGCGGTCGTATCGCTTCGTGCTAGCAACAACCATAAATTGTACACATGGTACGCATTAGACTATCCGATGAAGAGCGCTGTGAACGTAGGCGTCTGGACACTCTGAGTATCGCTAAACGCTGGGGATGCTAGAATGGTTCACGTATGCAATACAATTGCCTAGCAGTTTGCCATTTTTTTTACAGGAGGAGACATCGTTACTTCTCTGGCTCATGGAAACAGGACTGGAAATGTTCCGAGCGA
Source organism: Ixodes persulcatus (assembly GCA_013358835.2). Taxonomy (NCBI): domain Eukaryota; kingdom Metazoa; phylum Arthropoda; class Arachnida; order Ixodida; family Ixodidae; genus Ixodes; species Ixodes persulcatus. The sequence goes on along the minus strand of JABSTQ010010313.1, from coordinate 128,803 downwards.
CGAACCTTGCGTCCGGACCTCACCATGTCCGGTTCACCAGAGTAACTAAGGTCAGCCGTTTGTCAGTTGTACTTGGCACTCTTGACTGCTTGGGTTTCTCTTAAGTTTCAACCTACGATATTTTGGGATAAAAGGCTGCTGCAAATGTGTCTGTCAAAGATACTGTAATGTTTGGAAATTGGTATTGCTTCAAGGCGCTGGTGTTTCCCATCTGTTGAAACACTGCTCTTCTTTACTCAAAGCCCTGAACTTGGGTCTCTGTTCTTACTATTTTTCCTAGCTCAAAGACAGTGACAAGTTCGACATCCAATATTTCACTTTTTTTTGTATTAAGGAGGGATTGTTTTAACTTCAGGGGAGAGGATAAGTGTGATGTGATTGCTGCGCCATTTGCGCCATATTGCACCAAAATACTTACCCTGCTACATTTTGCTATATTTCACCAAAATGTAAGGAATTTGTGGCAAAAGCGCATTTCACTTTATCAATTAAGCATAAACTAATAGTTGAGGCTTAGCTACACTTCCGGATTGTTACGGTAAGCTTGCGTGAATTTTCATAGCTTTTGGTAATCGCTTAGAATAACGTGTGATTGCATGTGATCTTCGTATTGAACATGACTCGGTACCCGGAGGTTTCGTGGTATTGTGATGTCGTCTGAGATGAAGGGGAGGAGGAGGAGGAGGAGGAGGAGGAGGAGGGGCGGGGCGGGGAAGATGCCAATACGGAAGCGCGCAAATCCAGACGCTCGCTGTGGAGGGTGACGACATGGGAGCGGAGGAGGCCAACTGAGGAGGCACGGACAAGAATGGGGAGAAGGGGAACAAGGACGTCAAACTGGTCGGCTCGGGTGTTGTCGCGGGCCGGGGGACGGGTGAGGAGGGGGGGGGGGGGGGGGAGAGAGGGAAAGCGAGCCAAGTGGGATGGGAGCAAGAAAGCGACTTTCTTCGGAAGCGAATCCGAGTCTGAGGACGAGTTGGTGGAAAGTGCGTGGAAAGGCGCTGGAGGGGGGAACGGTGGCCGAGTGGGCTAGCGCACACCAGCTCGGAGCACGTGGAGCGAAAGCTCGCGCTGCACAACCCAGGGTTCAATCCCCACCCCTGCCCGTTTCGATCTGGATGAGCATCGTGCCGGCGTGCGGTCGTGTACCACTACTTTGTGATGCACGTTAAAGACCCCAGGCTAGTGGTTGTACTGCACTGGCTAAATTTCTCATCTACAACTGGGAAACTCGTCGCCCGTTGGGGCAGACCAAGTTCTAGGCTGCATAAACATACACACAACCCAAATTAAATTAGGGCGCTGGAGAGAGCGCTAAAGCGGACGGGGAAGAGAACGTGACCGCGACGTGGACCTCTAAGCGCTTGGGGCAGCGTTACCAGTCCCGGAATCCCCCAAGTTCCGCACAAGCCCGGTTTGCTGCATCCTGAGCCTCTTCGAGAAACTCGCGAAGACTCTACCTACTCGTCGGACCAGTGAGGCGTGGTGACGTGGCCCTTCCAAGCCCAGCTCCCCAAGATAAACACTCCCTGGGACGGACCACCCAGGAGCAGGAGGCGGCACCAGCACCGACCTTTAACATCCTAATTAAACCGGAAAAGTCAGTATTGTCTTCGCCTCGTTTCTCCTCTCCTCACAGCGGGGGCCCACCTCAGCGTGTTCGTGCTACCCGTAGTGGGGGTCGTCACTAGGGATGCCGCGAACTTTTTTCGCACCGAAGTTTCGATGATCGAATCAAGCGGTTCGAAAGATTTCGAATTTTCGAACTTTCTATATCATAAAATTTGACGGAAGTCGAATTTTCGAACTTGTTAAACTAAGAAGTTTGACGCTTTTTCAACCGTCGAACTTATTAGGCTAAAAGATTCGATCCTTTTCGAACTTATCACGCTGAAAAATTCGATGCTTGTCGAACTTTGGAACTTGATGGACCAAAAAATTTTCGAACTTTCGAACTTCTTGCACTAAAAAGTTCGAACTTGCTACGCTAAGGAATTCGACAATTTTCGAACTTTCGACCTTATTTATCAAGAAAATTCGAAAAGTTTCGAACTTTCGAATCCTGAAAAATCAAAAGTTCGACGAACTTCGAAATTTTAGGGTAAAAGTTCGACGTTCGTTGAACTTCGAAAGACCGGCGGACGGTTTCATTTGAATTCAAGTAGTGAGGTACATTCGTAATTTTTTTTTTCTCTCGAATTTTCACATGCGGTGCTGCGTTCCTTACGAAAGACGATGCCGTTTATTTAATTACTGGTGAAGGCGAGCGGGTTGAACATGAAACAAGAATACATGAATACAAGAAAGTGGTTGTCCTGTGCTTGTCCTCCGTGTTTTATTCTTTCAATTTTGTGTGTTTATTTAAATGTTCTGGAATTTCTGAAGGGGCGAGGAAGGACGACGGGTTTTTGACGATTGTCGTTTGTGCTATATCTGAAGCGCGCTATAGCCGAAGCTATTTATGGTAGAGGTGTTAAACTTTTTTAGAATGATCTATGTATAGCCTAGGTAAGTGTCGTCTTAAGATGTGATTATTGTTATTCAAGGTGAGTTTCGAAGAAATGTCCAAACATGTATGTATTTGCAATTATGCCCTAAACTTGGTATTTATTTTCGTCTATGTTGTTTGAGATATCGCATTTAAATTAACACCACACACAGTACATATCATTGCTATCTGCAGAATACAAAATAATGTATTTATTGTTTTTTCACGTTAAGGAATAACTTAACTCATGGGAGATTTCTAATATATTGTTCCAGAAAAATAAAGAAAACTTTTTTTTTTTTCGTTTCACGTTCCTGGGACGTGTTTCTTTTACCCTGTGCACATTTTGGTATGAGAAACGTGTTTCGAAGTTCTGAGCCTCTGAATATGCAAGAATACAACACTTCCGGCGAATTCTTGATAGTTTTTTTTTTTTTTCCCAGCTTTTTATCCCCGCATTAATTGTTATGTTTATTTTTTTTTATTAATGGCACAGTTATTTATGTCTAAAAGGCATAGCTTTGAACTTCCGAAACACTAAGCATGTGACAAGTAGTGCCTTCTGACAACGAGTTTCTAACAATGACCATCTACGCTATCTTTTATGCAGTGAAGAGCGACAGTAGCTATACAAATGCATAAATAATTTCAGATTAAAATAAGCTCGACTACGCCCTCTTTCCCCGTATTGTTTTCTTTAACAGTCCGAAATATCCGGAAAGGGGAGAAGAGGGGCTGGAGCCCCCCCCCCCCCCCCCCCCCTTCCCGGTCTTTCCTTTTCCGACGCCACTTGTATGGTAGAACGCTTCTCAACCTCGAGTTGTGTCGGCTTCTGTGCTTTTTGCGAGGCGATTCCTCCGTCCCGGAAAATAAACCTCCAGGACAATTACAAACTTAACTTACAATATGCCAGCGTCACTCAGGCGGCGTTCGATCGGATTACTACCAGCGTGCAAGGTAGTTTGCCACGCTCTCTTCAAGGTTTTTCTGAGCCGAAACCTCCCACCCGCCCTTGGCCGTTTCGAACTGGATGAGTATCGTAAAACAGTGCGTTCGTGTGATCACTACCGCGTGATGCACGTTAAAGACCCCCCCCCCCCCCCCCTCCAGGCTGGCAGCCACAATTACTGATCTATGGTCACACGTCACTCTGCACTGGCAAATATTCCAGCACATTAGGGACACTCGTTTTCGCATTTAATTGCCTGACCAGCTTCGGGGAGTCTGAATATCACTCCCTAACTTTTCTAAACCTGATTTCGTGAAAACCAGTGAGTCGTGAAAACGTTATTTGATCTATTTCACGCAGCGGATAACGCGGGCCTTTTCACACTCCGATACTGGCGCCATCTAGAAGTCGCGCGTTCAACCACGTCGCGAGCCGCGCGCCATCTGGTGGCTGAAACGGACGAATAAATAGAGGTACCGCGCCCTCTTAAAACAAATTCGAAATCTTCGAAGTTTTTTTTTTTTTTTTTTTTTTTTTCGAGTTTAGCGTTAAAAGAGAATCGAAACCTTCGAACTTTATGTAGAAAGAAATTCGAATTGTTCGAACTTTATGCCTATTAAAATTCGAAGCGTTCGAATTTTTCGAATTTTATATCCAAAGAATTTCGAAATCTTCGAATTTTTCGAACTTCAGATCGCAAGAAATTCGATTTTTTTGAATATCTTGAATTTCAAGTAAGGAGAGTTTGAAATCTCCGAATTTATCGAACCTCAAGTAAAAAAATATTCGAAATATTCGACCTCGAAATTTTAGAAACCGTGAAAGCTTCGAACTTTTCGATTTCGAAACTCCACTGTGATCGAAAGTTGCGAATTTTTCGAATTCGAACCTCGGTCGATACGAAAATAGCAAAATTTTTCGAATTCGAACCTCAGTTCACTTTGAAAATATCGAAACCTTTCGAAATCGAACCTAAGGTGGTTCGCGACATCCCTAGTCGTCACAGTACTTCTTATTCTTCGTGGTCTGTTAGCTCCGTTGAGTGCTCTTCTTACCGCGCACAGGTGCACCGCAGAGAAGCTACACCCACGGAGTACGCATCGGGATTCTGTCTATGTAGCTTCGCCGCAGCACCCCCTCCCTCGTGTTAAAACACTCCTTCAAGGTGGAATAGTGCACAACCGTGCTTCAGCAATTAAAAAAAAAGATGTGTGAATGTTGATGTCAAAACATATATACGTGGCAGTAAAATTTGCAAAATAAAACTACGGTTCATACGATAAATTGGAATATTCTGACTAGTTATGTGCACCATAAAACATAATCATGCGGTTTTGTTCTTATGTGTGGGTTCTTGGGAAGGCTATGAACTTGAGAATGTCAGGAAAGGGCTGATAAATCACATTGATTAGGCGTAGGTGGGCTGCGCCGTACGTTTAACTTTTTTCTTTAACAGACATATTGCTAAATTACCCAAGCATCAACGAGAATGCTGGGAATGTAGGTCTACGTGCCGTACGTGCTGGCGTCTGCAGCAGTAATTGTTCTAAAGCAAAAGCCTAAAATAAATGGCATCTTGCACGCGCGTTCGTCAACGCTTTATTTTGGTTATTTATTTGGAACCTTTTACGCAGAGAAGGATAGCGCGTTCAGCATGTAGACCTACATCCCCAGCATTCTCCTTAATGTTTGGGTAATTTAGCAATAGGACTATTAACACCTCGAAATAGGCTCCCAAATGCTCGTGGAGTGGACGCAGTCAATGAAGTTTAAATTAAAATTAACTTTTGCAGTGAAATGAAGGATAGGAAATGGCATTAATGAGTTTAGCTGGATATTTTAAGGAATATTTACTTACCGCATGTTAATTTTGCATAAACATAAATCTCCATATGTAATATGTTATTGTTGTGCGGAATTAAATTGCCTTTGCAATTTAATTGTGCTTTGCAATGGATCCTAAGAAGTGAAAAGGCAAAGGAGCGCTGTACCTTAGTTGGACAGGCTAACTGATAAATCTTAGCATAGTATTCATAGCGGAATGAATAAAAACGAGGGGTATGCTTGTGCTCCAAGTGTTTTTTGCTGCTCCAAAACGGACTTTTGGCTGTTTCAAAATGTGCTCTAAAATTGCTCGCACTGCTTACCACCAGTGGGAAATCATATAAATGTGTGCACATGATAATTTAACGAGAGAATTACCAAAATGCAAGTGAGCATTGTGATACTTTCTTTCAATTCAACGAAGTCGATGATCGTTCACGAGCTTATCATCCTTGTTTCCCATTGTCGATGTACACTGCGCAGCTTGCGAGGTCGAATGTGGCGTAAGTGCTTAGTCACATTTTACTTACAGAGTTCAGCGTCAAACAAGTTGGTGTCGCACACGAGCCTAGTCTTCCACACTGTACGTTTTAATGACAGGCTTTGAGTCGTGTCAGAAAACTCGGTTGTGAGTCGTATGTTTGGGCTAGCTGTGCCATGCTTTGTAGTTAGGGCAGGTATGCACTTGTAATGTATCCATCCGAACAAAACAGACAGTGAAGCATTGTGCTTCTCTGCATAGCCAACGGCTCCATCAGCAACCACGTACCCACATCATACTAATGCCACAAGCAAATTTAGTTGTGCGACCTTGTGGATTGCACTAACTCGTGCACTACAAAGTCAATTAAGGGTTTTAATTACAACTCATCGTTTTACAAGGGGTCTTGATTAGAACTAGTGCTAGCACAAAAACATATACACTATAGATGCAGTGCACTTCAATCTCGAAGGTGTCTGATTCCCATTTCGACCTGTGTATGGCTGGAAAATGACTTAATTCATTTCTGAAGAAATTCAATGAGCAGGACAAAGATGTTATCCACATCTTTCGTGTTGTTGTTTTTTCTTTACATCTTTATGAAATACGACAAAACAGCAGTGTAAAAGGTCATTGGGAGTGATAAGTGATTTCTAGGGAGCTGTGTAAGCTACCTTCCAGGTGGCAACAGCATTTCTCCCGGGCCACCCCTACCACCCATGAGGATCAGGAGACGATTAGCAAGGAACCGTGACGTAAATCATTTACATAAATATGTTACTACTACTAGTACTAAGTAGTAAACCAGCTAGGTGGGATTACCCTGCCAGTGCAGTGACTATCTTGCACCTTGCATCTTCAGCAATCATCTTCCTTGCTCTTCCTACATTTATTACCCCCCGCTCTTCCCCAAGCCAGAACTGACAAATCCCCTGGAAGGATGTGGCCTTGCTTTTCTGGTTTCTCTCTTAGACTTTCTCGCTGCAATTACATGCACATTGCAATTACCCATATTTTTTACAAAGGTTATTCTTTATTGGTTTTCGGTTTCTCCTGCAACTATGTTTTTATTCTTCTTGTTCACATTTTTAATTATTTATTTTCTTCTCAACCTGTGCCGAGCTGAACAAGCAAATAAACAAATGGCAAGCTGTGCGACGATTCGAAGGAACATATAAATTGTAGCGGTCGCAGAAAGAAGAGGAACGCCGACCTTCGGCGTCTCGGACCCAACCGACTTTTTTATTTATTTTTTTTTTATTTTTTTTATCATGCCATATGGCAGGGTGCTCGATGATTCGTGGCAGCGTTGCCTGCTCTGCGAGTTTCGACCACGGGACTCGTAGCCCTAACCAACGCGAGGCTCACTTTTGGGCAATCGTGTCGTGCAGGTCCTGTTCCTGCTGACGGACACTGAAAGCGCCGTGGTCCGTTCCTGGAGAGACGATCCCCTGGTCGACGTCCAGCCAGTGGACACAGAGGTCCTCGGCGAGGCTTCCTCCCTGCTTCGAGAATCCTCCGAGCCGCAGGTGGCCTGGGAGGACTTCCGAGTGGGCTTCGTGCCCGAAGTCCGAACTCCCGATGCCCCGAACCCCCTCCGCGACCTAGTCGGGGCGCTACCCAAACTTGAGAAAGAAGGACCTCCTGTGGGGGCAGTGGGTGCATGCAGCTAGGAGTTTCACCTAAACGAAGGACGCCGCTCTTCCAACGTGAATAAAGCTGATTGCTGTCTTCATTTTGGTGTCGCTTCCCGTGGGACGTCGCAGCTCGAAGCACGTGGAGCGAAAGCTCGCGCTGCAGAACCCTGTGATTCACCCCTGCCCGTTTCGATCTGGATGAGCATCGTATACCGGGGTGCAGTCCTGTATCACTACTGCGTGGTGCACGTTAAGGACTCCAGGCTCGCAGTAGTACTGCACTGGCTAAGTTTCTCATCCACAGCGGAGACAGCAGACGTCCATTGGGGCTCACTAACTTCCCGCTGTCTAAACGTACACACAATTATTCTCATCTCTCATCCCTGGAATAACTATTGCGCTGATGTTACAGGTTCTGAGTGTAGCCTTTCTGGTGGTCTAGACGTGTTGGCGGTTTATTTTTATACGTATACTCTAACAAAAGATAACAAGAAAACAGAAGGGAGTAATACACTTTGTTTGTGGCTGCTGAAAACACTAACTCTTTTTTTAAAGGGACACTGACAGGGAATTTATGCCCGCCAAGGTTGTTTTTTCGTGTGTGTGTGTGTGTAAATGACATGAGATTTTAACTACTCGGAATACAATTTGTGGCTTGAAATTCGTTTTTTTTTTTTTTTTTTTTCTCTGCCCGAAATCCGCCGATTGAGAACTGGCCGGTTTGAGTCGCGCTCACTCTCTCCTCCGTGGTCACGTGCCGTTTTCAATGTTTTAGACACAACCACCAAATATAATCAAAGTTTGAGCTCTTCATGGAATCTGAGCTCTTCATGGATGAGGCTGAGGCCGAGGAGGCCGCCAAGGGCTCTCCGGGCAACAAAAGTCCTGTGGTGAGCGCCTCCCCTGAACCTGAAGGCGGCGGGGCCTCGGGACCCAAAGACGCGGCACCAAGGGCGGAGGAGACGAAGCAAGCTGGGCAACGGGACCTGCCGTCGGCGGAGACGCTTGCACCGCCTGGTGCTTAGGTTGCCGTTGGGGACGACGCCGGTGAGGGGCGGCCCGATGACATGCCTATGGCCGACGCTAACGCCTCGGCATACAGCTTTGCGGCGAAAAGAACGCACGACGACGACGGCACCGACCCAACCGAGAAGAAGGAGGAGCCGCCTTCAAAGGCGGCCCCCCTGTGGAAGCGACGTGGCCCTTTCAAGCCGGACATTCCTGCGGAAGACAGGAAGGCGGCCAATCCGCCCCCGTGAGTGCCCGCGCCGGAGTTAACCTATAGGGCTTCGGAGTCGGCACTTTCAGAGGACAAACGACGGCTTGCGTCGAAACGGGACGTCGCACATGTCCGTTCCGAGGTAAGCGCCATACGGTCTCCCTCCCATCCTGAAGGGCGGGGATGTTAGAAGCGCCATTACGTGTTGCGACGCTTAATGTTCGCGGGCTTGCAGCGAGGCGTCGGCAGTACCAACTTAGTCGACTGTTCGCCGAGAACGAGCTGGACATCATCGCCATTCAGGAAACCAAAGTCGAGAGTCTAGAACAGACAGATCGTATTGTGCAACCTTTCCGAACTCTTTTTAATGTTTGTGTCTCACACGCTGTGGGAACATCGGGGAGACGTGGTTTGTGTATTCGTTGGTCTCTGGATGTTGTCGTGACTGCTATGCTTTCTAGCGCGTATGGCCGTTTTGTTTTATGCGATTTTTCGTTTTCGATATCGGGTGGCGCGTCATTAGTCTCTATGCGTCAACCAGCAAGCGTAAGCGCATTTTTTTTTTTTGTATAAGGTGTAAGTGAGTGTCTTAACTGCGATAATGTTGTCATTTTCCTTGGGGACTTTAATTGTATCTGGAGCCTGAGGACAGCGCGAATATGACCGATGTTCGCTACTAAAGTGTTTTTTTTTTTATTTATTTAAATGATGTCGCGGCTAATTCATTGGAGGACATCGCACATGCTTCCTCAAAAAGCAGCGTCCATTTTACACATTTTCGAGGCTCTAGTCATGCTCATCTCGATAGGGCCTGTCACTCGATCTTGTCCCGTTATGCGATCATTATTCCGTATTGCCTGTTTCTTTCAGTGACCACGCTTTAGTCATGGAATTGGTCGCTTTGGAAGATGAACAGTGGTCTTGTGAACGATGAAGTATTCAGAGAAAAAGTACAAGACTTGTTCAGAAAGTTTCGCGAGGATGAACCGACAATGCGGGGGGTGCGCTGGGAGCTTTTTAAAGAATACTTAAAGCTCACTGCCATTGAAAGGAGCAGTATTATTAATTATCAAAAGCGGCAAAAAGAGGAAAATCTACGGAGCCAGTTAAATGTTCTGTTAAAGGAAGACAGCGCGAAGCCGGGAGAGTTTGAAAAAGAAATTAGAGATATAAGAAATCTGCTCGAAATACTCGACTGTGAAAAATACCGAGGGCCTATCGTGCGTTTGTGATCAGAAAAGCTGTGGCTGGGCGAAAGGCCAACGAAGCGTGCGCTGAGCGATGAGAAAAGGCATGCTCACCGAAATGATGTGAAAGATATTCGTTACAGTAATCTGATAACGCGCGATCAGAAGACAATCGAGCGAGCTTTTGTTGAACATTACCGCGATCTGCTTGGTCAGTATGCTCAGAAAGGTACCGGGCTCGGAAATGAATTTTTGACGCTCATGCCTAGGCTTGAAGAGCATGCACGAGAAAGGTTAGCTATCAGCGTTAGCGATTTGGAAGCGGCAATCGAGGCCTTAATCAACGGTAACACTCCCGGGCTGGATGGGCTCTGTGTCGATTTCTATAAAACGTTTAAGAAGGAAGCCGCCGATGCTTTGTACGAGGTACTGTCGGAGGCGTACGAAAAATCTTCGTTGCCGCCATCCTTTCTAAAGTCCCATATTGTACTAGTGCCAAAGTCCGATGACCGAGTCCAACTTTTATCCGTTTCGTCTTACAGACCAATGAGTCTTACGAACGTCGATTACAAAATATACATGAAAGTCTTAGCTAGACGGTTGCAAAGCGTTATCGCATCCCTGGTCGGGCCGCATAAGACGTGCGGCATAAAGGGTCGTACTATATGCACGATCATTCATGTTGCTCGAAGCATTTTAGAATGTTTCGACTCCTTCGAGGGTCGTTTTGCAATGCTGCAACTAGACCTAGAGAAGGCGTTTAACCGTGTCTCTCATGATGTCCTTTTTTGTATTTTGGAACACGCAAACGTCGGTTATGTTACTTTAGATCTTACGCGGATTATACGACAGCAATTATTGTTAATAAGAATGACAGTGAGTGTCAAAGTCCACTCTTTTGTGAGGCAAGGTTGTCCTCTGTCCCCTCTGTTGTTCGCGATTTATTTAGAACTTTTTGTTTAAAACTTCATAACGAATCCATACGAGGTTTTATATTAGAGTCATCCGAAGTTGAAGTCCTTTCTTACGCGGACAATATAGCAGTTTTTCGTACTGACCATGACAGTTTGCGTGAAGTTGTCAGAGTCGTGGTTGCCTTTTGCAGGCAAACTGGTATGTGTCCTAAATTGGGGCCCATGCGCAGGTTTCTGGCACGGTAACTGGACCACCGCGCCTAGAATTTTTTTGAACGTCCAGTAGACAACCTTGCCGGCGAAGTATGTCGGTGTGCCGCTCGAACCCTACCGATACACTACTCAAATGTGGAATGAAGAGAATGATAGGGCGAGGGCAAAAGCGGAGGGTTGGAAAGGTCGCGATTTATCTATGTTTGCGCGCGCCACTGTCTGCAATTTATTTTTGATCGTGAAAATCGTATATTTTACAAGCATTGCCTTTGTCACGCCTAAACGTGCAGAAACTGCACAGGGTTTTTGCAGTTTTTATTTGGAGTTCGTGCTGGGAACGCTGTTTCCGTACAAATTTTTTTCGCTCTGTTCGTAACAATCTGACGGATAAACAAGTGGGACAGACCTCCATGGAGGTCTGTACCCACTTGTTTATCCGTCAGATTGTTTTAAGGTTCATGTTTTTGCGCGACTAGAATTATTTATTTTTGCGTACAGTTTTGCAAGCCCTTTTGCAAACTTTTCTGCCTGAGTTCCTTGTGTCGTCTAGTGACCCAATATGTGCTAGTGTTCAAGGGTTCATGCGAGAAGTTGTACTTTCTTTTCGTATGCTCAAGATGCGCTTTTCCTTGGAGTATCTATGTTCAGTAAGTCGCGAGCGGCTATATAAAGACCTGGTGGACGTCCTTTTACCTGTACCTCTATATAGGTCGCTGTTCTGTCACGGACCAGGGCAGGACGTCTTAAGGGTAAAGAAAATGGCGGTGAAGCCATCTTTAAGTCATTTCTCTTTAAACTGCAGTGCGACGCGCTGCCTGTAAAGCTGTTGCTTGAGGAGAGAGGTCTGTTTGTCCCGTGGCCGATAAATTGTCTACTATGTAAGAAGCCCGAAAAAATAGAAAACATATTTCTCGATTGTTGGGATGCGGTTTTTTTACGGGACATTCTTCAGCGCACGGTGAAGACCTCCCCCTCACCCCACAAGGCATCCGTGTTTTGCCTTTGGAGAATGAAGGTGAGGTTCCGTACGACCTGCTCATGCTTCTCGGCCTCCACAGCCTCTGGAGGACCAGAACGGGTGCAAACAACGCAGACATAAAGGGGGGCTCCGCTAGAGACTATATAATTGAAAGTGTCGCGTATGTCCGGGAAGTGTATCGCACTCTGTCAGAGCCTCCGGAATGGATGTCCATGCTAGACGCGTTGGTGTGTTTAAAATGATTTTAAAGTTGTCGCGTGGCTGCAGTGTGCTTTCTGTTGTTCACATTGTCTTCTCACCCCCCCCCCCCCCCCTCCAAAAAAAAAAAAAAAAGCGTGCGTGGTCGAATGGTTACCGGCTTGACTGTCGCGAGGAAGGTCTAGGTTCGATTTCAGTCAGCGGAATGTTCTTTTATATATTCTTTCAACTTGGCGTTCTCGTAAGTTCGAAGAACATTGTCGTCTGATCGAGTTCCGAATGTTCTACGCCGAATGTTCCAGAAACCCACGCGGGTACATAAGAGACTCCGCATGGCGTGTGGAGTCAGTTTCGCCCGAGCGTTCGATCCTGCTGCTTCGCCGCCATCGACGCCTGCGACGCTATCCTTCATCTGTTTTGTTTTGGGGACAAGTTCGCCCCATTAAACGTTTAGTTTGCTTCAGTTTCCGTCGCCTTATCAATTGTCATTCGTAACAGTATCAACCTCCAGGTAGCGCAACATGAACTGGCGATCAATAAAAAAAACAAAAATGCTTTACAATACTATTTTGATTTATATTAATCGATCTGGATGACAATCGTATAGAATGCTAAAGTGATTTACCGTACAAGACAACAGTGCTGCCTCCTGAAGTAAAAATATGCGAGTCAAGTAACAAAAAAACTTTTTTTTTATTTTCTCCGCCAATTTGTTTTAAACTCAAAACCCAACCAGTTACCCGGTTATGATAAATTATCCCGATTAAAATTTCAATCGATTGATTTACCCTATGAAGAATAGTTCTACCCGAGGTCGAGTAATCGAAACAGAATTTATATAAGGTCGAAACATCCGACATAAACCAGTAATACCCGATTGACAGGGAGAAAAATCGCTTCACGCGCCGATTGAGCCGAGCCTCTTTTTGGTAAATACAAGATCATACTTCGTGACGAAAACAATAACGGGTGCGAATGTTCTGTCCCCCACCGTATCACTTCTTCGTGGCCAAGACCACCTGTGGGGAAAGGACTACCCAAGCATTATGTCGGCAAAGAACGCTTGTCGTTGTTCACATCGGCGTGTACCGTTCGACGTATTCCTATTTTTTCCTTGAATGCCGACTCGCCTGAAAGCGTGTTCTCGCAGCCCTATAGGACGATAGGCAAAAGCTGTTGTCATTATAAGATTTCCACCAATGGATCCGGGAGTGCACGGAAGTACCCGATCTCGAGAAGCTGGTTAGCCCCGCGTTTAATGGCCCGTGAAAGAAGCCCCTCCCCGTTGTATTTGGCCCGTTTCAAAAGCGCGGACTTGTTTGTTTGTTTTTTTCCCGCCATACATGTAGGGTTATTGCCAATAATCAAAAGTGGTTCTCAGCTTTCCACACCAGACCCGTTTATTTACAAAGCCTAGGCATTGGTAGAAATAATTACAGCTGTCGGATGGATCGCGTCTTTTCCCTTCTGTGTCTCCCTTGCTGGTTAAACATATATCTTTAAATACCATCAGCCCTGTCGTGGACGTCCGCAGTTTGCCGGTTGTAAGATCATCGCGAGGCTTTTTCTTAGTTGAGGCTAACCTTATTGTGCCCCGCATTTCATCCGTCTACTGTAGGCTCTGAAACAACTAAGAAGACATGAAACGATACCTGTCAAAGTGCGGCAGGGGTATGGAGCGGGGAGAGTGCGGGCGGGCAGAGTTTTAGGCATTATGAAACGGGGACATTGAGCGCTGGACCTTGGAGTGTGATGACACGGGGCTTTTGCGACCGGGGCGATCCGCTGATCATGCTAAGCCATAGAACTACTGAAAACAAGCCGCGCTCCTGAGTAATAACACTTCAACCATCTTCGTAATTAAAATCATCGTTGCAAGTTATCTGTAGCCTTAACTGAAATCGCAGGAAATGATTTTCCGTCTTTTAGATGTGTAGAACAGTCCACGACAGAGCGAAACAGTATACGAGTATAGGCCAGGCCCCCGGACACCGTTAACTGAGGCTTAGAAAGTCGCACTTTCGAATGCCCACAAAACGGTTAAAAAAAAAAAAAAGTCGGGAATTAAGTGTAGATTGTTTAGCATCTCTACTACACCAATTCATAAATACAGTCAAAACTATAAAAGCGCCGAAAACAAGATGTAAGAAAACACAAGGCGCAGAATTTATGTGTTGTCGTAATTCGCCTTGGTCTTGACGCTTTTATATATTTGTGTTAAACTATGAACCAACTAGCCCACTTCGCTTTAATAAATAGTGTCTCAGTGTTGCTGGCTTTTATAATCAATCGCGCGGGTGCTGCCAGTTGCGCGCTTCTCGAAAAAGTCTCCCAGACAGATTTAGTTTCGAAGCATCGTGCGCGCGTTCGGGTTACACAACTTACGGTTGCCTGCTTTTCGGCCCCTATAAATAAACCACGCATGTACGAAACTGAAACTAAGTGCCAATATGCGCTATCGGTGATGATAAATGGCGAAAGGTTGACAGCACGACGTTATGTGGATCAAAAGATAAAACAAGAAATAGAAACTTTCTGAGCCACCGTACGTCCACAGGCCTAATATGTGTCAAGCATTTTATTTCAGTGGGAAAAACAATTAAACAACGTTTTCTGCAAGAAATAAAATACTGTTTATCGTGCTGCTAAGGAGAAGTGTTTTTAAGTTCAATGGCCACGTCACATAAACAAAACAAACACAAAATTCAATAAGGTAGTTTTTTTTTTTTTTTTTTCATATTTACGCCAGCTCGCAGCTCTAAACCAGTATACTAGTTTCCCCTCTAAGGTCCCGTATCTTCGGAGCTGTGGCCTCCGGACCAAGCCCGCAGCCGCGCCCTCAGCGCGACAGCTGGCCGAGTCCGAAGAGCGGCGCCGTCGAGACCAGCGGCGACGTGAGCGGATCGGCCTCGAGCGGCTGCGTTCCAGCGGCCCTGTCGGCCCCATCGGCCTCGGCCAGCAGGCAGTGCTGGGAGTCCGCGTGGCGGCGCAGGTCCACCTTCCGCTGGAAGGAGCGGCCGCACAGGTAACAGGCGAACGGCTTGAAGCCGCTGTGCTTGCGCGTGTGCGTGATCAGGTTCGAGGACTGGCTGAACGCCTTGCCGCACACCACGCACTTGTGGGGCTTCTCGCCTGCGCACGCGAAAGGCGGAACGTCAGCGGCACACTGTCCGCAAACCGTTCCCACGAACTGCCATTTTTCTTACCGTGCCGCTGGTGTGAGCATGCGCAGTAGCTTTTTGAAGTGTATCAGACGTTGCGTGCACTGCCCAGTCACGCAGCATTTTTTTTTTTTTTTGCCCGGGTGATAAGTGCTGGAAAAGTGTACACTTGGTTTCACCTTGCGATGTATGGGTCAGGTGACACGCTCAGAGCTACGGATTTGGCTCCGGTGGCTCGTAACCTATGGTACGTCCCCGGAGCCCCTCCCAGAAATGCGTTACCCCTGCCCGGATTGACATTCTTGGATAAGCCCTTGCGAGTCGTAGTGTCCATTGCGCTATCCAAGCAGTTTGCTTCGCTGCAGAGCACGCGGAGAATCTAGCCAGCCAGGGACGAGGCTTCGCTTTCCAGCAATTTGATGCGAAACAACAGATGAGGACTGCATTCGAAACTTCACGTCAATATTATTAAACTAACGCAATAAAAAATATTTACATCCTTAAGGCTGTAATCTGCTCGTCCCGGAACTGACACGCTATTTCGACCCTAATTTCGGGGGACAACATCATAAAGAACAGGGTACTCTTAATCTTAGCAACATGCCAGCATCCAGAGATGTTTTACGGGCAACAAGTATACAATCTACACGTACCACATACATTTGTCACCGGCACCGAATGTACAACCGCAACGATGCACGCGTGAAATTAGAATCACGACCTTGAATAACTGCTTCACCGCCTTATGAACTCGAAAATTGAAAGTACTCATTCGCACGTGACTTCCTCCGCAATTACGAAAGTTGCAAGTGTGTTGCTTTGTTCCCGCCAATATTTCGCACGAAGTTCAGTCTTTCGAAGTTCAAGTATATCTTCCAGCGAAAAGCATAGGCAATAATTATTCTATGTATAGTCGCGAAACAACCCTCCGCTAAATCTGTTTGAGGCGGGCGTAAAGTCCCTTCGCCACACTGCGCCGCGGCAGTACCTTTTTCCACACCCTTTCTACGAGCATTCTTTGAAAGGGAAGGCTGTTCCATGTAACAACACCCTGTTTTGCGATTAAGGGGGCTGTATTATTCGAAAGAAGGGTGCTGAAAGGGTGTAGTCATGCGTGTAAGTCTCTGGAACTTCCCTTGTACGCCCTTGAAGGGTGTAAAAGTTTGTATTAACACACGGTCTTGTGTGCGTTGTTTTTAAATTTACAAATATTAGACATCGCGATTAAATAAGTAGTGCGACCAACCACAGGGAAATACTACGCTCATCCGAATTCGTCGCATCACTGGGTTAAAAAAATGAAAGACGTTTACAATTTTCTGTAATGCCGAATTAGAGCGCAGCTCTTGAGGAGCAGGAGGGGAGGGTATACCCCTCCTTTTCTCCTCTTCGCGAAATTTAGCCGAAAAATTTCCCCGCTAAATTTAGCGGGAAATTTAGCGACATTTTTTCTCTAAAGGGGAGGGGAGCGGGAGAGGAGGGGAATTCCCTCCCCTCCGTATCCTCCCCTCCTCCTCAAGACTGCGCTGTAATTCGGCATTACAGAGATGTAAAAGACTCTTTTTTTTTTTTCAGTGGGCACTTTTCAAGGATGTTCACGTGTCTACAACGGAGGCGGCGAGGTCCACATGGTGTTTCGTCCTTAAAATAAAGGGGGGGGGGGGGGGGGGGGGCGGCGCTGGAATAGTCAACTCGTGAGATAATGGTGCCCCGCACAGATCACTTTAGTCCTGAATATTTCATTCTTATCGACCTCTAAGTTACTCTCCTCCCTGTCTTTCTCTCTCTCTCTCACTCTATCCATTTATATATCTATCTATATCTATCTATCTCGGTCTATCATGCACACATGCAAACACAGAGGAAGGCAGGCAGTGTAGAAATAGGAGTTCTCGTCTATTGAACCGCAGTTCCCTTTTAAGGAACACGTATTCATTTCGGAATGTACATATGCAAACGGATTGTGTAGGAATGATTTCAGAGATGGATATGTGCTTCTCTAACATACCGAAATTCTCATTTAGCCAAGAAATAAAAAAAAAAATTAGGCCCGTATATTTAAAGAAGCAGATGAGTCCGTGTAAAATCGTAAAAACGTCGTGATGTCAGAAATAGATAATCGCTCCTCCAACGTACCGCAGTTTCCTTTAGCGAACATGTTAAAGTTTTTATTTCCGGAATTCTGTGCCTACATGGTACCTCTATAAGAACACCTCGGGCTGTTTGCGTTTGGGGCTTTGGTACGTATTTCTTCGATTAACATCATCCGTCTTCCTGACGTGAAAGGAAGATTGGTGGTCGAGTGTATTAACGAGCCACGGCTCGGAGCACGCGGAGCAAAAGCTCGTTCCGGAAAACCCAGGGATCCACACACCTGCCCGTTTCGACCTGGATGAGCAACCCCAAGTAGCAGAGATATAGCCAATTATTGGCCAATGGCTGGAAATGGTCCTTTGGCGAGTGGCCAAAGAGTGGCCAATCATTGGCTGATGACTGGCCTTGCTCTGGCCATCAGTCATTGGCCAAGTATTGGCCGATAAATGGCCACTCTTTGGCCATTCCCCAAAAGACCATCGCCAGCTACTGGCCAATGCTTGGTGTAACGGGAGCGTGCTCCACCAGTGAACCAAGCTCGCGCCTGGCAAGCTCGTGCCCGGGCAGTTAGCACAGGCGCCATAATAAAAGGCTAGCCCTAGTTGACCTCCCGCTGTGCGAACCTTCTTCTCGCGCCGATACATGGTATCAGAAGTGGGGTACGGCGACCACGCATCCTTTGCTGACTTCGCGACCAAGCCATGGAAGGACTTCAACCTCCGGAGGGACTCTTCCTGCCAGGCAACCTCGCCCAGAATTGGCGTAAGTTCCAGCAGTGATTGGAATTGTACCTTGAAGCCACAGAGCCAGTAAAACCGCGCTCCGAGAAGCAGAAGGCCGCAATTCTTTTACACGTTGCGGGTCCAGAGGCGTTGGAAGTTTTTAATACTTTCCAATGTTCCACCGAAGAACGCGAAAGCTACGCTGCGTTAGTGCAAAAATTTGAAAGCTACTGCACGCCGCGCTGCAACGAGACATACGAAAGGTATATATTTCGCTCGTGCAAGCAGAACGAAGACGAAGCATTCGAATGTTTCTTCAGAGACCTACAGCTCAAAGTACAGTCGTGCAACTTTGGAACTTTGGCGGAATCAATGATTCGAGACCAAATTGTTTACGGGACAGCTGACGTAAAGCTGAGAGAAAGACTGCTACGCGAAGACCCGTTGACGCTCGAGAAAGCAGTGCAACTGTGTAAGGCGGCAGAAATAGCAGTTAAGCAGAGAAAAACCTGGGACAGTCCGGGACAGGCCGTGGAAGTCTTGTCGAAGCGACGCCAGTATCGCCAAGCAGGAAAATGGGGGCGCTGTAACACGAAGCACGACCCGAAGAAGTGTCCCGCTTACGGCAAAGAGTGCTACAAATGCAAAGGAAAAAATCACTTCGCGACATGCTGCAAAACAAAAGTTCCTGTTGATAGCGTGTACGACGTGCCCGAGGACCATGACTTAGAGGTCTGCGAACTGCAGAACTGCAACAACAAGGGCGAATGGTGGGTACAAGCGCAAGTGGTTGGGAAGCCTATTGACCTAAGGTAGATACCGGAGCACAAGCTAATCTGCTACCGAGGAAGTTGCTGCGCCAGATTGACGAGGCTGTTCCAGTGACCAGAATAACCTCTGGATTACGGGACTACAACGGCAACGTGATCAGCCACTACGGAACTGCCATCGTCACTGTAAAGTTACGAGGCAAGGAGGCACGAGTGAAGTTTTTCGTCGTGCAAGACCACCATCGACCGCTCCTGGGACTGCCGGTGTGTGAATACTTCGGACTCGTAAACCGCGTTGACGATGTGTCGGCCAGTAGTGCCAAAGGACATAACTGAGACCTTCCCAGAACTCTTCCACGGACTTGGGTGTATCAACAAAAAGTGCAAGATGGTACTCAAGCCCGAATCCGAGCCAGTCATCCAAGCAGCACGCAGGGTGCCCCACCTTCTAAGAGAGCCGCTGAAGAACGAGCTCGGGCGCATGGAAAGTGCTGGAATCATCACGAAGGTGGACGAGCCA
The DNA here is from genome assembly GCA_013358835.2 of Ixodes persulcatus. Taxonomy (NCBI): domain Eukaryota; kingdom Metazoa; phylum Arthropoda; class Arachnida; order Ixodida; family Ixodidae; genus Ixodes; species Ixodes persulcatus. The sequence continues at coordinate 109,447 of JABSTQ010010313.1, read as the reverse complement.
TCAGACTGGGTAAGCCCACTTGTTATTGTACACAAAAAAGATGAAAAATTGCGAGTGTGCATGGACCCTATGAACGTCAATGAGAGCCTGAAAAGGGAACATTTCCAAATGCCTAAAAGAGAAGACATCGAGGCAGAGTTGGCAAACGCGAGTGCCTTCTCGAGACTTGATGCCAACGCGGGCTTCAATCAAATACCGCTGGAAGACGCAACATCGCGAATCTGCACATTCAGTACGTCTTTCGGTCGCTATCGCTTTTTGCGATTACCGTTCGGCATAGCATCAGCGCCGGAAGTTTTTCAGAAAGCTATGGCTCAAATATTCGACGGTCTTCCAGGCGTACGTGTGTACATAGATGACGTGTTAATTTGGGGAACCAGCAAAGCGGAACATGAGGAGTGGCTGCGTAATGCTCTCGAAGCTGCGCGCACGAATGGCATTACCCTGAATGCTGAGAAGTGCCAGTTCGGAGTGAGCGAAATCACTTATTTGGGAGATCGAATAAGCAAGACAGGGATTAGGCCTGACCCCTGTTTAGTACAGAGTGTTGTGCAGATGCCAGCTCCGACAACTAAAAAAGAGGTTCAGCGGATCCTTGGAATCGTCACATATTTCAGCAAGTACATCCCTTGCTGCACGGAGAAGGCGAAGCTGCTCCGAAGTCTTATGAGGGACGACACGCCGTTCGTTTGGGAGCCACCCCACGCACAAGAATGGTACGACCTCAAGGTGGTGCTAACAAAGGCGCCACTGCTGACGATCTACGACCCCACACGGGATACCAAGGTGTCTACAGACGCATAAAGGTATGGCCTCGGCGCAGCGCTGTTTCAACTACATAGTGCAAACTGGCGTCCAGTAGCTTACGGCTCTAAAGTGTTCACCGAATGTGAGACAAGGTACTCCCAAATAGAAAAGGAAACACCTGGAACTGTTTACGGTTGTGAGAAGTTCCACGACTTCATCTACGGCAGGACAATAAGTCTATAAACGGACCATCAGCCACTAATTGCCATCTATAAGAAATCTCTTGGCGACATGCCGCCCCGTCTTCAACGTTTCTTTATTCGACTGATGAAGTATGACTATTGCTTCCAGTTCGTCCCTGGCAAACAGCTCGTCTTGGCGGATGCTCTCTCACGGGCGCCGCTACCAGGCAGCACAAAGGAGGCACCGCACAATGACGTGGAGGTTCACGCAATCTCCATCCTCTCCGGTTTGGTGAGTGAGGCAACGTCCACGAGGCTCAGACAGGAAACCGCGAGCGATGCTGTGTTGGGCACTGTGGACAAGTCTGTTCAAAACAACTGGCCGGTGGAAGAAGACTTCAAGGCATATTCTTCTGAGTTATCGGTGGTTGACGGCATGCTCTTCAAAGGTGCTAAGGTAGTGATACCGAAGAGTCTCCGCCTAGAGATGCTAAAGAGGCTTCATGAAGGTCACTTGGGCAGCAACAAGTGTAAAGCCAAAGCGCGGCTTTTGATGTTTTGGCCGGGCATGACATCTGAGATTCAGGAGATGATTAGAAAGTGTGCCACATGCAAGCAGTTCGCGTATCAGCAGCCAGCAGAGCCCCTGTTAATGAGGCAGACACCGTCTCAGCCATGGTCCCGAGTTGGTGCCGATTTATGCGAGTATGCCGGGAAAACGTACCTCATTGCGTTTAACGCATACTTCAATTATCCCGAAGTGGAGCCTCTAGACAACACCACCACAGCTGCTGTAGTCCACAAGCTCGCGGGAATTTTCGCGAGACATGGGATCCCGCTAGAGTTATGCAGCGACAATGACCCCCAGTTCTCTTCAAAAGAGTTCCGGTATATTTCTAGACGGTACGATTTTCGGCACGTCACGTCCAGTCTGTATTTTCCACAATCAAACGGTCTCGCGGAGTCGGGTGTTCAGATAATCAAGAGAATAGACCCTTTTCGAAATTTTGTCTGGCAACTTCGATAACTATCATCATTTAAGTTCATATTATCTGTACATGCTAATGGCGTTCTTTTGATGACTGGTGGAGAAAAAATACCGAAGCGGAGCCTGAAAATTCCAGACGTTAGTTCGCTGCATTATTCCCCTATGTTACCGTGACGAGACTTATAAGCTTCTACGCGCTACGCCTTTGAGGGTGTCATGTAAAACCTTGGAATGCTTGGCTTCGGCACGCCCCAGACATCTCATGGCCATAGAATATTGTGAATTTTATCAAGAATTTGACTCCACCGAGCGCCTTGTACAGAGTGGTACACACCGTCGCAACTGAAACAAATAGAAAAATAACTCTGCAGCGAAGAAAACCGCAACTTTCGCACGTCTGCCGTTCCCGAATATGTACCACATTCTAACCGCCATTAGCATACTAAAATTTAGACTGATATTTGAGTCACTAGATGGCACTGAATTTGTGAAAGGGTCTATTATAAGAAATTCCTGTCACTCAAACGGAGATTTCTACCTAAGTCTCCTCAACTATAGATCATCACCCTTGGAGGATGGAAGATCGCTCAGTGAACAGCTAATGGGACGATGTATCAGGTCCCTGGTCCCTGACTTCACAGTGGAGCCCGCAGACCACGTGAAGAAGCGTCAGCAGCTCCGATCAACGAGGCACCTACCACCACTCCAGTCAAAGGACGTCGTCCGCATAAGAGACAGAAAGGGGTGGCAAACCAAGGCCAAAGTTCAAAAGAAGGTAGCACCAAGGTCCTACAGGGTCGTAACAGAGGACGGGAGAGAGCTGCGTCGCAACCGGCAACACCTCATCGCAACGCCCGAAGTCTTCGTCCCTGACCCTCAGCCCCACGACAACGACGCACCCATAGTGACCTCGCCCCAGCCATCAAGGAATCTTCCGGGCACATCTTGCCCACAGAGCCCACCCACAGCAACTAGTACAGCCCCAGTCGCCCCACAGGTCATTGGCGTCCCGGCACCAACGCGAGCCTCAACACGGATGCGACGTCTCCCTCAGCGGTTTCGCTACGATGCCAATTTCAATGAACTCTCCTGATGTGTGCTGTTTGTTAATTTCTTCAACCTTCCTATGTGTTAATACGTGGTGTTTGTTGCTTCGACCTCGCTCGTGTGTTAAAAAAAAAAAAAAGAGGAAAAGGAAGGTGTAACGGGAGCGTGCTCCACCAGTGAACCAAGCTCGTGCCTGGCAAGCTCGTGCCCGGGCAGATCGCACAGGCGCCATAATAAAAGGCTAGCCCTAGTTGACCTCCCATTGTGCGAACCTTCTTCTCGCGCCGATACACTTGGCCGAATTCCCAGCTGCTTGGGAACGTCATGCGGTCGTGCATCACTACTGCACGATGCACGTAAAAGACCCCAGGCATACAGGAGCACTGCACGGGCTAAATTTCTCATCTGCAGCGGAAACACCAGGCACCCATTGAGGCTGACCAAGTTCCCGCGGTCTAAACATGCGCACAATACAATTACTTTTGCTGGCACGGGAGTGCTACGATACGATAAAATGCGGCGGCACGACTGCGGGGCCGTCGAAGGTGCACAAGACTCACCGGTGTGTATGTAGGTGTGCTTCTTCATGTCTGACTTCTGGTGGAAGCGCTTCCCGCAGAACTCGCACGGGTAGGGCCGGGTGTCCGAGTGGATGAGCAGGTGCGTGGAGAGCGTTGAGGAGCGCTTGAACCGCTTGCCGCACTGGGAGCACGAGAAGCACCGCTCGGGCTTGGACGACGCCTGCGCACCCCGAGGAGTCGTCGGACACCACGCTGCGCCCACAGACGCCGGGCGCTCCGTAACATAAACCTTAAGCATAAGGTATTTCCCCGATTAAAAACAAGAATGTAAGCCACAGCCTTTTCTGGGACTCCAAGTTAACCGAAAGCATGAGCCATGGGACGCAAGTAATGTCGGCGCTGCGTGCGACGCAGCTGGAGCAAGAGGCGTGTTGACACGCGACACGAAAGCGTGGTTTTTCTATCCTTTCCCATTCCTTCTTCCCCTCCCCCCCCCCCCTCTTTTTTTAAGAGGTTATGCCAAGGCATCGCGATGCATCTAGACCGCGAGGCGAAATCCTAACTTGGCAGCTGGCCAACTCTGCGGCAACTGCCGTTTTCAAAACGCTTTTTCGAAACTCTGTTGTGACGGCGAATGCTGAAGCAAGATTGCCCAAGGAAAGAATTTCATCTTTTAAAACCATAGCAATGGAAACACGGAAGTGGTGGAGTTACGTAGGTCGTTTTTTTTGTTGTTTTTTTTTTCTTACAGGTGGCGCTATCATCACCTGTTTTAACTAGTGTGCCTACATCTACGAGTGCTTTTGACTGCTTGGTAGGGGTCACGTGGTTTTCAATACAGGGTGCGACAAGAAGGCGAAAGCGTCGATGGTTTGCAAGCGTCTCTAAGCTCTCAGCTTGGCCTACCTCTCCTCCGGCTATCCTCCTCGCCACTCGACAACACGCAAACTGCGTGGGAAGTGTCCCCCACAAGACGTCCTATTGCTGTATTTCAGATACACATCTTACAGACATTTGACAAGACGGCTTGTAGGCATTTATACATTTAAGATGTCTACAAGACGTCTTGTACTTTAAAAAAGAGGGAGCGTTAAAGGGATACTGAACCGAAATTTCGAGCACACAAAACAAGGCTGGACGGATAGGCAAGGCGCTGCAAAACCCAAAAACATCACTCATACAGCAATATCTCTAACGGATCGCCATATTTTCGTAAAAGAAGTGCGCGATTGAACACGGCCGACGAGGCCGAAGAGACGAGTCACGTCACGATTCTTATTCCCCCTTTTCCTCGCCACGTTCCGCCGAGCTGCGGAACCGAAGCGAGGATGAGAAAAGCGATTTTGCTTCCCCTCATTCTCAAATTTTCTAGGAGGATAGTGACGTCATAGCCTTCGCTTGATCGCGCCCTTCTTTTCCAAAAGTGCGGCCATCCGTTTGAGATATCGATGTATTCGTGATGTTTTGCAGTTCGTAGCGTCCCGTTCAACGCTTCTGCGGCCTTATTTTGCGAAATACAAATTTCGGTTCAGTATCCCTTTAAAACAGCTCAGACGTATTGGGCTTCATGACGTCTTATCAAGACTTCCTGTACATCTTGCCAATATGTCTTATTGATGTCTAATAGATGCCTTTGTGTTCATGGGGAGGCGACGCAGTAAGAAAGCAATTCCTGCTGTAATAGCTATGTGGCGACGACTCCTGCTTCACTAGCCTGAACGAGGGCGTGGGGCAGCAGAGATGACGTCAGTCCGCCTCTCCCAGCGGACGACATGACCGGCGTCTGCAGGACCGAATTGAAGTCCGAGCCGAGCAGGGAAGCGGGACTCCAGAGCAGTTGCAGCGACATGCATCCGCAGCAGGGGATCACGTCGGGCACCTGCGGGCAGCCCTGGCCGTGGAGGTGGGCGGCGTAGACGGAGAGCACGTCGTCCTTGCACAAGGGGCTCCTGGGCCGAGGCGTCTCTTGACTGGCGAAGGATGCGTCGGTACCGCCTGAGAACGCTTCGTTCAATTGGAGAACACCTTGTAGATGGCGTCAAAGTCGTATAGGAAAATTAACTGCAGGGCATCGGAAAGTTAGTTTCCCGTTCACACATACAGCGCAGCGCTAAATCGACACTGTCGTAAATTACAGCTCAAGAAGGTAGGGCGAAGGAAAGGAAGGTTGGGGACGATGAAGCAGACGGAACGCTGGAGAGTAGAGGGGGAAACCTCCTTCTTTCTTCAGTGTTCCGTCTGTTTCCTCCTCCTCGGCCTTCCTTTCCTTCGCCCTACCTTCTTGAGTTGCAACGGGCTATAGAAACAGCGCTGACTTGAGCGTGACTTAGCACTGATGCTGCGCTGTATACAATGGCGCACTCGTACCTATGATATGGCACGGGGGGGGGGGGGGGGGGGGGGGCAAGGGGGGGGGGGGGTTGTAGGGCCGACGAGTATTTGAGGAGGACGCCCTGGGCTTGACGTAGTGTCGGGCAAAGGACACCGCGGGCCAAAAGTTTTCTGCCTGAGCAGCTATAGTACAGAGCGCGCAGCTCCTGTATAAATACGGCGGCCGTCCGGGTGTCCAAAGCCTAGGTATACAAGGGCGCAATATTAGACGACAGCCAGCGCAAAAGGCTCTCTTGCCTTTCTCTCTAATGCAGCTAGTGCTTCCCCAAACTCTGCTACCCTGTGGCACACCAAAAGCATATACTAGTATCGTGGCGTGACCGACCTTCCCTCTCTTGCCTGTCATGGAAGGCAAAAAAAACAACAAAAAAAACATCATTGCTGGCTGTGCTGCAAAAAAACACAACAACGACAACAACAAGAAAAGATCGCCACCACAGTTTTTCGTATCTGCAAAGGACCACGGGGGCCTGAGCTCCTTTTGTTTTGGGAAGGTACGTCAAGTTCTAAAGGGAATTACTAATAATGTAAATGAAACTAGCGAGACAAGAAACGACGCAAGGCAGCTGAATTCTGAGTTACGAGTTGTTGCTTTTTCTCGGATTTTGGAACAAGGTACTGATTCGCATAGGTCTTGCTTAAAAAACGCTGAAATGATTCAAAACGTAACCTCTAGAATGCTGCCTTAGACATGAAAGCGCTCCGGAATTAATTTTTCCGTGAAAGAGAAATGCTGATAATTGAATGAATTGATAAAGGGCTTCGTCTCTGCCAAGGGTGGGGAATCTAAGTTGAAGAAAAGCGTCGAAACAAAAGAAAACAAGACGTTCTGAAAAAAAAAATCGAAAGCTGATGGGTCAACGACGAAGCAGGAAACGGAAATTGTTATGGAATGTGCACTTAACCCTCCTCATATAGAAATATACGAGAAATTCACTCGCCTACACGACAGTGATGCCAAGATTGGCTTTCTGACTGGATATTGACAGACTGTGCTTCGTTACCGACAAGGGTAACTTAATAATGCTGCAGTTTCGGAGGATTCCACAGCTGCGACGTCTACCCACATAATCTGTATGACGAATTTTTAGACTGCAGATTGTTGTTCTCAAAGCAGACTGACCTGGATGTACCAAGACATGAAAAACTTCAATTTATTGTTCAGTATAGAGACGAGATCGTCTTCCCCAATCTTCGCATCGCCATTTAGACACTGTTGACCGTATTAGTTTCCATCACCGGCTCTAAGGGGCTGTTCAGCGAGATTAAATTAATCCATTTGCGGGATTTCATAGGCCAGGACAGAATTTTTGATGTCGCTCTGCTGGGTGTAGAAAGTGAAGAAACTGAGCAAATTTACCTCGATGACGTTGTAGACCAATTCGCTTCACCGAAACCAACGAAAGTTTTGTCGTAGTTTGTTTTTATGCAGTTACATGATGTATTAATTTATGTTTGATACTTTCATAATCAAAATTGGCAACTAAAATGTCATCATCCTAAACAGTACTTTTCTGCTGATACTATATGTCTATAACTTTATCTAGGTGTCTTCGCGATTTATACTACTGTTAACATGCCCACTTTGTTTTTCTGCTCTGTGTAGTCCAACGCTATGTAGTACCAATGCAGATTTGCAATGCAGATGCAAAATGAATGGGCGCCAGGCGGGGATTAGAAGGTAGTGTGACAGGACCACATCTTGTTTGGTATCTTCCTTCTGTGTGTGTTCAGTGGAATTTAATAGAATAGATGCGCTGAGATACAGCTACCCTTCTTGCAAAGACACGCGGAATTTTACACAAAAAGCCTCCTCCTTCTCATCATAATCATCACCAGGGGCGCGAAAAAACTACTTGCCCTGGGCGCCATCACCCTAGGTACGCTACTTGCTGTATCAAGGCTGAATCACTGATATAGCGCGAAGGCAGCGCTACCTCAGCAAGATGAAAGCAATTTCCAGTGCTGACCGATAGCCACTGAGGTAACGGTGTGCTGTATGTGAGAAAGGCCGTTAAAGGGACACTGAACACCCAAGTATAATTTTGTTTAAGTGCCCATGGATAGGACAGGTATGTAATAGCATGAAATTTCCCGAAGAAAAAATATCGTAATATTTACTTCGTAATACCAATTTTGAGTTTGGGGCGATTGTGACATTGTCGCGGATGAAACCGGATCGATAAGCGTAAAACTGAAAATAAATGGTTAATTGGCGGATTTGTGTCAAATGCAAAAGAAATAACGAGCGTCGAGAAAGCAGCAGCGAGTGTCGAGTGTCGGCGGGACAGCTGGCACGCGCGAAAGTCTCTGCCTCGGCGAAGACACGCTGGGCTACTTATCCATTACACTCGGTATTTCGAACAGGCGACCTACAATGTTCGAGCGTCGAACATTCGGGCAGGGGTTTCCCCACAAAGTGAAATTAGGGGGGTTGTCTAAATGTTTAGGGGGGGGGGGGGGGGGGTAGGGGGGACATTGAGAATTGAGGAGTCATTGCGAATTATGGGGGGCGGGGTAGAAAAATCATTGCATTTGGGGTAAGGGTGAACACGAATTTTCCAAAAGCATAAATTAGCGTTTCCCATCGTCCGTGGACGCTGCAATATTTCAGCACGTCGATTCAATATAGAAGCATGTTTTGAAGTCACTGAAATAAGTCCCACGACATAAATATTGCGCTGTTGTTGTTGTTTTTTCGGTGAAAGTTTGCTTTGTAATTTCTGTGCTTTATTTGGGAGTTCAGTGTCCCTTTGAAATGGAGCACAATGTGTCTCCACTACAAAGGAGTAATTATAGGAACGTTGTACGGCATCCAGTCTGAGGCCTGTCATGTGCACGATTTAGCGGTTGTAACTCCGAAACTGTGGGCGCTACCCTCTGGGGGGTGCGACATGATACCAAGGTAGGTGCAAAGATTAACAAAAAAATTAAACGAGAGCTCAGGAATTTAGATTAGTGAACCCAAAGCAGCACTCCGCAGAAATGGAATACCCGACTTTATCTTCTTGTGGCTGAGGTGCATTGTACTTGTTATCCGTTACAGCTTTTTTTTTTTTTTTTTCATCAACGGCCAATTCGAACTCGTCGAACGCGTTCGAATTCTAGAGTCAAACGCCGGACCCCTGAGTTCCGCGTTTTAACGCGTTCGGCGAGTGCAGTGCAGACAGAGGCAGCTAGCTTTACGTATACCCCCTAATCGCTCCAATCAGAGCTCGGCGTTCTGACGTCCCTCTCGTCTCCTTCTCTCCCTCTGTTTATCGGCGTATTGCTGTTTGGTAAGACCTTCACTGGAATATGCACGTGTTTTGTGGGGTCCGCGTCAGAAGTAGTACCTTGTAGATAAGTTGGAAAAAAACTTCAAAACCGTGCCGCGAGATTTGTAACAGGAAAATATAATAGAAACAACATCGTTACGGAGTCTAAACGTTTACTTGATTGTGAACCTTTATTTTTAAGACGCGACTATTTTCGATTGCGGTTCGCAATTTTTAATGATCTGACAGGTATTGACAAAAGCAACTGCATAGAATTACCTAATTATGTTTTAAATCGTGTACGCAGGTAATGGAAGAAAGATAGCGGAATTTTTTGTCGGAGAGATTATAATATTTTTTTTTTTTTACGCACTATTTCTGAATGGAATTTGTTACACGAGTGTTTTTATTTATAACGGCGTGGGACCACTTATGTCGGGAAGTTGTCTCGATGATATTATAGATATATTATATTTGTATATTCAACTGTCCTTTTGCTTTTCTCGAGCGTTATATATATATAGATATATGCGTTGGGGGGGGGGGGGGGGGGGGGGGGGGACTGTACCTGCTATAACGCCAAAGCTTCGGCACTGCAGTTTTTTTTGTAAGTAAGAAAAAAAAAAACAGAGGCCCATGATGGCCACCACTCTAAGTAAATAAAAAAAACATAAATTGGTATGTGTTATAATTTTAGGCTTCGTCATTGGCGGCCACAATCTAAAGGTCACGTATACATTTGTGTTTCACAAGAAGAAGTAGTTTTTAAATCCATTAACATTCAAACTTGATGTCTGTTTCTTAAAACAAGAATTTAAAATGGGAGGATGCGCAAATTTCATGGGTTGAAAGATATATGACAAGACCAGCAGCAATAAAAAGAGGCCTTAGACAGGGTTGCCCACTGTGTCCCCTGCTCTTTATGATATACCTCAGTGAGATGGAAATAAGGTTAGAACAGTTCAACCTAGGTTTTGACCTGACTTACATGGTGAAAGGACATAAAGTAAATCAAGTATTGTCAGGGTTAATGTATGCAGACGACATTGTACTCGTATCAGAAAGTCGTGAGACAATACAGGAACTGATTAGGATTTGCAGCAGGGAAGGGGACAATTTAGGACTAAAATTTAGTAGGGACAAGTCTGGTATAGTAGTTTTCGACGACGAGAAGGGGGAACCCCTGGAGATACAGGACACATTAATAGAACACGTAGAAAAGTACGAATATCTGGGAGTACGGTTAAGTGAAGGAAGACGGTATCTAAAAGACCATGAAGATATTGTAATAAAAAAAAGGGAAACGAGATTTGGCTATCATGAAACATAGGGCACTATAGAACTATAATAGATATGAAGTCGTTAGGGGTGTATGGAAGGGAGTCATGGTGCCAGGGCTGTCATTTGGGAATGCGGTATTGTGTATGAGGTCAGAAATCCAGGCAGGTTTAGAAATACAGCAAAGGAGTGTGGGTAGGTTGGCATTAGGGGCACATGGGAATACACCGAATGAGGGAGTACAGGGGGATATGGGTTGGGCATCTTTCGAGAGTAGAGAAGCGATCAGTAAAGTAAAATATGAACAAAGACTAGCTGAAATTGAGGATACATGGTGGGCAGCAAAAGTGTACAGGTATTTATATATGAAAAGTCTAAACACTAAGTGGACAAACCGAACCCGCAAGCTGAGATTTAAATACATTCAACGAGATGGAGCCGATCAGAGCATATCAGTAGAAAAGGGAATAAAGGAAACGGAGAGGAAATTGTGGGAAGAGAGAATGCAGGGGAAATCAGCTTTAACAATATACAGGGCACAAAAACAAGAAATAAAGAAGGAACAGCTGTATGATAATTCAGTGGGGAGCTCTTCGCTGTTTGGAGCTAGAACGGGGGTGCTAAGAACGAAAACGTACAGGGCTAAATTCCAGGAAGTAGACACTCTGTGCGACGTATGCAACCGCGAAAGGGAAACTATAGAACATGACATTTTAAGGTGCACGGGGCTTCGTCCCACCCTCTTGGGGAAGATGACTACGGATTTGGAGGGGGCACTGGGTTTTCCGGACATAGATGGACGAATGGATAGGGAAAGAATTGCGGTAACTAAGAGGAGATTGGAAGATTGAAGGAAGAGATCTAGGGAAGGATAAAGAAAAAATACAGATAAAAATAAGCAATAAATTCACTTGAATCTGTTATAACAAAATTCATACAAATTTAAAAAAAAAAAGAAGGGATGACGAAATGTGAGGCTAGGTGGCGCAAGGTGCCGCCCGATACAAAGGGTATAGCCATTACCATCCATCCATCCATCCATCCATCCATCCAGCATACCTCTGCCACGTACCTGCTATATCATCTTTTTCACTCGAGTCATATAGCTACAAGGGTCGTTCAAGCTTGACCGACACTTTTGTCCACGAGAAATGACTGAACAAGCGTAGCAAGTTAAAACATGCGGAGGACGTTTACGTAGCTCTTGAACATCGCGACCGGTACGACCTACTTGACGCATGCGCAGTCGTTCCCGCTATCATGGCGTCGAGTACTGTGCCTGTAGCTGTTTAGAAGTGGTGCACAGTCAAAAGTTTAGTTAAGAAAAAAGTTAAACCGTCTTCAATTTTGAGAATATTGCAAGCACAGTAGAGAGAACATACGATTTCAGCGACATGAGTGTGGGTGGCTTCGGTCTGCCTAAGGATGACAGCCGGTTACAAATGAACCGCAGGGACACGTCCGTCGGACTGCGCTCAGGTAACCTAGTTTTTTTTCTGCGCAAAGGAAACCAGGGAGCCGCCAGAATGATGGTAGCGGTGCCTGAACGTGCAGGGGATCTATTTGCAAAAACTACGAGGGTTGCTCAGAAAATAATGCGCGCATGGTTTGTTTTCTCAAAAACTGTTTATTCAAAATATATTAAATTTGTATACAATAATACTGCATGCTTCCTGTATGTGCTATTCTTCGACACGGTGTTCTACGGCTTAATTCAGCGCAAAAACAAGGGCATGCATGCCTTACCTGCGGCTTGTTTTCTGCTCGCATGGCCATGCCCTCACTCAACGAATTACGCTCTTGGTGTTTTCAAACCTTGTTCCACGCAACGCATCTCTTCGTGTTCCCCAAAAAATGAACATCTGACGGTGCCAAATCAGGAATATAAAGAAGATGGAGGAGTGCAGTCCAAGAATAGTTGGCGATTGCCTCCTGGGCTTTGGGATTGGTGAAAGGGCTGACATATTGCTGTGCTGGATCAGCATGTCTCCTGGATTCCTGTTAAGCCACACTCGCCGATAACGTAAACAATCGTCATTCTCACTTCCTCTGCCGATTGAAAGGTGTGGGGCATTCGTCAGATCGTGTTGTGCCCATCCTCTCAAATAATGTCCCCGGCGCGCTGCAACATGTCTGAGTTGTTGGCAGTGGGAGAATGCCTCGACCTCAGCTGGTCATCGAGCTCTGTTTTTCCACATTCTGAAGCCTTCATTTTTTTTTTAACCCAGCGTCCAATCGTATTGCTATCTATTGCGAAACTTCCACACGTACAGCACACAGATTTGGTTATAAATCTTCCGCGCACTTTCTTTCTTCGTCACTAAGAGTTCGATTACAGCGTGTGGTTTGTGACAGAGGCCAGACACGAACGCTAATGTCACGAACTACAACAGCAGCGCCCTTTGTGCGACGACCGTGAAATTGCACACATGTATGAAGAAAACATCAATGTTGCTACTTAAAATTTCGTTTCTATCTTAATATTTGAATGAGATACAAAATGGAGAGATTACTTTCTGAGCATCCCAACATAGTTTCCTGCTTGTCAGATTATCCCTTACTTCTCTAGGATTAAAAGTCCCGGTTAATCTGAAATGTCCCTTATATACTGTCTCACTGACTACATCCCACAAAGAGTGTTCCGTCAAGAACTCTTTCCTGACAGTCGATGCTAAAATGTGATCGGGGAGCTCACGATTGGGGTTTCCTACGATCGCGGACGTTGTCCTGGTGTTGTCGTCCTTGAGGATGGCCTCTATCGAGAACCCGAGTGCCGGTTTCATCCTGAAATGGTTAAAGGTTTTTTTTTTGTTTTTTTTTACGCTAACAATTAAGATTGTATTGTCAAGTGAGAACATGTTTTACTCCTTCTTTTCGTGTAGTTGTAATGGAATGTTTTTGTGTACGCAAAGGCGTTAAGAAACCTTCCTGCACATTGCCTAAAGTTGTTTTCCTGGATATCACTTCCGAAAAAAAAAAATATTACGTGCGCAGAGAGTACTAGCAGGTAATTTGAAAAATGAATTGTTTTTTTAAGAAGAAAGCAAATAAAAAAAATTAATAAAGGTTAAAGTGCACTTCTATTACAAGAACTGTCTCTTGAGTTTGTTGTGTTGCCAGAACTGGAATCTCGCTGAAATTCTACTACGTACAATATATTGAATCGGATAACGCTAATGTTGGAGCTTCAGCTGTTTCTCGTCACAAATAAGAATCAATGCAACTCAGTGGTTGTTAATTGGATTCATATGATAGATTCCACTCACCTGTTCCTGTCCCGAGATACGGAAGGAGCTTTCTTCGAGAGCCAGTTCCGTCATTCCGATGCGCGGGATGAGGGGGGAGGAGCTTCGTGTGGGATCGAAGGAATGACTCCTCCTCCTCCCTCACGTGATTGGTCAACGTGCTCCTCTCTACTCCAATGAGACGACGCGCCGTTTCAACATCTCCTCTTGTTTTGATATTTTTTTTCTCAGCACGCAAAGGACGCGGAAGATGCTGGGAGCCACTTTTCTTCGACCGGAAGCCGCGAGCTAAAGATCTTCGGCGCCTTTTTTTTTTTACCCTTGCTTTTTTCTTTGTTTTTTACGTGATGGGAATTCTTTTATTGCATAAGTATCTAACTTGCGAAGAATAGAGTTTGTAGACGAAGCCAAGCAAGATTTTTAGCAGAATAACTAACGTTTAATTAATTTTCAAAAAAAATAAAAAAGAAATATGCAATTGCTTGTCGTGTAAAGTGGAGTCGACGGACGACCTTGTTGAGATTTAGGACCATACAATCGCTTTGTCATGAATAATTTACGTTTCTTGGACTGTCTAATTGTATTTCAACATTAATTGTTTGATCAAGTTGTTTCGTTGAGTAAAATTAGTCATGCAGAGATTGCACTGGGGCTGCCGGAAATATTTATTAGAAAGAAGATGAAACCGAGAAATGTTTCAACTATTATTTTGCTTGTTTCCCTTAATTATTTAACAAAATCATTTTGCAATTCGGAATAAAAATACTTTTGGAAGGAACGCGTCGTTGCGTTCATTTTCACGTATGTTGGTGTTTTTGTAATTTCTACATTAAAAACCATCGCGCAAGTTCTTTTTTTTTTACTTTGTTTATTTTTTTATTCGTTAAAGCGAAATACAGAATGCGTCTTTCTCCGAAACAAATAGAACAAGTATTATGTTCCCCTATTGGCGAAATATGTAATTGCAATGTGTGGATATGATCGTTGAACGTTTTTCTTTGCTTGTTTTTTTTTTCTGCGTGTTGCAAACGCCACAGATAATCGATCTATGAGTTATTTTCTTTCAACCTCACTCGCCCGCTTTTAACCCGTCCAGGCCGTGACCATTCATCTTCAACTGCCTTCACCTGAGTGGTGGCCCCACTTGCCAATCCCCTCGTGTGCGCGATCACATGAGATAATTAGCTCATAAGCCCCTGTATTCCAAAGGAAGTGCAGCTTAATTTCGATCCATCGATTAAACCTTCACACGCGGAACTGCATTTTATGAGAAAAAGAAACCGACGCTCAAATTCAACATCCGTCTTTCTGGCACAGGCCGCAGGTTTTAAAACGTCGCCTCGTCAATATTTTCTTTCGTTTTCTGAGTGAGGCCAGTGAGCACAGCGTGGTACGACTCGATCATAACGTGTCGTCGTCGACACGCGACGCGTGCTAAGTGAACAGGCGCAGTTTGTTTCCGGCACAGGAGTTGTACACATCGCGACACTGTTAGCGCGAACACGACATCGGCGCATTTTCGCATTCTACTTCTAAATAGTATTAGCGAGCACGAAATTTTATCGCTTACATTATAGAACGAAATGAGCTCTTTCCGTAGCAATAATAACTTAGATGACATCCCTTGGTTTCAAAGAGAAAAACTGGAAAAACCGGCGATCGCTTGTTCGCGCTAACAGTGTCACTCTCTGTACAGCTGACCGACTGAACCGACTTTCCTAGCCACTATGCTTAGCCGCGACGCACAACGGATTCACGCGAAATCCGAGTTAGCAGCTTCGGCGAGAATGCAACCCGGTATGTAAAAGCCCCAGGCGGTACGCACTCCTACCCGTGAAGCCTCGTCCTTCGTGGCGGCTTCTCCTGCGTGCGACTCTTGATGCGGCGAAGCACCCTTCTCGGGAGCCAACGCAGTTTCTACGACTGCTCGGTGGTATCGGTGCCGCCTTGGCTCCCACGGAGGGTGTCCCGTTAGCCCTCGTGCTCAGGAGAAGCCACTCAAATTTGGCAGGACGTGCGGCTGCTATGCTACGTTTCACTTTACCATGAACCTCAGCGTGCGCTATGAGTAGTCCCAGCCAATCCAGTGCCATGAAAGTTTCACGTGACTGGGCGTTCCTCGCTTTGCTGCTACTATCCCGCTAATATGTTATAAGGATCCAACGGGCCCACCATGTGACGCTCATGCGCGTAGCAGACTTTTCGTATGCACGTTTTGTTTATACAATAATCGGTTATTCGCATATTCTTTAATGCCCTTCCGCTCTTGGACGACAAAGACCGGTCTTCACAACGAGCTCTTTATTGACCCGATATATTGTACGCGGCACGGCGTGTTCCCATAGGTGTTCTTGTATGACCACTTAAGGACACTGAACCATTAAAAAAAAAGGTTCCTAATGATATGTATTTTAGATGTCTGCCAACAATGTTTGTTCATTGTTGCTCTCGATCGAGTTTGTACTTCATTGAATTGAGATCATAAGGAATCATCCCATTTTCGACTTACATTTCGAACAGCCTCGTTACGGGCAGTCTGATAGCTGCGTATATCTTATACTCTGTTTAGCCGTCAGCTGACAGTGCGATGGGAGCTGCGGGCATTGATTCGTAGTGACACGGTATGTCGCTTGTTAGCGGCGAGAATGGCTCCAACTAATGCGCTAAAACAACCTACAAAAAAAAACAAAAAAAAGGAGTAGACAAGGACGTGTGCTATCCATATACTCCCCCGATCGTATTTCGTGAGGTTTACCAACACCAAACACGACGCATTAGAAGATTCGTCTTAGTGCAAAGTGAGAAGGAAAACGGCGGAAAGCATTCACCAGCTTGGCGGCAGACAGCCTTCCCGAAATAGGACGGTGGTTTCCGAAACTGACCCATAGGCGGTTTTGGCGCGCTGTAGCAGACGAACTTGAGCGAGGCACACGCTGTGAAGTTTCAATTCTGAGCTCCGGATTCGTGAAAACTGAAGATATACAGGGTGCTTGATTTTGATTAGAACGTGTTTATTAAAAATAAGAAGCCGTGAAAGTTACACTAGCGCGGTTTGTGCATGCGAGTTATACGGCCAGGGGGACATAATATAGGTTGTTAATACTCACGATAAGTCGGATATTTAACTAACCTTTCTTAATGAACTTTTAATTTAGTGGCAATAAACATGGTTCCAATCAAAAACTTGTTGGGCGTCATTGAAAACCACTAAATCAGTTAATGGTATCATGACTTGAAGTGTGTGGCAAGCGCGTATGTGGCAAGCGCGGTGGTGTACCAAAGTTGCCAGTCGTGCAACGGGCGCAAAGTAGCGACGGGAAAACGCGGATGATCAGATTATCATCCGCGTTTCCCCATTGCCAGCTTTGCTTCTGTCACACGAGTGCTAACTTTAGTGTACCCCCGAGCTTCCCAGGTGCTTCGAGTCGCCCTAACTGGTTTGGAGGATTTTGATGACGCTCGTCAAGTTTCTAATTTGGAACCATATGTTTATCTTTATTCATTCAAACGTTAATTAAGACATGTTACTTAATTATCCGACTTATCGTAAGTATTAGCCCCCTATATTATATCCCCCTGGCCGTATAACTCACACGCACAACATTGGTGTAATATTCAGAGACTT
This sequence comes from Ixodes persulcatus, assembly GCA_013358835.2. Classification (NCBI taxonomy): domain Eukaryota; kingdom Metazoa; phylum Arthropoda; class Arachnida; order Ixodida; family Ixodidae; genus Ixodes; species Ixodes persulcatus. The sequence goes on along the minus strand of JABSTQ010010313.1, from coordinate 92,166 downwards.
TTTTTTTTAAATAAATATGTTAAAATTAAAATGAAACACTCTGTTAGAAAAGTGTTGCGACGCCGAGCATCTCGAATAAAAATTACCGCGTGTATCGTTAAAAAAAAAAATTATTTATTTGTTAAATGGATCGTATCCGGAAAGCGTTAGCAATATACATTCTACGCAAATGTGAGCAGCGTATCGTGACGTCACGCTATCACGTGATATGACGGTGAGAATTCGTGGTCGATCACGTAATGCCACGTGTTTGACGTCCTGCTGCACCATGACTTGACCCCCAAGGTGATTAGATCTAATAACCTTGTTGACGCCGTAATTTCACGTGACACACCACGACTCTGCACCGTGAGTCAAGTGACACCACGACGTGAAACCGTGACGTAACAGGACCTGGCGTAGTCACGCAATCATCGGACCTGTAGTGCAGTGTCCTAGAGGAGCTGTAGTGGTCGTCCGTGAAGACGGACGACGTTGAAATCCGCAAGCGAGAGATGAGGCGCTGCGGTCGAATCAGCGGCGAACGCGCTTGGCGAAGTTGAGAGGCAAGGCAATAGGTGTTTGGTATCTTGCACGAACGCATTATTATTTGCGATATATGTACCCTATCGTGTGCAGTTTTTGTATTTGTTTTTGTTTTTCGTCTCGGGACATGAATAACATTTGGCAGGGACACTTAAGACTGCTTACGTGTAGGATTGCGAAAGCATTCCGCACGCAGCGCATTCCTACAAGCAGCGCGCCACGTCTTCCTTTTTCCCACGGTGCTCCAGCGGTGACATCACGCTCCCTCACTGCGCAGGCGCGGCGGACCCGCCGGCTCCACGGCTTCCGTCACGATGCATCCGCGTGGCTGTGCTTTTCTTCGTGTTTTATTTCTGAGGCGCGTCCGCTTTGACATTGAGTGGCCCCGTTGGCTTCTGTGACGAAGCATCTGATATGACGAGTCGCAGCCAATGGGAATTTAGGTGCCGTTTTCGCTGGACAAACAACGCCGGCTTCGCTCCATGGGACAGTTAATGCTTTCGCATTAAAAATAAATACCCAAAGACCGACATTCATTGCTCGCGCCTGGATGGAAGTCTGCATGGTTACTCAGGTGTACAGGCAGTCGAAGCTCGAATGAACGCCGTCGCTGTTCCACGTCGCTGCTCCACGAGCAGCAATGAAAACGCAAACCTGAAGTAAAATAAATAAATAAGTAACCCTACGCCAAAACATCAGCAGTGTGGGAGGAACATTTTCAAACTCATCTGATCATTTATGAGTGTCTTTTCAGTGATTTCTTGTTTTCCCTTAAAAGAAAAAAAAAGGAAAGTGCGTAGACAAAGGTGGGGCAGTAAATGCGATGGAGCTTGTCAATCTATCATACGCTGCAAAAAAACATAAGTTTTTTTTTATTTTTTTTAGGATATATACATATTTTTTAGCTATAACAATATCGTATGTGTTTGAAATAAGATGTTTTCCACGGTGGGTTGTTACCGTGTATCCTGTAATGTCTACATGCACCGTGTTGTTTCGTTTTATATGCGGAAAAACAAACACAAGGTGTTTGTTTTTAATTGTTGTTTTGTTTAGGGTGATCATTGCATGCACTTCACTACACGTTCAGTACGAACATCACATTGGTGCTTTTACGCCTTCCGCTAAAAAGACCGTATATTAAAGAGCACCAAAGTTTACCGATGAAATTAGTTCACTTCAGACTATGCTAGTATAGTTGGGTGAGCCTTTCAAATACAATATGCGTGAAGAAAATAGAAAGAAAACCCGGGCGTCACTTGTTCGGGCTAAGCGTCGCACTCAGTACATAAATACCGACTTCAATGCTTGCTCGTCGGTCTCGTAGGACGTTATATTGAAGAATAACCGCCATGGTCAGTTGAAAAATTAATCAAAATATTGTTAATCCTTTGTTAATGATAATTGTATTTAGTTAATAGTTATTAATAATTTCATTTATTAGTAACTAAACAAATCGATACATGTTCCGAAAAGCCTCGAGCATTATAAATGCATTGATCTTTCTAGCTTTTTCATCACCTGATTATAAAAATGAAAGCAGAAACAGATAAGCACGCAGTGAGGACATCATACGTGTTAAAGACACAACCTTCATTTTTTATTTGTACGAATATAAACGAAAGAGCTACTGGTGTCGTGCGTTGTGTGCAGTGCTCATGAAAAGATATATACCTAGGTTAAATTCAATAGCTCAGATTCGTGGTACCTATCATACTTTGAACGCTATCAAAAGCACTGAGACTGCACACAAACTGGTTTGCCCGAACTATAGTACTCGCGTACACTTATAAAACCCCATACGCATATCGTTTGTGTTCTCCACTTTTTTTTATTACAAATATTGTGATAAAAATTATGACCTACGAATACTCGCTATTAAATATTTTCTTATGTTGTGTTTTATCACGATATTAGGATTGAATAGCTCGCTTCGCACCTGTCAAAAGAGTGTGTGTGTGTGTGTGTGTGTGTTTGTTTTTGTTTTTTGTGACACACTTTAAGCAATAACGTTGCCGAAGAGGATGGCGCACAGTCCCGACGCACAAATGATATTAATACAACATATATTTGCATATTTCCAACTGTTCCTCGTTGCGAAAAGGGGGGAAAGCCCGAGCTGAACCACTACAGGAAGCTTCGACGACGGAGCGCTCTGCTGTGTGATTTATACTAGAGCACCACTACGCGCCGACAACGCGCAAACTCCTCACGACGCTGTCGCCACTATTTCCACTACACCTCTTGTCACGATCAATTATTAATCACCAAGACATCCGTGCATCGTCGGTCGTCTGCAAAGCTACTCCCTGAACAGGTTTCCACGCTCCATACGAGGCGCGGATGTCTCGGTGATTCGAAACATAAAGATCCTCACGCACAATTGCTTTTGAAAGCGTTTGAGGGCATTTGATTGCGTTGCGTCGAGAAACAAAAACGAGTTACCTGCCTATATGTGCTTCGTATGAAGTGTGGAATCCAATTCAAGGGGTAGCTTGACACGCGACATAAGAAGCAGGGATGTTCGGGTTTCTCGGAGCCCCAACGCTGTCAAACGCACTCAAACGCTTTCAAACGCAACTGAGAGCGTAGGGGTCTTAAGAAGACGCTCCTGTAACAAAACGCAACAGTAAGAAAACGGCACTGTACGAACGGGTCTTAAAGGAGCGGTGCAACGATATTCAATTGGAATGTTTTTCACTTTACACGAGCTTACTGGCAGTAGTGGGACTCAAGGATACTGGCACGCAACACCACTGGCCAAGAAACTCCTTTGTTGCGGTGTAATTTCAAGGACAAAAGCGATCATTTTCATTCAATCTCTCCTTTGCAAAATTTGATGACGTAACGTGGGGATCGCAGTACACCCATATGACGATATTTGAATGCTGTTCATAGATTGGACCCGAGCATTGCGTGGGCACTCGATTTGGGCTCGTGATAATTACTAGCTCGAGAAGCATTCGGGTAGTGGCCCGTGTCCAATCGCTGCAACGACGACAATAGCCGAGCCATAACAATGTCTGGAACTCAGCGCGTGTCCTGTGCTTTGCCAACCCCAGCGCGTGGCTATGATCAACATTGGCGGCATATAATCGGCTCCAGATCACGTGGCCGCTTGTTCTGGCTGCGAGTTGAGGGGGTGAACGCTGCTCGTTTTTCTTTAATTTTTTTTTCTGGGACTTCTATTGCGTGGGGTGAAAAACGAACGCGTGTTTCATAGGTCATTAATGTCAGGGATCCGCTCCAAGCGGTATTTGCGCAAAGTGCAAAAATTGTTGCATCGCTCCTTTAAAGAAAACCTGGAACGGTTTTGTATTTCAGGAAAAACACTTAAATCGTCTTTATTTGGCCTCCCGGATCACGAATAACAATATTATTCTTCAGTTTGGTGCTCGGAGGCTGCAGAAAACCATTTGCAAATTACCGCTGAAGCCCCTCCTTCCCGGATCGTGACGTTATTAAAGGAGTTTTCGGAATCTCCGCTCTCGCGCATCTTCAGCGCCTAACAAAGCTACGCACGCGCATTCTTAATTTTTTCGAAAATGTAGAAAACAAGATGTCACGACTGGTGCCAGTGTACGTGGGGAAACATAATAATATATACAGGTTTCCACTGTTTACAAAACGCACAGTCCACACGTACTAAATCACAGTCCAGCCAGCGCTCGCTCGCAATAGACCTTTTCCCGAATTACGCAAGCTTCAAAAAAATGCCCGGAACGTATACAGTACACGCGCTACGCGTGCAGGCTTCTTCAGCTCTAACTATTCGGAAGCAAAAATTTAAAATAATTGGCACTTCGCACGCGCGTTCCACGGATGCTTTATTTCAGTCATTTACTTCGAATCTTTTTTATAGGGAAGGAGAGCACGTGCAACGCGTGTGCCTACGTTCCCAACATTGTCTTCGATGCTTGGGTAATTTAGCGAGAGGTCTATTGTGTCCAGCCGGAAAGTGCGCGTGCATAACACAGAAACACAGCAATGAACACGCCCTCCTACGCTTTTATGGAAAGGTGTATCCCTGGCGAGCTTGCAATAGACCGATCTCACCAGTCATTTCGACTGTACGCCGCCGGAGCCGCGATGCATCGAGGGAACTTTAGTCTTTCTGCCCGTGTAACAACCTCGCTGGAGCTCTGCTTGTGTAGAGCCATAGCCTCCTCTATACTCACAAAGTCTGGCAGTTCGATGACGGAGCCATAGAGTGCCCGGTCGCAGATTCGGAGCTCGAGGGTCTGGCAGCACAGAGCATCAAAGAGTCATTTCTCGGGGAACCTGAACGTCAGCGCACAGCTTTTGCACCGGCAAGGACCCGAAACACACTTGTTCGCTCGGAAGAAGTGTGTTTCGGCGTCTCACCGCAGCGGGGCGCCAGTCACGTGGCTCTCTTCTCATCCGTTGTCTGCCGCTCCACATTTTCCATTTCGACGGCCACTTCTCGTGGCGATCTGCCAGGCGTGTGCCTCCTGAGAACTACAATTATGGCGGCGTCACGGATTGCAGCCGAACGCTTAGTGAGATAGGTGTATTGCACGCGCTGCCCACACGACCGACACGCGCTTGACTATCGAAATATCTGTGTATGGCGTAACGACTGGTCCGAGGTTTTTCGTGTTTTCTCGCGTTTAGTTACCTCTTCGGGGAAGACGAACGTGACACTCAGATTCACGAGATAAAAATACTCTACAGAATTCACCTCTAACCTAAGAAGCCTACCTTGGTCACTTGGCTCTACTTTCCGAGCGATGAGCCGCATCGAGGAGAAGACACTCTACCCCGCTTAAAGTTTCCTTCAAATTTGCTGGCGCGTAGTTTCCCCAACGGGCGATACGCCGCATTTTTCTTTCTGATAAATAGTCTCCAATCTCTCGAGGCAGTGTGCTGCGTGCGCGGATCCCTGTTCTTCTTCGCAGGGGCGATTGGGGAAGGGAGGGAGGGGGGGGGGGGGGGGGCACGAATTGTTTCGGTAACCGCAACCGCAGGAAACTCCCGGGCGTTACCAATTGGGGACCGGCACATTTCACGCTTCGCGGGCCTCCATTTATCCGCCGTGGTTGACTCGGGGGAACTTCGCTTATAACGACCGCTGCGCTTTCGCTATAACGGAGTTTCGCTAACTGAGAAACAGTGTCGCGGTGCGTGATTCTAACGCAGTGCGTGTTCAAGGGCCTGGATCCCACAGGAAAATGCGACGAGAAATCGTCACATGTCCCCCAAATCTAGCGGACTTGCGTCCCGCCAAATGTGGCGTTGGAGAAGCGCTTTGCGAAAGTGCTACATTTTGGCGGGCGACGTATCGCCGGTCCAATTCTAGCGGACAGCCGATCACGTAATCGTCGTTAGCACGACGTCATTAGCGAGACGGTTGCCATGTGAACCGTCAGCATAACGTGCGAACTTGTCACTAACCACGTGACCACGTCACTGATACCACATTTGTCGCAACGGGACACCGTGACGGCACATGAGACCAAGCACGTGGACATGTCACGTGATGTCACCTTGCGGCGTCGTGACGTCACGATACATTACTTTTTTTTTTCCTAAAAAGCAAAGTCTGTTTTTCCACCCTCCATCTCCTATCTCTGCAAACGCGATGAAATTACATCTTATTGTAGCCAAGTTAATTTCGACCGAAGCCCACTGGCCAAAACATTTAGCCTTCAGCTTAGTTCTATGGTTTTCTTTTTTTTTTTTAATCTCCCGTGTGACGCTTATTCTTATATATATATATATATATATAGATAGAAAAATACTGTTGCGTAGGACGACGAAAAGTGCTTAGGAAAGTAAACGTACCTCGAAGCTTTTCGTGGAGTTTTTCCACTAAAAGCTTCGAGGTACGTTTACTTTCCTATATATATATATATATATATATACATATGCAGATGAATGAACCGTACTTAATCAAATGAATCAAAGAATCAAAGTTTTCAGGAACCCACCGAAAGCCAAAAAACGGCGGAGCTGCTTTCGGCGGGTTCCTGAAAACTTTGATTCATTTGATTAAGTACGGTTCATTCATCTGCATATGTTCGTTTATTTCCCCCTCAGAAACCACGTACGATGACGTGAAGTGCCCGTGTTGTGTATATATATATATATATACAGTTTGTCCAGTAAGTATTCTTATATCTTATATCTTATATATTATTTATATATTCTGATATGTTTATAGAACAAATCATATATAAAGATTTTCTTCTTTTGAATACTGTTGTTTCGGCTTATGTTCACTTCATTTATGAATAAAGGCGTAACGGTATACATACAGATATTTACACCCACTTTCCGCAGACACCGAGACAAACCCGCAAACAAAGGCGAACGTCTCCACCATTCTAATATAGCAATTTTCACCACCCCAAAACAGTGCTCGGAAAATACTAGAGTTTTCAGTCGGCCGCCTGGTTACGGCTTGCAATCTGAACTCTTCTTGTTGCAGAACTGCCGCCAATGCGGCCAGCTGTCATAGCCGCCGGCTTAATAGAAGCCCTCTTCTGAGCATGCCGCTTAAAGTGACCACGCCGCTTTGTAAGGCTGAGCGGGCTTGGAAATCAGTCGGCGATTCATAGCTGAAAAATGTCGTAACGTCGCCCGAACAAAAATTGCTTCAATTACTCTCTCCTTGGCGGCAGATAGCACCTGACACCCAAACATTCTGTATACGCTTTCTTTTTTGTTTTAACTTTCATTTTGAGTTTTGTAACACTTCAATGAAGTATATATCGTTGGAGGCTTTCTTCTAATTAAGGCTTTCAAAGGTAAGCTGACAGAAAAATAAATGTCGTTTGGACTGATTTATAGGCGGTTTCGGATCATGATTACTTGAATCGGGCTATGATTACATTAACTAATTTAATGTTTCGAGGTTTTTGAGGTCAAAAAAAAAAAAAAGAAAAAGAAGTTGATACGATGCGAGATCGTCTCCCACCACTGGGAGACGATCTCGCATCGTATCAGCTTCTTTTTTTTTTCTTTTTTTTTTCTTAATCCACTGTCGTGTATTTTTGTAGCCATAGTTTATTTGTTTTGTTGTGAAATGACAATATAAAGGAACGAACGAAATGTACACTGTGTTACTGTTCACCTCGTCATTACATCCATATTTCTTTCTCTCAGTCAATAGTCAAGAAACTCATCTGGGAAAAGACTCAAAATGATGGGTTTTCAGCTTATGTTCTATAATTGCTAAATAATTAAAAGACGAAGTAATTGCTACGTAATTGGATAAAATGCTATCGCATTTACAATGCGATGACTCCTTAACGATTTTAACGTTGAATGTAAAACGATTTTAATGTTGAAAGAATTTGCAGTTTGTATTTTTTATATTGTTTATCTAGGCACAAGTGACAAAAAAATGCGTCACACTGCTCCGAAAAATTGATATTCCGCCGCGTGATCGCAAACGGAAAGAACGAATTATTTGCACGCAGACGCATCTCTAGGGGACACGCTGAAGTCAACGAAACCTGTCCCCCTCCTCTGCTACAGTCGCCGTCAGCCCCATGACGAACTGTCTTTTGTGTCGATTGCTCGCCGCGATCTTCGACGATGCTAATCCTTGAAAAGTCGACAATGCGAAGAAAGCGGCTGAAGTCTCTGAAGACACAAGTCAACGGAAAGCCAGGTGGTCCCCTTGAGTACGTCACTCGAGCGACGACGTGAGAGTTGACAGGCGCTTTGACCTTCGATTTGTTTCCTCTTTTAAAAAATAATAACTAGCGCGCGCAAGATAATAGGGTTTTCTGTTCTTCGTTCCATGGGTGACACAGATTAGTTTCCGCAGTTAACCTGTCAAAGTCTGAAAATGGTTGCAATCGTTGTTTAAGCTTCCACCGTGCTTTCGCAACTGAAAAAAATGGTCGTGATATCACGGGTAGGTACCGCGAGAGGGCAACACCTAAACACCTATATACTCCTATTCACCTCAAGAACCTCAGTAAAAGAGGTCAGGCTCTTCGCGGAACGGTAGTAAATTCCCCCTTGACTGTTAAATTATGTTGGTGCATTTTAAATTAACGTTATGTTTTTTTTTTGTTTTTTTTTAGACGTAGATGATTTTGGTGCTAAAAGCTTCGTCTCTTTGTTCGACGGCCAAATCTCGTAAAAAAAAAAAAAAACTACTTCACACATAAATAATGCGCAAAACTTTATTTTTTCTTGATGTGACAACGGGTATAGTCGCCCATGCTCTTCTAATAATAAAAGTGGTACCCCAAAAGTAAACAAAAACAAAAAAAAACATTCTGTTTAGTCATAAATGTTGTTTTATAGCACCCTTGTAGTACAAACTTGACCTCTAGATACTATTGTACTCGGCCCCTTCATACTTCAGCGGAGCGAACGCTGGAAAGGGGATCGCCTCCTCTCCAGCCTTCGCTCTGCCTAAAGTGAAAAGAGGTGCGGAGGAAAATTGTGTTGCTTGTATGTTTAGACAGCCTTGAAGTTCGTATACGCCTCAACGGGTGCTGTAGATTAGAAATTTAGCCAGTGCAGCACAACCGCTAACGCGGGGTCTGTAACGTGCACCACGCCGTAGTGATTACACAGATACGTGCCGGTACGAAACTCGTCGAGATCGATTGAGATTGGGAGGTGGGGTCCGAACCCCCGAGGAGGTTCTGAAAGCAAGCTTCCACGATCGGAGCTGAGACGCGTTAGCCCACACAGCCATCAATCCGCCCCCCCCCCCCCCCTTTTTTTTTCTTTTTTTTTTTTTTTGGAAACAGTTTTTTTGTTTAGGGTATGTACTACATGCATACAGGGTACCGTAAGTCTGAACAGCGTTCAAGTGCAATTTCCATGCCCCAAATGATCTTTGTTGCTAAATAAAAGAGCGTGGTTGTTCTATGCTTGTCCTCCGCGTTTTATTCTTTCGATTTTAAGTAAGGAGACTGAATATGTGCAACTCCAGCCGGCCGCTCGCCCTCTCGCGGACGATAGAAAAACCAGAGGAGCATGGACGGAGGCGGGGACGGTGGCAGGGACTGCCGGCCTCGTGCTGCTGTTATCGCGTGGTTCTGGACGGCGTGTTTGTGTATCGCGTTAAAATATGAATTGTTGGGTTCCGCTTAGCAACAGCGATGCACGAGGGGACCGGGACGTCTCATTTCGCTAGGGACTTTTAGTAGATTCGCATACGCTGCGAATTTCGGGTCCTGCTGGGGCTATAGCTCAATTTGTGCTCAACGTGACGGCAAAAATTTCTGTTAATAGTGCAACGCTCTTAGGTATGATCTACTAAAAATCTATCCCCCCTTCTCCCCCCCCCCCCCCCCCCCCCGAAAGTAGGAGAGAACTGCTCTCTCAACGATGTGTCAAGAAATAGACATCGGGAATGGGTTCGCGTTTTACGGGCTGAAAGGCCGCGACAATGAACGTGACCACAGACGACGCGTCCTTGCTGTCGGGTAATTACAAAGGCAAATAAAGAAATCCTCGCAGCATTTTTAAGCGCGTCTGCGTTAGACAGCCGTTCGTGCCAAGTATACTTAGAACGGACAGTTTTTGCCAGGAGGGTCGCGACGCTCCGAATATCGGTACACAGGTGTAGTATATAGCGTATATTCGTATCTTTACTTTCGATAGAGCAATAAATAAAAGTCTCAAACACACCGATGGCGCTAATATGGAGTTTTAGCATAGCGTTATTGCAGGCTCGTATGCACGACAACGCTCCTCGCGCGCACTGAAAATCGTGCTATAAAGCTCCCGGTTACAATGCCGCACCATGCGGTAGCCTGCGGCCACGTTATGCTAAAACTGCCTATTAGTAAACATGGCGAACGTTTATTGCGTGTTGCGATGCACTAAAATCGCTACGGTGCGCGGTGAGTTGTGAGCCTCTGACACAGAAACATCAACACTGTGAACGCTGCTCTTGCGGAGCTGGACCCACTTTTGAGAGCAATGGTGACCAGGCGCAGTGCAAACAGCACAATATCTTTATCACCCTCAAGCATAATTTTTTTTTTCGCACACACAATGACGTAGACGGCACCCAAAAGGCGCTCGCCCTCCGCAAAGCTTCGCAAGTTCTATGAGACTTCCGCAGTGTTTCATAATCAACAAACTCGTTTTCTTAACGGACGTCAACATCTCCGTCACCTGTGATGATCTTCTGCCCCGACTGCTTCACATTCGTAGCCAAGTAAATCAACTTAAGCACACCGACCAGCGTCAGCGAGCAGGCACACGGAAAATCCTGGGACATCTGTCCCCGTTTCTTCCGCCATCTTTGAACTATAGCCACGCCGTCTAAAGGCCGTTGGAGTTGCTTCTAGCGAACATTTTGTATTTACAACGCGTCACACAAAAAAAAAAAAAAAACTCGTAGGATGTTATGTATACTTGCTATGCACTATGGGCATTCTGAATCCACCTCGTATAATACCAAGAATGCGTGTATTCGTGCATCTTTTAACGCGCACGCGAGTATAGTGCATATCAGTTCGCGTGCTCCGAAACGCGCCTCCCCCTAGCTGCTTTTTGTGAGTCTTTAAGTACAGATACATAAAAAATGCGTTCGTAGAATGTTCGGTGTTTCGTAACAGTACCGTTAAAACAAAGCGAGGCGAAATCCGCCACCGCCACGGAGTCGTGACTCCGCGCGGGTCCCCCGAGCAAACGGGATTAACCTTATCGGTCCGCATCTCAGTAAGGATTTGCCCCAACGTACATATCACGTTTCTGGCGTCAGGCACGTAGATCTCTCGCGCTCCTTCAATAATGCAGCGAACTTTCTTCTCCGTACTCCCACGCAGGCAGAAACCGATACACACGCCGGAGCAGCTTTTCGGATCGTGGGGATTGGAAAACCGCGTAATCCGACGCCTAATCCGATTTGCGGCCTCTAATGGAGCGCGGATTAGCGCTAACAGCGGGTTAAGTATACGCCGCCCCCGTCGCCATATTGCGAATCAATCAGGAAACATGCCCGCGTTCTCATGCTTCCGCGCGCCGCGACTGCGAGGACTGAAGGGGAAGGTGCGGGGTTCGAACCAATCGCGAGTCGCGAATGCGTTACGTCACGGCGTAATTGTCCGATCCCCTGGACCAATCGGACACCGGGAATTCGTGGTGCAATGCGGTGTGCGTGCGGGCAGCAGTGCTTCTGAGTGCGTGTTTCTTTTATATTTTGCTTACCATAAGCCGACAGTGCCGCGGAAGATGCGTGCGCGTTGGACGAGTCCTACACACGCCTTTCTTTCGCCACGTGATCACGCCTCCCCCCCCCCCCCCCCGCGTACCTGTAGGACTGTAGGATTCACACACGCAGAGAGCGCGATCAAGTGATGAAGGAGGGGGGGAGGGGGGGGGGGGAGGTTGAGGGATCCGGCGAGCGCGTAACTTCCAGCGCACTGACAGCGTACGCATGGACGGAGTGAGGTATTGTCAATTGGGACGTGTGTGTACTAACGATCGCGTGGTTATGACGATATTAGGGAAGACGAGGGCACCTGTAGGGTGGACATGAAGGCACCCGTCTGTTTTAGATTAGCCCTGAGCAGTTATGCACTACTGAGATTATGCGGGTTGGTGGGGAAGCCGCCGTCACGCGGTAAACAACTCTGACCGTCGGCACAATTCGTAATTTTTTTAACTGGCGATTTACGCGATCGGCGTGTAAGTTTTGTGTTAAATAACAAACGGAGCTTAAAAAAGAAGCTCGCCATGAAACTTTTGCTGAAACAAAAAACGGAACCGAAACTAAACAATATCGGTTTAAATTAACTAAGCACGCTACTTTAAAAGAATAGGGAATAAAACTTGGTCTACTATAGGGTGCCTTCATGTGCGCTTTGCTTAGGGTGGAGACATCTGGCCATTTTGTCCCACATGTAAATTTATTTTTATTTTTTGTTCAGAAGCGCGTGAAAGAGCGTGGCCCTGTACGCGTTTGTGGCGCTGACTGTGCTACGGCGGCATTTTGTTTTCGTCGATTTCTTTGTATTTTCCCCGTGAGCGCGTGTTGTCGGTATCGGGAAGGGTGGCATCACCCTAAACAGAAGAACATTGAGGCACCCTACACTCTGTTTCATACTTAGCGTGCAACGCTGTCAAAGCTACTGGCACGAGCGTGGGGCTTGATCTCGTTGATCATTTCCCACGCGTTCTCGCGCAAACGAAAACCATAGATGAAGCCTCGCGCTCGCGCAAGTAGCTTTGACAGCGTTGCACGCTAAGTATGAAACAGAGTATAGGTCACGGTGTAAGATAATACTCTTCAGGTGAGGACAGCGCGCTCCTCGCGCAGTGCAGATAAAGGTCGATTTTCACTCTCTTTCTTTCTCTCTCTCACTATGGTTTCAAGCGGCGCCGGCAGATGAATCGTCGACCCGTGGGCACGGCAAAGACGGCTCATGCCGCCTTTGCGCACGCGCAGAGCTCCAGCGAGGTTGTCGCTCGTGCAGAAAGACCACGGTGTACCGGGGTGTCATGGCAACGAGATAATTTTTTTCGCTCTCACACAGTTTCCCCGTCTGGGCGCCGGTGACACTGTCAGCCGCGGGCACGGTGGCCGCGGAATAATGCAGCCATTCGAATGCCCGTCGAACGAACACTATCTGATTCCTCGCGCCGCGCGTTCAGCCCCGCGGTGTCCTCACCTAAGGCCCGCTTCAGACGGAGCAATTTCACCCAGCAACTTGACGTCGCAACACCAGCAACACGGGCCGCCCGCGTTCACACGCAGCAACCGAATTGCTCCGACTTGCCATCATCATCATTAGATTTGATATTTCTTTCACTATTTAGACCCCCAGCTACGCGCTAAAAACGTGTTCTTATATCTTTGAACGGCGTTAAGAATACTGACTCATTTTTTTTTTTTTAAGATGTTTATTTCCAAAAACGATCCATTTCGAACCAGAACTAAGTCTTTAGCTGTCATCATCACCACCACAGGGGTGTCACGTGAAAATATCGCGTCCCTGATTGGCTGCAGCCGCTTCAAACGTCTTCGAATTGCTCCGAGTCGCTCGCTTGTTCGAGACGGACCCGATCTCAGCAATTCGCGTCGATCTAGGGAAAGCTAGGGAACAACCCGCCAGCAACCTCAAAATTGCGGGAAAAGTTGCCCCGTCTGAAGCGGGCCTAAGGAGTGTATCTTATACTGTGCCCTAGGTCTATCTTGTCATAGGCGCGAGTATATTGCGTTCTTGTTTTAATAAGTATTTCATTTCTATGAAGTAAAGAATAAAATATAACGTAAAGTTTAATTTTAGTTGTTCGCTAAAAAGATACCGCACGGTTTCATGAAGACAGCATTTTACGGGATTTAAAGATGTAATGCAAGTCGTAAAATTTATATAAAATTCAGAAATATGTTAGGCGTTAAGGTTATATATATATATATATATATATATATATATATATATATATATATATATATATATATATATATATATATATTCATATATACAAGGTGTTTTTTTTTAAGCTTAACAGATTTGTTTAAAAAAAGCCGTGAAAGTTACATTTATGCCGCTTGTGGAGGTGAGTTATACGGCCAGGGGGACATATTATAGGGGGCTAATCGTAACGATCAGTCGGCTAATTACTTAAAATGTATTAATTAACTTTTTAATTAATGAAAACAGACATATGGTTCCAATTAGAAATTTGCTCAGCGTCATCGAAAACCCCTAAATCAGTCATTTTCAAAAAGACTTTGAGCGCGTGAAAAGCGTAGTAGTGAACTGAAGTTACCACTCGTGGAGCAGGTACAAAGCTAGAGGTTGCGATAAGTCGCCCGCGCGATTTTTCCGTCTCTTATCTAGCCCCAGCCTTGTACCTGCTCCACGAGTGGTAACTTTAGTGCACTACTACGCTTCTCACGCGCTCAAAGTCTTTTTGAAAATGACCGATTTAGGGATTTTCGATGACGCTGAGCAAGTTTCTAATTGGAACCATGTCTATTTTCATTATTTAAAAAGTTAATTAACGAATTTTAATTAATTAGCCACCTGATCATTACGATTAGCCCCCTAGAATCTGTCCCCCTTGCCGTACAACTCACCTCCACAAGCGGCATAAGTGTAACTTTCACGGCTTTTTTTAAACAAATATGTTAAGCCTAAAAAAAAAAAAAAAAAAACCTGTATATATATGTATATATATATATATGCAGCGGTCATGCATATATTTTTTCTGAATCAAAATTAAATTCCTGATTTAAAACTTCCTGAATCAAAAGCGCTCTGTCCTGTCCCCCCCTCTTTTCTTGGTGTTTGCGCTTTTGATTTTAACAATATACCTTTCCCGTAGCCTATACTGCGTGCACGAAGCGGGCTTGAGGGGAATACAGAACTCAAGAGCCAGTGCGTTGGACAGTTACACTTCCGTAGTTAACTCTACTGCATGTATAGCAGTAAAACGTGCAAATAAGATAGTGTGTGCTACGAGGGTAGTTCAAAAATTATCAGCGCTCCGGTTATCTTGAAGCATCTGTTGGCCGCTGTGTCTCATCAGAGCTTTTCGTACGAGGTTGTCAGTCACAGTTCAGTTGTGACTTAGTTGCGAGAACCTGTGATTTCGGCTAAGCATTGGTCAGTGGATGGCGATGGTTTTTTGGCCAATGGCCAGAGAGTGGCTATTCATCGGCCAATGCTTGGCCGATGGCTGATGGCCAGTGACCATAGGCTAATGGCCAGAGAAAGGCCAGTCGTCGGAAAATGGCTGGCCACTGTCTGGCCACTGGCCATATGAACATTGCCAGCCATTGGCCAATGATTGGCCAAATCTGTGCAGCTTGGGTGGCTGCCCCACGCGTGATTTACACGAGTAGGGGAGCCATTCTTTTCGCGGACTGAGGGTGTGTCTGATGCCAATATTATTCGTGCACAAAAAAAAAAGTTTTGTCGCAAAAAAAAAAAAGTGTATTTGAATGGATACAGGATATATTGGAAGGGGGTGTTTCTACCACTACGAATCATTGCTTCACGGGTTTCTATTGCATAAACTGACTGTGAGAAGACAATACCGAGATTTTATGTTTTTACACAAACTTGTCCACGGTGAGGTAAACTCGACGGACTTATTGCAGTCTATTGACTTCCATGTTCCACCCCGAATCACTAGGAACAAATCAACTTTTTACCCCTCTTGTACATCATGCGTTTCACCTCTTTTGAGGGTTCAAATTGATTTCAATATAGCTCATCAGAATAACTTTGATATTTTTATTGCCCATCAGGATGTTATGCAACAATTACGCGAATGGATAGTTTTTTTGCTTGTGCTCGTTGTCAGTTCTTCTTTTATGATTTGTATTTTTGTCTTATACGTATAATACTTCACCCATGTTTGTGCACCACACAGTAGACCACTAGGTTGTTTGTAGGCACTGGAAAATAAAGAGTTTCTATTATCATATCATATCAAGTGCATTTTGTACCATTTCATGATCCAATGTTCCTGCAATTAAAAGTTTGAACTGCGTTACATGTTCATTGCAACATAAGCTATCTTTGCTTGGCATCAATTCCCAAAAAGTTTACATATCAAATATGGCTAAAACTTTATTTTGAAACATTAGTGCATACAATTTGAGTTCATGAGTGCATGCTCAAGACAGCCTTCATCGTGGCAATTGATGCACATCACTATGATTCATATCGGTTTCATCAATTGCTCTGATTAAAGGTGCCTGAAGCATGCAGTCATTGTGCTCAAATTTAGTACAGAATTCAGTTTCCCCTCAAAATCCCGTGCAGTATGTGGCGTCCCTAATGAATCTATATAGCCATTCCCAAGAGGACTTTTGGGATGTCCGTGGAATGTCCATGGGAGCTTCCAGGCTCATTTATGGTCTTATTTGGGATGCTCATGAGAGCTAGGTTTGTGGGAGCTCCCAGGGACGTCCTTCTTATCCCTTTGGACATTCCTGGGACAAATGTGCGTGTCTGGGATATAATTGACTTCGCGCCGCCACACCCAAGAAGGCGCGGCTCACTTTTTATTGCGCCGAACCGTTTTCCAATGAACAGATAACCGCCTCAAGAGATTACGGTTTCGTTCCGTTTCGGGTTTAATATTAAATGTTTGATTTTGATTACGGTTTTGTTCCCGTTCGGTCACAAATAACGGTTTTGCTCCGGGTTTCAGTTCGGGTTGGGGCTCGGGTCTATCCTGCCTGAATGCGACTACTCGCCCCCCCCCCCCCCCCCCTTATTTTGTCACGCTGAAGCTTTCTTCAATCACGGTAAAGCAAAAATACAGTGAGCGTCTGCCGTATTGCCCTTCTCCCAAATCGCGGTGCTTTGAAAGCA
Organism: Ixodes persulcatus; assembly: GCA_013358835.2. NCBI lineage: Eukaryota > Metazoa > Arthropoda > Arachnida > Ixodida > Ixodidae > Ixodes > Ixodes persulcatus. Next base: position 75,358 of record JABSTQ010010313.1, on the reverse strand, counting down.
CCGACAATGCGCAAGGGTGTCGACAGTGCATGTGGACGCAGCTCAGCAACTGTCAAATCCACGCAGAGGGGCATGAATCAAAATAATGGGATTGTGATTTGCACGCTAAGTAATTCAGAGATTGAGATTTCATTAAACTATTTCAGCAATACAATTTTCAAAGAAAACTCAATTTTTTTTTTTTTTTTTTTTAAATCTTAGGAATACAAAGCAAGCTATAGGACGCGCGGAACCGGTGGAACGTTGAAGGCACATTATCTGCCGTAGAAAGTGATTTAAGTGTGGTTTTATGGTAAACATAAGGTTTGCGCAATACTTGACGCCAAAAGAGCGTCGTTCAAAAAAATGTCCTTCTCCGTTGCCCGTGGAGGCGTTGACGCTGGTGGCGCTAGGAACGCTATCCGCCATATCCGGCCTTAGCTGCTCGCGTGCCGGCAACAGAGAAGAACCTTTTTCGAACGCCGCTGTTCCGTAGAGCTTGTCAACTGATAGATCTAAGCACGTTGCAACAAACGATGGGCACAACTTCGTCGTCTGCTTCACACGCCGGAGGAACGGAGGAAAAAGAAAAAAAACGCGGTATGGTGTAGCCACGTGACTTCCGGCCATGAGCTTCCGTGCTCGTGTTTCGATTTTGACCAGCTGAGTTTTTTTGGCTTCATTAAAAATATACGAGCAAAGCAACGTTTCCAACTTAAACGAGCCAACGACATAAGACCATTATCTATAACGCCTATAGCACTCGAGACATGCGAGCTGCGTCCGCAGCCGCTTGATCCTTGGTGGCCACGTCCCCAAGGTATACGTCCCAGCGACTCGCGGGCCGCGTGCTTGGGGCCCATGCACTATGGCTGATAGTGTAGCAAGCGCCACCGAGCGGACGCGCCGCACAAAGCGTCAAGAGTTTTCCGAAGCTTGTCAACCGATCTAGATGATAAGTGTAAGAACATTCGTTTGTCGTGTGATTGTTTCGCACTTGTATCCTTTCCGCTCGATGTTCTGCGCTTGAAGAACGAGTGGCCGGTAACACGAACGACAGTTCCAAAGTAGCGGCCCCACGTCCGTCGCAACGTTGGCCCGTCGGACGCCGCCATCGCGTCGTTCGATTCGCGGTATGCCCGCGGTACGTCGCCATATTGAGGATGACCTGTATGTACAGGGCGTTTCCGAGAAAATAGAACCGCGTTTTTCCATCCGGATAAATAAACTATGCACCGAAGAAAGCTCAAACACCGTGGGAATGATGAAGCTAGTGGTTGGGATACAACGCGAAAGTTTCAGAAGATGACGTTGCCTAAATTAAAAGGTAATTGAGAAAATCGAAATTTCTTTATGAGCCGACGTCCACCTAAGCCTAATAAAGAAAGATAATCTTGTTTATTTTTGTTTTTTTTTTTCTTACTGACACGTTTGTTTCACTGGAATAGACGCTACAAGCGCCGACAATCTATTTTTTTAGACGAAATTAGGTTTACCGTGGACGTCGGCTCACAGAGAAAGTCGGTTTTTCCTGGTAACGTCATGTACTCAAGCTTTCGTATCCTATCCCAACCACTAGCTTCACGTTCTCACCGAGTATGAGCATTCTTCTTGGTAACTCCCTCTAATTACTGTGATCTGTGCAACATGTATTTTTTACAGTCCACGTATTTGCAGTTTCTTGGAGGCCACAAAAAGGGGGTTCGTATTATTTTATATTTTTAATTTTGAGTGTGTGCCTATACTTCGTTTCACTTTATCTGCGAGCGAAGCCAATGCTAGAAGCGCGAGACCAGCGCTTTTTGCGTTTCTCCCCAGCTCGCGCGCTCGAGCAAAGCCTGAACACACGGAGCTTTCTAGAATGGAAAGTTGGGCGAGTTGGTCGCGCTTCCAGTTTTGCCTTCGCTCGCACATAAGGTGAAACGAAGTATAGATGACCCACGATTTTAAATATGTTTGGTTCCCAACGTTTGAACTCCACGACCATGAAAAAGAGAGTAAGCGCGCCTAAAACCGGCCAATTCTCGTCAAGCTGTTTTCGTGTGGAAAGAAAACGAATTTCGAGCCGTAAATTTTCTTCTGGGTTGAAATAAAAACCTCGGCGAGCATAAATACCCTGTCAGTGTCCCTTTAAGCTGAGACTGCAACCAGTGCCACAAGCACGAGAGCTCGAGGTCGCCGCTTTGAAACGTTCTTCCGCAGAACGAGCACTCGCTCTAGAAATTCTCAAAGCCAGGAGAGCGGGCTAGCTCGTGCTTGGTCGCAGCTTAGGATGCACCTTGCGACTGCACGAACTGCTGCCCAGCAGGAGCAATGAGACGACGACGAGGATGAAGAGCTGCGACCAAGCTTCCACACGGTCTGGTCCCCCGGCGACGTTCAGGAGCAGCGCGTCAACCGGTGTCCTCTAAGTTTCACCTCTAATGTTCAGAAGACTATGCCTGAGAGCGGCAGCCGTCTACCAAGACTGGGCCACATCCTGGAGCATGGTAACGCCACCAATCTGCCGGGGCTTCCCAGCCCCTACGCACGGTGAAGCCACCGAACACCACCCTGGAGGGCTTGCCCGGACACTTCCCCGGGTTCAGCCAGACGTGAGACTAGTTGAAAGATAAACGTCCCAGCGAGCGACTAACTAAACAACATTGGACCCACATCACCCGTAACATCATCTCGCCACCCTCGCCCACAAGCTCCATTTCAACATCGTCAGCAGCACCTCTCTCATCTGTACACAATCTCATTCCATCGTCACTTGCCTTTCTGCGGCGCCGCAGTTCTCCTGAACCAAAATAAATATTATTATTATTATCTTATAATGCTCCCTGGAGAAGAGGAGCAAGGGAATTTTTCTTTAAGCATATTGAACTTGATTAATTTTTGAGGAAACGACAGTGTTGAAAAATGCAAGAACGTCAGCGGAGCGTCGCGGGCCAATAGCGAAACAGAGGAATACGACCCGGGCGAGGACAGGGCCCGGATCAAGGAAAACTATTTAGCAGAACTCGAAGAGAAACTGACCGACCCGCCGTTCCCTGACCTCCCTCACCAGGGATTCGGAAGGCGAGGGCAGGTTCTCTTAACCAGAGTCCGGACCAACACGGCACTTACACCTGCACGGGTCGCATCGTGGAGTCGGGGCAAAAGATCAGGCCTCTGCACACAATGCGACATGCGCGCCAAGGCAGACATTCACCATATCCTGTGGGAATGTCCCAAATACAAAGACGAAAGGTTAAAACACCGACCAGCAGACATCACATCCCTGGAGGGGTGGACCCATCCACCCGGCCCAGAGAACATCCAACGAAGGATCCTGCGTGGACTTCTGGATTTTATCCATAAAGCCAAGCTAGACGTCTTCATTTAAACCCCGAATACCTCTCCCTCGTGCCAGCGCCCAGGCCTAGTCGTCATTGGCGCACATCCCCATTCCCCAACCCCTTTTTCTTTTTAATGGCATTAAACGTTTTCTGAACTGAACTCAGCGGAGCGGTGTTATTTTTAATCTTGTTATCACATCAGAGATGGGTCCAAAGTAGTTACATAAAGAAATTAAATGTACAGATGTCATCACCAAAACGGCGAGTTTACAAAACAGGCAGGAATTGAACCATTTCAAATCTGCTTTCAAAAAAACCATAAACATTAAAAAATAAAAAAGATCTCCCCGTCGGGGAATCGAACCCCGGTCTCCCGCGTGACAGGCGGGGATACTGACCACTATACTAACGAGGAAGACGAAAGTCGGGTTCTTTAAATGTTAAAAGAACCATAGCAAACATTTAAACTAAGTTGGCGTTTTTTTTTTATTATATATTGTTTTCCTATAAATACACAAACTTATAGATATCAGCTTAAATATGTTTGTTGTTGCCTAGTTATGTTGTTGTTTGCGGCGTTTGCGGTATGTTTATGGTTGAGGCGGTTGAATTGGTTGATACAGAAACGCACTCTGGCAACACTCAGGCATTATGGCGTCCTCGGCAATTTCAAACATTTAAATTTCAAACATTTAATTCGAATTTCAGAAGTTTCGAAGGTTTTAAAAGTCTCTTGAAGCAATATGCTACCGTACAAACTGGTGTGGTAGCTCAACAAAAGATAAATTACCTCTATCTATTTTTGAATTCCCAAAGCCGATGGTACCTTAGAAATGCGATTCTAAAGTTCAGCTGTGCGAACCAAGTCGGCTAAGTTACGGGTGAGTGTGCTTGTTTCAGTCGATCCGTAAAGGTTTTGCATGTATGAAAGTAGGTACTACGTTTCTGCCCGATTCACAGATCACTCCGCTACTTGGCTTACGGGTCGGGTATGAACCCGGCCGTCTCGAAGATGAAAATACCCGACTTCAGTGGTCCGTCCTACAAGAGGAAACCGTGGATTCCACCACCCGCCTTGACGTCCAAGGAAGACCGAGAGGAGATTTCGAAAACCGGGAGGGTGACAAAAAAGGTAACAAGCAATTTCGTTTTCCCGCTTAGCCCTGCTACATTTTGCTACGTTTAGGAACAGGGGAGGCAGGTAGTTTATTGCTGCATCAAACATCGCAAAGGTAGCAACTCACGAAAACTAAAACATCATTCGATCAAGTGAATGCCTCCCCACGAAATATCCGTGATGTACTGCACTCATAGATGTCATCTCGAAAAATGACAGTTCAGGGAATGCATGTCGGCGCACAGAAAAGCCCTGCTTTTCTGTGCGCCGACAGAGTTCTTTAATGGTGCCTTGTGCTTGTAACCGATCTTTGGGTCGCAATTTGAGACTGGTTTGAAAGGCATTTCTAATGAAAGCTTGTACTGCCAAACCAAAAGAACATTCCTGGGTTCAGTCAGGAACCTCATCGAACAACGGCAATATTCGATTAGACTATTATAGTTGGAAATGAGGTAAAGCATTTGCCTCTATGCCTTTTTCACCTCTTTTTGCAATCAGCCCCAACAGCTTCTAGAGTCTTAGTAGATACTAATGAACATTGTTGATCAGTGAAGCAAGAAAGACACAATCTGGTTAGATATGGAAGCAGACGGATAGCTGCTACTCCATTTTAACCCTCATTTCGGACGTCATATCTGCAGTAAAACTTTCCGAATTGCATGAGTAATTTTGACAACTTAGGCGCATATTTTCATTTGCAGCACCTTCGGAAGATGATTGTTGTACTCTAACCCCTGTGAGGTTCAACAATTTCAAACTTCACATAGTCGAACTCGAAATGAATTCAGATACCTCAAGCCTCTTCACATTTGGAAGTTGAAAGAAGTTAGAAACAGTCATTGCTACGCTCATACTTTTAAAGAGCTCGAAAACCTGAAGCTGTGTGAATTCAGACCTCGGCAAGATCTGAAAGTTCCGTAACTTTACGAAAATCGAACCGCGGGTGGTTTGCAACGTTCCTAGTCGACACCAAATGTCACTAACCAACATTTGCACGTCGGTCTGGTCGAAAATTCTGCTACTATGGTACCTGCAACGCGTCTCTGACAGGTATGTTTACCGTGCACTCATTTCTGGTCCGCCTATTACCGCTTGTTTTCATCACGCTCGTGTCATGCTGTTGCTCGCCGCCATTCTGGTGGAGGCACAGCAGTGGAAGTGGATGTGACAGATGCCTCTTCTGCTGCAGGTCACTATCCAGCTTGACAGTTTGTGGAAGCTTCGGTAGTGAGTGGTTGGGACGCCGCAGCAACGGCGACGCTTGCATTCTTCTATCTTTTTTTTTTTTTTTTGTAACTTTTAGGATTTAAGATGGTGACATCCGACAGCACGACAGACCGGCTCCTGTGACGTCATTCATTGCCACTTTGGGACCATTCACAGTGCATTTGGGGGGGGGGGGGAGGGGGGGGGAAGGGGGTTACAGGATGCTGATTGTGCTAGTGCAAGATGCATTCTAGGCTAGATGCATTAGTAAGACATTCTAGGCACCGTACTTGTACTCCGAACTCTCATCCCGTGATCTTGAATCGAAGCCGTTGCAGGCTCCCCACCGACCTTTGTCACCCGAGTACCCGAGAGGCACGGCGATCCCGCTGCACCCTTACGACAGCGCCTGGCTCACGGACGGCGTAGCAGCTCTGTCTACGTCGTCGTCCGGCAGTTCCCAGCCTTTCGTCTCTCGGTTCGCACACCCCGAACGTGCGAAGGATCGTGCGGAAAGTGCGAGAGAGCTCCGGGACTCCTCCACGTGGACGGAGAACAGGAATCGGGCGACGGAAACCCAGACGGACATCAACCACAAGGACTCCAAGATGGAGCAGTTGCAGCACGAAGTGGCAGGTCTGAGGGGAGCGGTGAGTAGCCCGTTTTGATCGATGAGACAGGAAGCCCGGGATGTCCCCTTTGAATGCCCGGCCTCCTGTGCGCACTCATGTTTTTGTTGTGGTTTGCATCCCCGACTTTGTTGTGGTTTGCGTCCACGACTTAGTTGTGGTTTGCATCCCTGACACTCTTATCTGGCCGGTGTCTATGACTAAATTTATTGAGTGGTTCTACTTTTTGAGTAGAATCTCTTATTCTGTGCTGTGCTTGCATCCCCGACTTGTTGGCTAAAAGTCTTTACACTCGATTTCCTCCCTGCAGTGATGTGATTGCTGCGCCAATTGCGCCAAACTGCGCCAAGGGGATAACCCTGCTACATCCTGCTACATTTCGCCAAAATATGGGTAATCTGCGCCAAGCCTGCGCCAAAGGACCAATTTAGGTCGCCTTTCAAAACCGAAACTAAACTGAGTACTGTAATTGAGAAGACGTATGTTATGGGGCTCAAGCGGCCGCCTGACACAAAGTACCTTGCATTTATTGTCCACCCGGTCTTGCTAGGTCTTGCATGGTTTTCCCGGCGTCTCGCGTTTCGCGCTCTCGTCTTGTGGCTCTCGTCTCTCGTATCTTCTTTTTATATTTTCAGCGATAGACGCGGATATGTGCAGACGCTCCGGCGCTAGCGTGCCGGGTATCAGTAATGCTGTGAAACGAAACCACGTTTCTGCGCGGCTGGAGTTACTTTGTGAGCTGAAGCAACGGCCGTGGGAAAACTATATTTGGTCACTGCCTTTCAGTCACCGTGGTCGCGCGACGTCGAATGTTGCCGTCCCCACATCACTGCAGATATGGTACTTTCTAAAATGAAACTAAGTACCGCCGCATGTTCATCAACATTCCTGTTCTTGTTTAAATCATACGTTACTACAAAAATCCATCTTTAATTCAAAGACTGCTCTGTCAAAGTATTGATAATCAAGATTCTTCTCGGTGGGCCTTCTTTTGAGAGGGACCTTGGTACGTGAAAAACCTGCCGTGTAAGAAAGTTGGTGAAGAGAACTGAGCTAAAGAAAGAGGGCAATGTCTGCACCCTGAACCCGCACAGCGTGCTTGTTTGTCTCGAGTTCAGTTGTTGAACAAAGCGCTCCAAGAACGTTTTGAGGCTGGCTCGCAATGTCTTGCATCGATGCACTCAAATTCTTTATTTTTCTGCGTGTTTAGCTTGTACCTTGTTTGCCGGCCTGGCAAGCACGCGCCACTGGACTGTTTTTGTCGCATGCTCGAAAGTTACATTTCGTGTACAATTTTGGGGATAAGTTGGCGACGGAGCTGAGGGGCATGGTTTCGGTTTCGATCAGACAGCCGTTGTTTGCGCTCGCGCGACGAAGCATGCCCAACAGCAAGCCTGCCGAAGTTGGCCTCACGTGCATGCGAACATAATTGCGTGACTGAGGCACCAGCCGGGACGCTTGCAATTCATTGTTTTACGTTCGCTTACTTTTGACGAAAATCTGGCACGTCGAGAACCACTAAAACAGTGGCAAGCGGTTTTTCGAAATTGCTCGGCGATGCCTACAGCACTGTACACTTGTGGGATGTGTGAGCAGTAAAAACAGAAGCAGCGAATTCCGTCACAACAAGTCACATCAGAACACAACACACATCAAACACAATAAAGCGAATATTTTTATTTTCCTAAGAATATCTGCTCCAAAATCTACTTTTGCTTCTCCAAAACACTGTCTTGGCTGCTCCAAAAGCCGCTTTTGCAGCTCCAAAACACTGTTTTGGTTGCTCCAAAGGCCACATTTGCTGCTCCAAAACACTGTTTTGGTTGCTCCGAAACGTGCGCCAAAATGGCTTAGGCCAATCACATCACTGTCCCTGAAAACTGGAAAGTTTTGGTCCCTCCACTTCTTGGGTAGAAGACTTGTTAGATATGCTATCTTTATTGTAGCGGGCTCAATGTTCCAAGAGTTTTGCAAAGTGTTGACTTTGTGAATATTTTGCAGGCATTTAATTTTGTGACTCGGTTTCTGCAAGTTTCTGCAAGTTTTCGTGACCGCCCCTTAAAGGACACATGCAAAGAAAAAAAACATTTTTTTTAAACAGCTTAGATGGAAAAAGGATATCATAAAACGATTTTACAACGAAGAAAAAAAATTTTTAGAGCTATATTTACAGCGCTATCGAATTTGTAGTTGGCGCCCGCGGGCGCCGCGGAAAAGTGGCCCTTATTTATCACGTGACGGGCCCATATTTGTCACGTGGTGCTCGCGCTCTTTCGGAAGCTTCCTATGGCCTCTAAAAGTAACTTATTCATCTTTGTTTGAAGTATAACAAAAAACTAAGATGAATAAGTAACTTTTAGAGCCCAAAGGAAACTCCTGAAAAGGCGCAAGCAGACGTGATCGACCTGTGCGCCGGTCAGATGACGGCGGCGGCGCCCCGAACCAGACGAACTTCTGCGGTGGCGGCGACGGCGGCGTGGAGAAACGCGTTGAAGCGGCGTTCGCACAATGCTCAGCCGCCGCGTCGCTTTACGGCTCGGCGACGCAGGGCGGCGGCGCGCGGGCCTACCACGTGACCAGCGGCGGCTCCAGCGGGCGCCAACTACAAATTCGTATAGCGCCGTAAATATAGCTCTAAAATTTTTTTTCTTCGTTGTAAAATCGTTTTATAATATCCTTTTTCCATCTAAGCTGTTTAAAAAAAATGTTTTTTTTCTTTGCATGTGTCCTTTAATTTTTACTGAAACCACATTAGATTCGGTATTCTTATTCGGAATTGTGTATGTCAGCTCTTTTGGCACTCAAGTAAATTTTACTCGCATTTAGATTGGTTGGCAGTGTAAAGCTCCACTTCTCTACAAATATCACTTTTGAAAATGAAACCACTTAATGAGCAACACGCTCCGGGAGCTTTGTCCCGTCCTCTCGGCCTGTGCTTGCAGCTATCTTTTAATTTTCTAAACAGTGCCTAGACTTTTTGTTTTTTATTACTGATACATTTAAGGAATGTGAAAAGGCTGTTTACTGGAGCATTTAAGACCGAATATAAATTCCCATTCATTTGATTTTTCTAGCCAAAAGTTTGGCTTTGCAAGCACCCCTTTTATTTGCTTGATCCATGGTTTATTGCTACCAATATAGAAAAAACCTTGTTCACACATTTTTGAGGGGGACCGGAATAAAATATGTATGGTCTGGGGAAAAGCAACAACCGAGAACACTTTTTGATGGTTGTAAATGAGACAGAAAGTAACCCTCTCGCTGCAGTTTATCTCGCGTGGACTTTCACGGCTGCAGATAGCTACCCCGTCTATTCAGTTATATGTCCGCCCTTTTTTCAGAACTGTAATGTAAAATTAAGGGTAAATCTAAGATTGTGTCCTGTGAATGCTGACTTTTTTTAGAAGCGAGCGGAATTTCTAACCCCATCAAAGTGACTCTTGTGCTCCCCCGCATCAGCCTCAGTGCCTAGCATGCTGGTGCAAAGCAATGAGGCTTGATGCACACTAGTGCACGATAATGAATGCTGAACTCCACGCAAAATGAAACTAGCAGACAAAACTTGGGGTGCCCAGCCGCCGGGCATGGCGGGTGCAAGCGGAGGGACGGAAAGCTAAAGTGCCATTGCAAAAGCCTCAGTTCTTTCCGAACGTAGCTCAAGGTCGGTGTATCAGTGCGAATGAGCACTGGCCAGAGACCGGAAGCATCAACACAAGGCCCTTTTATCCAGTTGATGGGAATTTGTGCGTGTTTATCAGCCAGCATTTTTCGAGCCTGTTTGCTTGTGCTGACATACTTTGTTTTCACATGAAACGTGTTTTGTCTCGTCTGGGGTCTAGAAACTGGTGAAGGCGAAAAGTGAGGCCGCCAATTAACTCGATGCTGATTGGCTGAGCCAGGTGATGATGTTACACCTCTTAGCTCGATGCTGATTGGCTGGTCCAGGTTCTGGAAGAGCGCCAGGAGTTTAAAACCCAAGTTAGCGCGGGTTTCTTCATTCCAGAAATCGCTATCTAGTCTACATTCCACGTGTTAAGTTAGTCGCTAAACTAACCAATGAAGAGCACCGAGAGCGTAGACGTCAATCCCAGAGGAATTGAACTAAAACTACACTTTTCACGTGCAACACAATTTCCCAGCAATTTGCTATAAACTGTTTGCTTACTCTGCCATAGTGACCTTTTGAAATATCAGGAATCACTCGGACAGACATTAGTACAGCGTTAAACATTTAGATTTCAAATCGGCCCAGCTGACTGAGAAAATGTGTGGTATTTTGATCTCTTTGCCCAGCCGTATAATTCTTCATTATTGCAACATGATTTTAAAAACATTTCAGCTTCCCTTTAAGATCTTCCTCTTGCATTGCTACTTCTTTTGAGAAGCTAATTTCTCACAAGTCTCGTTTAATCTTTTTTTTTTTTTTTTTGTCAGTTGGAAGTAGAGAAGCTGACCCACGTGGTTGCCCATTTTGAAGTGGAGTGCCAGGACTTTGAGAAGTCCCTGCAAGAGAAGGAGCTGCTGATGAAACAGTCTAGGCAGTCTCTGAGTGCCATGCTTGCCCACCTTGATGCACTAAAGGCCACGCTGTCCATAGCCAAGAACAGCACAGAGACCGCCCTTGAAGCGTAAGTGGATGAAACGTCACTCACCCTCCTTCTTTCTCCACCTTTTGGCAGTGTGTCTTGGACATAGATTTACACAAGCATCACATTTCTGCTCTCAGCTTAAAATTTGCTTAGTCTGGTAGCAATTGAGGTAGCACCGTCTTGGCTCGACGCTGAGGAGAACCGAACCCCTTTATGAGCAATGCCTGGGCACCTAAAATGCCTGCACCTTGAAATGATGAGGCACAGGGACAGATGCGACAATGCCAAAGACATGTAGCACTCAAGTTTTGGGCAGCCCCCTGGCAAAAAAAATCAAACATTCTAAGGTTGCATTTTAGTTATGCATTATTCAGCTCTTAAACATTGCTTACAAACGCTATGAAAAAAAAAAAAAGCTCGAGGTACACCTAATCACTTCTTATGAGTTGTGAATGCGAAAGCATGCAAGCCGGTCGTCCGCTCCCTTTTTCATCTGCTGCATACTTTTCGTTCCCGGTCAATGCGCGTGCTCCCCTGGTGACCTTGGACTCCCCGTGTTAAAGGGGGGGTGCAACAATTTCCGGACTTCGGTCAAAGATTTTTAGAAGTTGCCCTCTGACACTTCTAAAGTAAAGAACAGAAAACCGATTTGGCCTGCGTGTCCTAGTTTGGTAAAAAAAAAAAAAGATAAATATTGGCATTTCTAGGCATATTGGCATAGATAAATATTGGCACTCCCAGTCTTCAGGGTCACACCTGGTCCCCCTCCTAGTGACGTAATTCGAGGTGTCGTGTAGCTTCCCGTGTGCTCTCTTGGAGGACACTTCCTTTCCCTCTCTCTGCTGACATTAGCGGGTGTTATGCTGCAGCTTAGAGCCGAGCGAGGTCACGTAAGCTTTTCGCCGTAGTGCCTTCGGCTGCCACTCGTGGCTTCAGGGGGGGGAAAAAGCTCGACTTATGCTTTGCGATTATGCAGCGGAATCGCAACATTTTTTAATGAAGGAGATGTTTTCTCTATCCTCCGGGACACGATAAACAGCATAAAAATGACAAAATGCAAATTCTTTTACTCTTAAAATCTAAAATCGTTGCACCCCCCTTTAACGGCGCTCCCGGCACGCTGATGGACACGCTGCGCCATGGGGTGAGCGGTCATGGAAACTGACGAGCGTCGTGGAAACTGACTGCCCGTCGACGCGCCAGCCAATGGAACCGAAGGCGATCGCGGAAACTAGGTGCCGTTCTCGCTTTAAACTGATAACGTCAGCTTGCTCCATTAGACAGTTAATGCTTTCGCATTAAAAAAAACTGGGACAGAGAAAGTTGAAAGAACTACATTATTATAGTGTTTATGGGATGTTGAAGCCGAGCATTGTACTTTTATTTCATTGATTTCGTTTTGGTTCTTGCTTCAAATGCTTTGTTAGCATGCTAGGACAGATGCTGACAGACACTTTTACATGACTCGGTGATGTGATTGCTGCGCCAATTGCGCCAAACTGCGCCAAGGGGCTAACCCTGCTAGATTCTGCTACATTTTTCCAAAATATAGGTAATCTGCGCCAGGCCTGTGCCAAAGAACCAATTTCGGTCGCCTTTCAAAACCGAAACTAAACTGAGTGCCGTAATTGAGCACGCGTGAGCTAGGTGGCGCAAGCGGCCGCCCGACACAAAGTACCTTGCATCAATCGTTCATCCGGTCTTGCATCGTTTTTGCCACCGTCTCTTGTTTCGCGCTCTCGTTGTCTCGCGTCTTTTCAAAACTTTTTCAATGATAGACGCGGACATGTGCAGATGCTGCAGATGCTCCGACACTAGTGTGCTGGGTACCAGCCATGTCATCATGCTGTGAAACGAAACCACGTTTTTGCGTGGCGGGAGTTACTTTGTGAGCAGAAGCACTTGCTCTTGAAAGCAACGGCCGGCCGTGGGAAAACTATATTTGGTCCCTACCTGCCAGTCGCCGTGGTCGCGCGACGTCGCTGCTGACATGGCGCTTTCTAAACTGCAACGTAAGGACCGCCCTCTAGATCAAAGACTGTTGCGTCGAAGTACTGTTTACCTAGGTATCTCTCGGTAAGCTTTCTTTCGAGGGGGACCCCGGTACATGAAAAGTCTGCCGCGAAAGAAAGTTGGTGAAGAGAAGTGAGCTAAAGCAAAGAAGGCAATGTCTGCACGCTGAACTCACGCAGCGCGCTTGTTTGTCTCAAGTTCAGTCGTTGCACAAAGCGCTCCAAGAACTTTTTGACCCTGGCTCGTGATGTCTTGCATCGATGTGCTCAGGTTACTTTTTTTTTCTGTGCGTTTAGCTTGTACCTCGCCAGCCGGTCTGGCAAGCACGTGCGGCTGGGCTGTTTTTTGTCGTATGCTGGACAGTTACATTTTGTGTACAATTTTGGGAACCAGTTGGCGATGGAGCGGAGTGGCATGGTTTCGATCGAACAGCTATCTCCGCTCGCGTGACAATTTCGTATTGCACTGCAGCAGTCACGTGTATCGACAGTTAGAGACTGCTTCTATTTATTATATAACTAGTCAACCTAATGCTGTGATATTTAATACTGAGCTGGTCATTTTAAAATAAATTTTAATAGATGCAGTTTGGTTCTTATTTACCTATAGCAGGTACGTATACGTATGTGTATCATTTTACTGAAGCATTGCAAAATTTTTCATGTCATTGGCATTTCAGTTACATGTTGAAAGACTCCCAGGTGGTCTAACTTGACTATAATATGTTTACTGCGGCGAGCAAAGTGTCCTTCGTTTGTCCAGCATTTGAAACAAATATTTTTATTTTTGTAAGAATATCTGCTCCAAAAGTAACTTTTGCTGCTCTGAAATACTGTTTTAGCTGCTCCAAAACCCACTTTTGCTGCTCCAAAACACTGTTCTGGCTGCTCCGAAAGGTGCTCCAAAACGGCTTAGGCCAATCACATCACTGCATGACTGTGACTCATACATGACTGGATGGTGCGGCGCTGCATTTATGGTCGCGTCTTTGGAATGCCGAAGCACCGGCTTATGCCGGCATTACATGTTTGCTTCCTACGAACGCACTCACGCTCCCTGGCTGAGAGGAACGGGCTTATCACGCCGAGATTCAGAGATTGTAAACGTCTTTGCCAAGTAATTCAGCATAAGTTGCGGTTTTGAGTACTGGCGTAATTTATTTCCTCTTTTTCGTTCTCATACTTCCCTCTGTAAATCATGCATATTAGCTATCCACATCCTGTGCGGGAAACTAGACACAGTATCCTCCTTTGCATTAGATTGCCTCGAACATTTAACTGCAATTATTACACAAAAAGTGCACAATTAATGTAGGTAATAGTAGTAACTTGCTGCCAATCTCTTCTTTCTAGAACACACACTTTGTTTAGAAAGGGAGCTCAGTAAAAAACTAAAATCATAATCCATTCAAAATAAATCCCTACAGGGTTACCATCAATTTTCGTGAATCTTGAGGAGGTATTCATGCATTTTTTTGACAAGTAATACCTTTTTTCAGAGGTTTTACTGGTTGTTTGACCCTTTCCACTGTGTTCTTAGTCCTGTTCCTTTGGCTGGAGATGAAGTTGCATGAGGTCTGTTTGTTCCTTTCGTTTAGGAAGCATCACCGAGATGTTCAGCATCGCACGAGTTTCCTAAAGGAGAAGGCAGCAGAGCTGCGTGGCGTGATCTCGGCCATTAGAGACAACGGCGATGATTCAGCACTGGTGAGGAACATGTGGGGTTGTCGTAACACTTCATGCGAAGTCCGACATGAAACATTGAGCTATTTCATGTTCAGGGGAAAAGGGAGGTTGGCCTTGAGATGTGGTTTAGCATCAGCTGATCTGTTACCTGGGGGGGATCACAGCAGTGACAAGTACAGAATTCAGAAGAAGCTCCGGGCACAAGTATTATGCGTCTGCTTCGAGTCCCTCCGCTGTCGAGAAAATTGTGCATCGTCTGCTCCACGACATTGGCATCGTGTGGGAGCAAAGCTCTCTGCTGATCAAGCAGGATGATATCCCCCACATTTACACTCCATTCACCTCTAAGCTGATCGTGCGGTGGGAGCTACATGCTGGCTGGACCAATCGACCGCCTTCCAGTCTTCACCTGACCCCGCTTTGTGCGTGTGGATGTGGGCAGGAGCATGGTCACACAGTGAAAGACGTATGACGGGTGCACGTAGCTTCTACTGCACTGTCAGCTCAGGGGTGAGTGGAGTATGATAAGGGTACCTCCTTTACTTTGCACGGCACGGAGAAGAGGGCTAAAAGATGTTCTACCTCGACGGGACGTGGGTGACGGCAGGACACCACTTTGCTTGGTGGAAGGAGGCAATCGTTGCTCACCTGGCTTGTCATATTATCGATCACGAAGACAAGACTGGGTGCCACGTTTCACAGATCTGTAAATGTGTATCTGGAGGCGTCATTTCAGTAGGCAGCCCTCATTTATTAGCTCTATACGAAATAGGTAGACAGAGCCCATTGAGCAGCTTACTGGTGGCGATGTCACTCGAGTAGATCTCACGCATCATACTTTTTTGATGGTGATGACCTTAGTGTTTATATGTTTCCCCACACAGACTACTGCAAAGAAAAGCCAATTCTGCCACGATTAAGCTCGAGGCAGGAGCTAACAAAAAGTAAACAAAGAGTAGCAGACAGTGTCGGTTAAAGCTCTTCGGTAGCAGCTAAGCCTAATCGGTTCAACAAGCATGCACACTGGATACTTCTGTGGCGACTTGAAAGAGAATTCTCGCACCAAGGCACAGATATTATCACAAACCAATGAAGATACTACCTGCACGACTTTGCGACATAAGCCACACTAGGAAAGAACAGACAAAAAAAAATGCTGCGAGAAGTTTGGTTTTGTTGGTGTCGGTTGTCACTAGCAGTGTGTGCCAGCATATTTAAAAAAAATAGTGTTCGTAAGGCTGTGACTTTGAGATTCAGTAAAAGTTAAGGGCTGGCAGACTGATATAAATCCCTTTGAGGGACAGTTGCCTCTGTATTTTTGACTTGTGACCAACTATGTAGTTAAGTTTGCTATCAGCAGCTGCATCGAGCTGGAGGGTGTTTTTTGCTACCTTATAATTTGTAATTATCAACTTAAACCCCTAGTTGCACCAAATTTAAATGTGAGTGCCTATTCTGCTTTAGCAAACTTTTATTCAAAAGATGTGAGCCAGGTTGCTTTGTTATTGCATGTAAGTAACATCTTCACAAGGGTACCAGATCATTTCTGGGTTCGCTGTAAAAGTTGCCTACATTTGGTAGTGGTATCCACTTCTGGATGCACACGTTATGAGTTTGCACAATTTCTTTTATTATTTTTGATATTTGTTTTAGATATTTGAACTAAGTCATTGGTCTGATAAATCAAGACCACATAAAATGTTTCTATTGTTACTGTCTGCCCATTTGTCAGGCTATTTCCAATGTTACAAAAATATCATTGTGGAATGTACCGTATTTACTTGCATAATAAACACACTTTTTTTTCCCGAAAAATTGACACATTTTGGGGGGGGGGGGGGGGCGGGCGTTCATTACACGGGGTAAAATTTTTGCATTTACACACTTGGGTCAAATGTCATGATCCACGGACTTCTAGAAGGTTCTTGTTTATTCTTGCTCCGGACATAACTTCTATCGTTTATCCCTGCTTTTGTTGTTCTAGAAAGTGCGTGTTCATTCTCGCCCTGAGCGTGCTACGCTCGAGCCTTCTCCGCCGAATCTTCGAGATAGTGACTCACTCTAGGTAAGAGGTTGCCCGCGACCTTGTCGAGTCAGTTTTTGCCTCAGCGTTCGATTCTGCTGTCTCGCCGACTTCGATGCCCGCGACGCTCTGTTGTTATCTTCTTCCTTTTTGTTTTGGGCACAAGTTTGCCCCACTAAACGTTTAGTTTCCCCAGTTATTCTTTGTTTCCTCGCCTATTTATTCGTGACATTTTGGTGGAGGTGCAGGGTACCGCATGTCCGTGCAGCGTTCCCCTCCTAGGGCCCACAGTGCAAGTCCGATTCCAAGCCCAGTGAGAATACCACTAGACGCGGAACCTGAAACTTGGACCAGCCGCCCACCAAGGGACAGGATCCTGAATACGGTTTGCTGCTGGACACGCCCAAGCCCAAGAAGTCGACGATGGCCAACCAGTCGCCGACCCCAGCCGCTCCTGCCGTGGTCTACCTGCCTGTCGCTCCTCGTACGCCGACTCCCTTCCACGGCGAGATCTACGAGGATGTCAAAGACTGGATCAAGCACCACGAGCGTGTGGCGCGCCACAACGGATGGCTGCGGAGCAGTGCCTCCAGAACCTCTACTTTTCGCTGGAGGGTACTGCGAGGCATTGGTTCGAGAATCACGAGGCTTCACTTACGTCGTGGGACATCTGTGTGGCCGAGTGGCAGCGGGCGTTCGCCACCCTACACTGACGGGAGAGGGCAGAAGATCTCTTCCGGATTCGAACGCAGGGCCCCAACGAAAGTGTCACAAGCATCGTAGAAGATGTCCTCCGCCTGAGCGCCTGTGCTGACCCACGAGCCACAGACAACAAGAAGCTGCGGGTCCTCATGCGCGGGGTGAGAGACGACATCTTTGGAGGCCTCGTGCGCAACCCGCTGGGCACCGTCGAAGCCTTCGTCTTATGAGGCAACAAACATTGAGCGCGCCCTCCAAGCGCGCTTCCCACTACCAGCGACATCCAAGCGTCGCTGCAACCGCGCTGCTTAGCGGCGAAAACGCTCCTGGTACGGACACCCATGAAATTATCTGGGAGGTCATCCGGGAGGAACTCCGCCAGTTGCTGCCAGCCGCAAGTCGTCCAGCGACACTCTCCATTGCCGAGGCTGTGCGCGAGGAAGTACAACGGGCGGTCCACCCTGAAGTTCCCATCAACACGGCAACACCGGAGGAACTGACGTTAAGCTACGCCGCAATGGTCCGCCGAGCACCACCAGCCCCGCGTCCGTACATGGCGCCTCCCCGACGTGTACCTACAGAGCCGCAGCATTCCCGACGCCAGGAAGATCGGGCGCACGTTCGTCCAGAACAAGTTGCGCCAAGGAAGACCGACGTGTGGAGGACGGCCGATCGACGCCCGTTGTGTTACCACTGTGGGGAAGCCGACCATATCTACCAACGATGCCCCTACCGCCAGCTGGGCCTACGAGGGTTTGCACCCAACGACCCTCGACCACTTCTCAGAGAGCGACCTCGGGACATCGAGGACTACCTCCGCCGCTCTTCATCTCCCGAGTCAACTCCTCGAGGATTCCGCTCACCGTCTCTCCGACGCTCGCCATCACCCTTCCGCCGGTCTCGCCGAGACAGCCTGTCACCTATCGCTTCCCATCGGGAAAACTAGGCGCGGCAATGCTGGGAGGGGGTGTTGCTGAAGGCGAACGATGCCAAGATCCTCCAAGATCGTCAGAGCACTCCCACTCTAATGCCGCAACGCCCCGAAATGACGTTTCTGCAAGAGTGTCGAATAACCTCAACGTTGTCATCGACTTCCACGACGCGACGGCACTCGTCGACACCGGAGCAGACTATTCCGTTTTGAGTGGGAGACTCTCTCGTCGCCTTCGGGAAGTTACGACGTCGTGGGACAGACCGCAGATATGATCCGCAGATAAGAACCGCCGGCGGACATCTCATCACACCTGTCGGCAGGTGCACTGCTCGTGTTGAGATCCACGGTGAAACCTGCCTTGTGAAGTTCGTTGTTCTGCAAGACTGTTCGAGGGACGTCATTCTCGGAATGGACTTCTTGTGTGAATACGGCGCCATCATTGACCTTGCGGAGAACAAGCTGACGCTTCGGAAACCTGTCCCATCGGCGGAAAATCCCAAAGCGACGTTAGCTGCAGTGCGAGTCTTTGCCAGCCACGTAAACCTGCCGCTGCTGTCGGGTGTCTTTGTGCCCGTCCGGACCGAAGAAGCCACCTGCGGTGTAGCGCTGTTAGAAGAAAGCGTCCAACTTCTCGTTGGACGAGGGATTGGCATTGCAAGAGGCGTAACCGAGCTCCAGGACGGGCGTACCGTAGCCCTTGTCACCAACTTCCGGCAAGAATCGCAGTGCCTTACAAAGGGTACAGCTGTGGGCTACGTCGAGGAAATTCAGGACTCAGCTGCGATCGGCGTGATCTCAGAAGACGCCTCTCCGACGCAGCACAAGACAATCACGCCATCAGAGCTCGACATCGACCCGTCCCTTCCAGCCCCACAACGACGACAACTCAGTGACCTTCTCGCCGAGTTCAGTGAGTGCTTCTCCACGTCGTCGAAGGTGCGCCAAACTACGGTTGCGAAACATTGAATAACTACTGATGACGATGCACTCCCTGTGCATCGGCCGCTGTACAGGGTCTCCGTGAAAGAAAAGGAAGCCATCCAGAAGCAAGTTCAGGAAATGCTTAATGACGACATCGTCCAGCCCTCAAACAGTCCGTGGGCTTCCCCAGTAGTCCTGGTGAAGAAGAAAGACGGAACCTTGAGGTTCTGCGTGGACTTTTGCCGGCTGAACGCAGTAACAAAAAACGACATCTATCCGCTGCCCCCCATCGACGATACCCTGGAGCGGCTGCGCCACGCCCGATACTTTTCATCGATGGACCTGAAGAGCGAGTACTGGCAGATTGAGGTCGACGAACGAGATCGCGAGGAGACGGCCTTCTTCACGCCGGACGGACTGTATGAATTTAAAGTAATGCCGTTCGGGCTGTGCACAGCGCCGGCAACCTTTCAGCGCGTTATGGACACCGTCCTTTCCGGCTTGAAATGGCAAAGCTGTCTCGTCTACCTCGACGACGTTGTGGTGTTCGCAAGCGAATTCTACAAGCACCTGAGACAACTGCGAGCCATGCTACGGGCCTTCAACGCAGCTAGACTGACACTCAAGCCTTCCAAGTGTCGGTTCGCCTATGGTGAGCTAAAATTCTTGGGCCACGTCGTGAGTGCTCGGGCTGTAAGCCCTGATCCTGCAAAGACGTCCGCTGTCGCCGAATTCCCGAAGCCATCAGACAAGAAGGCCGTTCGAAGATTCCTTTGGCTGTGTGCCTACTACAGACGTTTCGTTCGTGACTTTGCACAAATTTCTGCACCTCTGACGCATCTGACGAAGGACGACGTGCAGTTCCAGTGGGGAGAGGAGCAAGAACAAGCGTTCGACGAACTCAAGGGAAGGCTACAGTCGCCCCCTATCCTCGGGCATTTTGATCAGTCGGCGGAGACTGAAATCCACACGGACGCCAGCAATACCGGTCTCGGTGCGGTACTCGTTCAGTGACAAGAAGGGGCAGAGAGAGTAATCGCTTACACAAGCCGGGCACTGTCTAAGGCAGAACAAAATTGTTCAACAACTGACAAAGAATATCTTGCTGTCGTCTGGGCGATAACCAAGTTCCATCTGTACTTGTACGGGATCCCGTTTCGCGTGGTCACAGACCACCACGCCCTCTGCTGGCTCGCAAAGCTCGAGGATCCGTCAGGACGCCTCGCCCGTTGGAGTCTTCGACTGCAAGAATTCGACGTGACCATTGTGCGTACGTCTGGCCGCAAGCACAATGACGCTGACTGTCTGTCTAGGGCTCCAGTCGAACATCCCATTACCGGCACTGACGACGATGACGACGAATGTTTCCTAGGTGCCGTATACACCGACGACATGGCAAGACTCCAACGTGACGATCCTGAGCTGCGCGCTCTGATTGAGCATCTAGAAGGACGAGGAAGTACCGTTCCTTGTGTCTTTTCACGAGCCCTGCCGACCTTCACTATTCGATGACGTGTACTTTATAGGAAGAATTTCAGAACCAGTAATTCGCCCTGGCTTCTGGTAGTCCCTACCAGCCTTCGAGACAAGATTTTTCAAGCCTGCCACAATGACCCGACTTTACAGGACACCTCGGTTACAGCCAGACACTAGCCCGAATACGTAAAACATACTACTGGCCCAAGCTTCTGAAAACTGTCCATCTCTACACACAATCGTGCCATGAGGGCCAGCGACGCAAGAAACCGCCGTCAAAGCCAGCAGGTCTCCTTCAGCCGATTACCCCTCCAACCAAGCCCTTCCAGCAAATTGGAATGGATTTGCTGGGTCCTTTTCACCGTCGACGATGGGGGAACCGCTGGATAATCGTCGCAACAGATTATCTTACTCGTTACGTCGATACAAAAGCCCTTCCGTCGGGGACTGCTGTCGAAGTCGCCAAGTTTTTCATCGAGTCCATCGGGCATGCTGCCCCGAAGTCCTGAAAACAGACCAAGCGTCATCTTTCATGGCACAGTTGACCCAAGAGATCCTTCGTCTAAGCCACATGGACCCTTGTCGAACAACTGCATACTATCCGCAGACCAACAGGTTGACGGAGCGGCTCAACAAAACAATCGCCGACTTGGTCTCTATGTACGTCGACGTGGAGCACAAGACCTGGGACGAAGTGCTGCCCTACGTCACGTTTGCCTTCAACACAGCAGTGCAAGAGACCACAGGAGTGATGCCCTTCCAGCTGGTGTATGGTCGGACGGTGACGACTATGCTAGACTCGATGTTGCCGCACGAGCTAGTTGACGACGGGAGTGATGACGCCCAGGTGGTTGCTCAATGGGCAGAAGAGGTCCGCCAGCGAGCCAGACTATGGATTCAAGACCAGCAACATGTCGACGCCGGCCGCTACAATCTTCGCCGGTGTGACGCCCACTTTCAACCCGGAGACCGGGTATGGGTGTGGACACCAATACGGCGCCGCGGTCTCAGCGAGAAGCTTCTCAAGCGCAAGCGCTACTTGGACCCTACAAGGTTCTTCGCCGTCTCGGGGACTTAAACTACAAGGTGCTTCCCGACAGAACTCGACGATCAAGATGACGTCAACTGTGACCCAAAGTAGTTCACATCGTGCGCCTCAAGCCGTATTACAAACGATAGAACTTTGGACTCTCGTCAAACTGTGAACTGTGGCTCGCGATTCTGCTGTCCTTTTGTTGTGGATTTGTGTTTTCGGTTTGTGCTGCATCGGGACGATGCGCTTTTAAAGAGGGGGATAATGCCGCGCGCAGGGTCACGGACTTCTAGAAGGTTCTCGTTGATTCTTGCGCCAGACATAACTTCTATCGTTTATCCCTGCTTTTGTTGTTCTAGAAAGTGCGCGTTCATTCTCGCCCCGAGCGTGCTACGCTCGAGCCTTCTCTGCCGAATCTTCGAGATAGTGACTCACTCTAGATAAGAGGCCGCCCGCGACCTTGTCGAGTCAGTTTTCGCCTCAGCGTTCGATTCTGCTGTCTCGCCGACTTCAACGCCCGCGACGCTCTGTTGTTATCTTCTTTCTTTTTGTTTTGGGCACAAGTTCGCCCCATTAAACATTTAGTTTCCCCAGTTATTCTTTCTTTCCTCGCCTGTTCATTTCTGACGATATTAGGTGCCAATATGACACGGCAAGGTACTGTGGCACGTCTCCAGTGACGGAGGTGCACGCACGGCTGGTCGGGGGCGCGCCACAATAACCATGCTTTATAAATTGCAAACCTTTTTAGGGCGCTTTCGGGGTGCCTTTTGCCAAGGAAAAGCGCCCAAAAGCGCCCTACGAAGCTCACTCAGCACGAAAAGCAACACGACCGTTCTTAGGCAATATATATTGCTAGTATCCGGCGGGCACGCTCAGGTATAATCCGCGACTATGCGTATAAGAACTCGTACGAAGTCCGACCGCCGAAGCCCGCTCGCATGGATCAAGTTTCGTTCACGGAGACAAGAACTCGTACGTTTATTATGCAAGTAAATACGATACTAGCAAAAAAGTGATGCCACTAGCTATACTTGCTGAGGTTTACTGAGAAAATTTTTAGTTTATTAAGCTTTAGCTTCAAACATTGGAAACAAGTTATTTCTACCCTTCTTAGGACAATACTATCAAGCTGTCTTGTTCCTTTGTGTCTTATTAGGGTTGTGCTCATTGGGAACTTACTTGAGCGAATCTTCATTCAGCAAAGTTTCAAAACTTACAAAGTAAAAAAATAAATAAATAAACTTCCTCTGGAAATTTGTATTACTTTGTAGTTTCACTCTACAAAGACATATCAGTTGAATGTAAACAGTTCTCTTAAATCTCTTTGAGCTGACTAAATGTAAAGCTTTACTGCATTATCACTTTTTATCATGAACCCCTATATTTATAGTCTTGCTGTAACTTTTCAGCTACCACTTAGTGGGTTTCTTCATGTTTTTGTTTTGTTTGCATAAACCTTGGCAAAGATTGTCAAATTGGCACTCTTGGACGTACTCTAAGTTTCAGCTCACTGGGGCACACTTCCTTTGCAGAATGCACAGAGCAGCGCGGTTAACGAACCTCCCAAAGAATGCGCTCTCGGTTGTATTGCTCTTGCCTTTGTGTTCCCGTAGAACTTTGCCTCGGGCACCGTTCCCCGCATCTGGGAGCAGCTGGTGAAGGTGCTGTCCAGAATGGAGGAGGACCGACTGACATCCTCGCACGAAGACTTGGTCAGGGTAAGTTCCTGCGATCTGCCTCTGGTCTTAGTTATAGTGCAACATTCGAATGCTGGAAGACTCCTTCTCATGTGTTAAAGGGGGATAGTTTAGTCCTCCGTTTGCATTCAAGGGACGAGGTTGACAAGGTTGTGGCTGTAACAGGCTTCTGAGGTATTGCAGATAATACTGATTGTCTTCAATACC
This sequence comes from Ixodes persulcatus, assembly GCA_013358835.2. Taxonomy (NCBI): domain Eukaryota; kingdom Metazoa; phylum Arthropoda; class Arachnida; order Ixodida; family Ixodidae; genus Ixodes; species Ixodes persulcatus. Next base: position 51,824 of record JABSTQ010010313.1, on the reverse strand, counting down.
CCCCCCCCCCCCCTCCTCTCCTAAAATGCAGCTGACCTTATAAAATGCACATGCATGAAACCCCCTCCCTCGCCGCTCACCCTGTCATCAAAATCCAATCCAATCCAATGTTACTGATGTTCGTTTCCAGCCTCCGAACGGCAGTTTGCATGCCACCTGCACTTTCTTTTGTAGTTTGGCGACGTCTCGGGCCGCGCTATCGGAAGGAAAGGGGATTTCATATTTCTTTAATCCATGGCTTAGATCGGAACTCTAAGTTCTCAATCTCGAAGAACCCTTATCTGCCTCGAATGGAAGCCGAGGAACTACTCTCTGTCCCAATATTAATGCGATAAAGCAGTTATAAAGTCTACGGGCCTTGTAGACAATAATGAACAAAGTAGTAGGACACGTTTGGCTCATAGTTATGTATTGACCGGTGGCTCAGATCTGCCAAAGTAGTGCTTGAACTAGAGAAGCACTTTATTTGGAGGCAGGGACGGTTGACAGAATTTTTGCTGTAACCCGTGAGTGTGCTCTGGGAAACCCTGGGTTTCTAGGTACTCAATCTTCATTAAAAGTTTGTGTTGAGGCGAAGCAGCATTCGAAAAGTTGTTCGTTGTCGAGAGATGTTTTATACGCTTACTTCTATGGATAACAAATGAGGAAGCCCAGCCAGCACTTCCGCCCCTCCCCCCTTGGAAACAGATTCCTGGCCGTGCCACTGATACAGTCATGACTTGTTAATATGGACACCGACGTTCCCCCCAAAATTGTCCATAACATGAGTTGTCTATAATAACGAGACAAAAATATATGTATATTCACCTAGTTTGTCCTCAAAAATGGTGTCTATACTATGGCGTATTCATAATAATGAGGGCCATATTAATGAGACATCACTGCATTGGCCAACTTCAAATTTATACCAGTCATTTCTTCCACCAAGAATTACTTGTATACAGAAGTCGCCAGTGCCAAATTCATTTTGAATATTATGTCTTTATTTTATTTAATTCTTACCTAAAGTTTAGATTTCAATAGTGGCAGGTGTTTTTTTGCATGTTCTGTTTTCTGAGAAAGCGCTATTTTTCTAGAAATTCTTGGACAAATAATGTCCGTAATTGGGACCCCAGCAAGTGACGTGTGCTTTTGTGAGAAATACCTTGAAATAGGTTGAAGGTATTTTATGCGTGTTTATTTTTTTTTAACTTATTTTACTTACTGTAAAGTTCCGAGAGAATGCCTGCCCCCAAAAGATTGCCCATCCCTTTTTTCTGGCTAAATACCTGTAGCATAAAAATTCCGAAACATTGCCCACCCCTGATTCCCATCGGACGTCACGTGATCAGGGGTTTCCCCATGAATTGAAATTAGGGGGGGGCGGGTGTCTAAATGTTTTTTTTTGGGGGCAGGCGTTGCAAATTAGGAGGGTGCCTTGAGAAAAACAAGGGGGGTGTTTATAGGGAAATCACTGCACTTGATGGCCGACGGGATCGCATCAACCGCGCAATTTGCTGTACCGGTACGTCTGACAAGCGAGTTCATAGCAGACTCCCGCGTTTTCGTCTGCGATCTGCTGCGCGATATCGGCTCCCGTAGCACGCGAGTTGCTCCCGCACGTATGTTGCACCGTGAAGTGCGAATCCTCTGCATTCGCAATCTGCGATATCCGTTCCCACGACATAAAGTTTGTAGTGGATTCCCGCGTTTTTGTCCACGATCTGCGCATGCAATCTTGATTCCACGCGAGTTGGTCCCGCGTGTATATCCCATCGTGAAATACGATCCTACTGCATTCGCGATCTGCGGTATTTGTTTCCGTAATGTATGGAGTTTGTAGCGGGTTCTCGCGTTTTTGTCTGCAATCTGCGCACGCAATATCGGTTCCTGTGACAGGCAAGTTTGTAGCGGGTTCTCGCGTGTTTATTGCATCATAAAACTTGTATCTGCTGCGTCCGCAATTTCCGGTATTCATTCCCGGGAGATGCGAGTTCTCAAAGGGTTTCCGCGGGTCCTTTGCACCGTGAAAGGCGAATTTGCTGTGTCCGCAACCTTCGGTATCCTTTTCCCGTGACACAGAAGATCGTAATGAATTCCCGGTTGTTTATCGCATCGGGAAACGTGAAATATCAGTGTCCACGACCTGCGGTATCAGTTCCTGCATCACGGGGTGTGTAGCCGGTACCAGGTTGTTTATCATTAATTTTTTGTAAAGTTTTGCTGTGGCATCCCCAAAGATAGCCCACTCCATGTTTTTCACCATTTATCTCTTCATTTTGGGTGGGCGTTCTTTCGGAACTTTACAGTAAATACTAATGTTGTGTGTATGTTTATACAGGCATAACTTAGCCCCAATAAGTCTGTCTGGTGTCTCAGCTGTAGATGAGAAATTTAGCCCGTGCAGTACAACTTCCCGCCTGGGGTCTTTAACACGCATCACGCAGTAGTGATACATGATTGCACGCCTTTGCGATGCTCATCCAGATCGAAATGGGCAGGGTTCGGGATTGAGCACACGATCCCTGGGTTCTGCAGCGTGAGCTTTGGCTCCACAGCGTGAGCTTTGGCTCCACAGCGTGAGCTTTGGCTCCACGTGCTCCAAGCTGGTGTACGCTAGCCCACTCGGCCACCGATCCCCCCTTTTTCTGACAGTCTTTAGTGCATTTTCAACAGTATTTTGAATGACTTTGTAGATATTGTTTTCTTTTTAGCTGTACCTGCTATAATGTTTCAGTGATGCAGTCTTTTTCGCTAAATAAATGAATAAACAGCCAGCGAACCATAGCACAGTGTCCCAGCAGCACTGGGACATGTAAACACGTGTACAACGAGCAGTTGTGAGAGGAATGGTTATGGTAGTGGTTCTATCCCCTCTCGAGGAAAAAAAATGTTGGTGTCGTGAAAATATTCAAATTTCCAAATATTATTTTTAAATTGTACTCTATTCAATCTTTGCTTCAGGGTGAATCTTAATGTAAGAAAATTGTTGACTTCCAGGGTGATTGGAATCGCTGTTTAAAAGCTGTTTGTTATTCATTACATTAAAGGTCTCCAATTGATTTTTTTTTACAGCACCTACATCAAAGCCTTAAAGACAAGGAGGAGCACATGGTACAACTCGAACGGGATTTGGCTTACTACAAGGTACATTAAATGATTAAAATTTCTTTCGCGATGATAATGTGCTGTATCTAGCTGCTTGAAAATTGCTAATTAACAATTGTTGATGCCTCGAACTTCACTCGTTGTTGGACATCCTTTATTAGCTTATCCCGCACATGTTGAGTTCTTGCTGGATTGTAAAGGCATAGTCTGACTGCAAGGGATCTTCGAGTATTCGGGGAATTCGGAACGTAATTTCGTAAAGAAAAAGGAGCTTGATGGCACTTACAAACACAATTTCCCTCTGTATGTCGATTATCCAAAGAAGGTTTGCTTTATGTATCCGGGAAAAGGATTGCATGCTAACACGAGCTTCACTTTTGCAACAGAAAAGAGAAGAGCAGGAGAAAGAGCGCCAGGACCGTTGCTTAGACACCATCGAAGAGATGCAAAGAAAGCACCGTGAAGACAGGGACGCCTTGAAGAAAAGTTCAAAGTGAGTCATTGGCAACCACGGGCAATGGTACAACAATGTAGGGTTGTATTGTTTTTCACCTTAAACGGACATATCGAAACGTGCGGGACCCAACTATAGTCGCAGCAACACCACTGACCCAGAAGCTTTTTTGTTGCGGCGTAATTCCGACGATAAAAGTGGGCTGTTTTCTTCGGTCACTCCTTCGCAAAGCTTGACGATGTAGTCGCAGAGATTGCAATGTGACCATAGTCGCTCGTATTATCCCCTGATGACGTTAGTCAGGCGCGGCTCATGCATCGGGTGTGAGCAGTGTGCGAGCATTCGGCTTAGGACCGTAGCAATCCGTGCCTCGGCGAACATTCGGGTAGTGTGTAGCGCTTTGTTTACTGTTCCACGTCTACCGCTTCCTTGGTTTGGAAGAAGTTTCGTGTGAAACGTTCCCTCATTTTTAGGGTGTTTACAAAGACGGGCTCTCCACTCGCACCAGCAGGAACGCGTACACCTCTCTGGGGTTCCTTGCTCCCCCGATTTCTCTCGATACAGAAATGTGTTTAAAGAGATGCCAACCACGAGGCTCATTAAGACGCGTGTGTACGTGCAAGTCGCTTAACGGCTATTATGCGAGCCTGTGCTATGTGCTGCGTGATTGTAATGAGCTGTTTCCATAAATCCTCTTTTTCTTTTTTAATTTTTAGCAGTCCAGATTTACCAAAATACGAATATAATAAGCGTAGTACTTCGGATTCCCCTTCAACTTCGTTATAGCTGGGTTCAACTACCGAAATCTTAGGTTCAACCTTTTAATGGAGCTACTTTTCTGTTTAATTTTCAGCCTTAGTGCTTGTTTTCTCATGGTTCGTTGCTTGGATGTCTTTCCAGGGCTTTCAGTCGCAAGGTAGCGAAGTATGAAGAATCGCTACGGAGCGTGTCACTCATTTTAAATCAGAAGGTGAGCATCGGCGATTCACTCGTGTTCTCAAACTTGGATATTGAAATCAGACGTGAATATTGGGGGCTGTATACCTGGCACGCACATTTTGGTAAGGGCAACGGGCAGTTTGCCACCATTGTCAGTGCAGATTTATTTGGTGGCTGACAAGCAAAAACATACACACAGGTTACAGGAGCAACTTGAATGATACCCTGCCCGTCGTAGGTAGAGCTACATGCCAGAAAGTTTAAATACAGCATCACTGAAGGAAGACACATTTTCGAGAGTATCGTAGTGTGAATATAGTGAACATGTCTATATTCTTCGTTTCATCTTACGATGGACCATAGAGGATTCCACGAGCCATTAAAGCCATTCTGATACTAGTATAATGTGAGTGTCATAAGACCTTCGGAAAGAACGCTGCAACATATGGAGTGTGTAGTCACATGATACGTTCACATTCCACTGTGTCCATTATAAGTAAGGTTGTGTGTTTTAGGATAAATCCGAAAAACTTGGAAAAACACGCTCCAGTAAAATTTTGGTCAATTCGGATTTATCCGATAAACGCCGCATATTTTTGTGCTAATGCCCCCCCCCCGAAAAGAAGGAAAGAAAAAGAGACTGTATTTTACAATTAAGTTTGGTCAGCGCACAGGGTCAGTGGTCCTTGCAAAATACCACCGCAGTTATCTTTCATATCTCGGACCATTGTCTCTTCAAGGTTCATTCATGACAACAGGTGATTGTGCTTTTGGGTCACAACAAAAGCCACTGTTTTGGTTTCCAGTTTGGGCCATACTATTTGTGTTTGAAGAGGAAGAGGTTGTGTTTTTGGAACTGTGAAAGCTATGGACCATAGAGATTGCATGAAATAGAGAAGAGGGGCAGTTGAAGCTTCTCTATTGCATCCTTTACCACTCCACCTCGCGCAGTCGTGGAGTAGGTTGATGGAATAGGATGGGATGAATACGAGCTTCCCAGCGACTACCTCCGGGAGTTTATTGATTTTAAGGTGTAGAGGTTTATCGAAGCAACGCTTGTGTGCAACTTTTGCCGTGGGACAAATTAGTATATTGCCGATGGCAATGGCAGCAACGCCAAATCCAGCTAAAGAAATATTAATTGATACAAGCGCTTTTTATTTTTTTTATCTAGCTTACGTGAACACTCGGGGAATATATATATATTTATTTATTTATTTATGTATTTATTTGTAATAGAAAACACTGCGAAATTGAACTATGACTTTCAGAGAATCGGGTATCAAACAAAAATAAAGTCCGATAAACAAAAGTTTTGGCGGAAAATGAGCTCCGAAAAACACTCAATTCGACGAAAAATGAGCTCCAAATTTACAAACTCTTACCACAAAATCCCGAGAGATAGCCCACCCAACATCAAGAGCAAATCGGGTGAAAATATGGGGTGGGCTCACTTTCGGCGTACAATCGATAAAAGATTGAAAAAATTGTTATTTTTAGGTCGCGTCCCTTCCAAGCTTGTTATGGTGGCGAGGGGCAACGAAGCAAAGATGACTGTACTTCCCTGTCAGCAGCGTTCGCTTATATCCCGCCGTAGCTAACTAGCCGCATTTACGCCGAGGCCATCATTGATCCCAACACACCTTTACTAGGAGTGGGCTATCTTTCGGTGTTTAAAAAATATAGCAAATCAAGCCAAAAATAGGGGTGAGCTGTCTTTCGGGGGTGGGGCATCCCTCAGGTTTTTGGGGTAATTACAGTTATTTCTCGTTAATTCAAACTCGAGGGGGACCAAAAATTTGTTTGAATAAAGCAAGGTTTCAATTCCCGGGATTTCCCTTCTGTAGAAACGCATAGGTTGGGACCTGCATGTTATTTTGAATTATCCGCAAGTTTGAAGTACAATAATACCTCATTAACTCGAAGTCATAAAAACTGTGAAAAATTTTGAGATAAGCGAAATTTCGAGATAAGCAAAGTACCGGAATTTTTTTACCTCTGATCGCGCGATGTTCTAAATAAAACTTCTAACAATCGCGGCAACATCAACTTCTCTGATGAGAGCAACTTTGCTCTCAAGCGTCAGCAATTTGCACTGTTTGGGCTCCGCCATCTTCACGGTCAATCGAATCACGCGCCAACAACATCAGAGAATTCACAACCGATGACCGAATTGAACACTTCACCCTTGCTCGTGTGGCGCCGCACTACGATCGAAACAGCCGGAAAAAAAATGACGGACAAGCAACAAAGAGCAGCAACACTCGAAACGAACGAGACACCTCTGAGAAACACGAGACTCACGACGACCGACCACGGGACGGGAAACGGAAGAGCCCAGGAGCAAAGAGAAAACGAAAGACAGAGCGGAACAAAACGCTCAAGGGAAAGGGGGCACCGAACGCCAGGCATCCCGGCTTGCGAGCGATTAGCTTGTACAAATGGAAATCGTAAAAACAAAACAAACAACAAAAAAAAGAAAAAAAAACTGTTTTTGAGTGGCGCATCTTTTCGCGTCTCCGTACACCGCAGCCGCAGTTATTTTTTTAATTGTTTTCTTGCGCTTTCGCGTTTTTTGTGTTTTTTTTTCGCATGAGCGTTTTTTTTTTTTTTAGTGCGCCGCACACATTTTTTTTTTTTTCGACAGTTTTTGTTGTTTATTGTTTTTCTGCGATTTTCGCTGACGAGATTTGGAGATATCCGAAGTCCGTCATGAAAACCTTTCGAGATAAGCAGGGACAAAATGCATTGTGCCTATGGGAGCTCATTCCGTGACAAGGAAATTTTACGACTTAACCACTATTCGAGATAGCCGTGTTCGAGTTAACGAGGTATTACTGTAACGAGATTCGACTGTATAGGCTAGAATGAAGCGTACAAGCTGAACGGTAACTTGGCCTCAAAAGTCTCGAGAGACCCTCCTGAGTGGTTCTTTAGACATACTTCAATTAACCAATTAAACCCAACTTTTGGTGTTTTTTTTATTGATTTACAAAAGAAAAAAAACTTTCAGCCTTTCCACTCTGGTGAAGAAGGAAGACCAGCGAAGCTGTACTATGGTGGGAATGAAGTAATGGCCGGCCACAAATCGGCAAGCCAGAGTGGAAGGGCTGGAAAGGTTGCCGCCATCTATGAGCTACACGCGACAGCCAGACAACGGCAAGCCAGTTGTCTGGTTGCCGCCGTCGCTCATAGATGGCGATAGCTGTCCAGAGTTTTGTGTCATCATTTGTTTGCTGGCGGACACGATCTTGGGGAGACTAGCCCTTAACAGCTCCGCTGTAAACAAACATTTATTGTGCTGAACATCAAGTCCCGGTTCGTCTAAATTGCAATGTTTCAGGAGAAGGAGCTTGGTCAGCTGACCAGAGAGAGAGACGACATGCGCGCGATGGTCGAGAGGATGACGCTGGACAAGGTAGACATGGAGCGAGCGCTGGCGACAGTCAAAAGGTTGTGATGTGATGAACGAGATTGTCTCTTTTTTTATTACGAGATGGGCCGCTCTTTATTTATTTTGGACCCTCTGTCAATTGCATACTGACTTTGGATTTCCATGCCTCTTCCCATCATTTCTGTCTAAAGAGGTTACACGGAATGGGAAAAATTGAAAGTCAAGTAGGATATTTTATTGTGGAACTCTGTTAAAGAGACACTGAAATTAAAAAAAAAAAAGATTTTTTAAAGGGCATAGATGAGACACATGTTTCATTAATAATTTTTCCACGAAATAAAAAAAAAAACTTTGTGCAATATTTATGTCATTATACTTAATTTAGGTGGACGTCATGGCACACTCTAAGCACCGCCCACAGATCAGTGACCATTACTACTGGATTGGCTTGGTTGCTGGGCTGAACACGCTAAGAAGCCTAGAGTCCCCTTCGTGACATCCGGTGCGTCTAGTCTGGCGTCTGACACTGCCTGCTAGTTGTGCTAGCAGATGCGCGGCAGGCACTGCTATTTCACCACCGCCTATTGTCGTCTGCAACGCCCGTGAGACGCGGACGTGAAAGCTGCGCGTCGGAATCCGTTTTCACCTCAGTCTGTCTGCTATTCCGCCCCCGTCTAAAAACTTTTGCAACGCTCGGAAGATGCGACCACGAAAGCGGCTGTAGCAAGGTTCTTTGGGGTTAATAGTTGACAAGATACAATGTCCCTCGTTTTTCTTAAAACATGTATTTACAAAAGAAATCAAAGAGTTCATATGCTTATACTAAAAGAAAACTTAGTTAAAGAAAGAGGGGAAGCAACAGTCACCATGTCTTTGTACAACCATGCGCAGCAGCGGGTCTTGTGTCTGGAGCTGTCCTTGTCGGGCCCCGGTTGTAGCTGGCAGTCAGGATCGGGAGCGGTTGGCTTCCGTCGATGACCCAAGAGTCACCGCACCAAGTGCTCGTGCAGTAGGAAGCCGGGCAGCGTAGATTTCTATGCGCTGCCCTCGCTGGAACGGGCTGCTGGTCAGACAGTAGGAGCGAGCCGCTGATTGCCCTGGTCGATGGTGTCGTTCCGACCCAGCACATTCTCCCGGCCAGTCCTTCGCACGCTCTTCGTGCACGCACTCCCCATCTCTTCTCTTCTTCGTCGTCTTCCCTTGTCCCTCCGAGGCGATCCATGGGTTGGCACACCCTTCTTCTTTTGTAGACTAAGTCACATCATCACAGCGGCGTTCTAGCTTTCCCTCATGCACGAGCCACGGTCCAATACAAGTGTCTGTCGGCGTCTATCGATGTGCTGTAATAAGCGGCCGAGAGCACTAAAAAAATCAACAAAAGTAAATATGCAGTTTTTCCAGCTTTACTATTCTTCATGCAGCGTATTGCATCGATACCATTGCAGCATTGTCATGCCACCGCTAAGAAATGCATACACCACGGCGATCTTGCGACATTCCTTGTCGCAAGGACGACCACTAAACGAACAAAGGGAAGGCATCGGCATATAGGAAGCTTGCGCTGGTCTTGACAAGACGCGATTTTCTGAGCGAAGGCACGGAGCACAGAGAACAGGACTGTACAATTCTCGCATCGTCACTCAAAAACTACCACGAATAAATACTCGCATCGTCACGATTTTGCAACGCAACTTGTCTTAATGGCGAACACTAAACGAATAAACGAATTGGCACCGCTTTCGTTGGTCTCGTCCGTCTCGTCCAACGTGGCTTACGCGATCGTCCAAGCGGGTGCACTTAGCACGTCGACGGCGAGACAATCGCTCAATTCTCACATCGTTGTACAGAAACTACCATGCACGAAAGCGGATACCAGCACAGCTCTGCGACGTAAACCCAAGTCGATTCGATAGGTTGGTGTCCCTCAGCGAGAAAGACATTGAAAGCAGCGCGCACCATGTTGAAAAAGATAGTTCATCAGCCCCTGACGTCAGTGACGTCAAAGCATGAGTGGAAGCGATTGGCTGGTGGAGTGAATCCAAGGTGTCCAACTCTGCTTTGGCTGTTGTCACCAAACCAAGGGTATTACGTTTTGGCCTAGGTAATCTGTACTAGTGAGCATACTTCCCTTATGATGGCAGCTGCTCCTTCGGAGGCTGATGCCGTCACGACATTCAATTGAAGCTTCATAATCACCAACCAATATGTTTTTTTGCGTTTTCCTTTGAAATATTGATGTTTCTGAGGTTTCGCTGCTACCTACGTCATGTTGAAGCAAATAAATGCGTTCCAAAACTTGGTTTCTGTACCCCTTTAAAGTACACAAGACGGCATTATAACATGATATAAGAGCTCACTTATCGTTTAGATTTTTTTTTATAAAACTTTGTTGCTTACATTATTATCTGCATCCATGGCATCCCTGTCTCAATGCTAGACCTGTCCGGTTTTTGGACATATCTGAATTGAGAAAACATTCTCTCAACATCACAGCTTTTAGAATGCACAACAATGTCACTGGAATCTGTTGATCCAAAGCAAACTTGCTTATCCTGTTTTTACGCTATTTGAAATCGGAAAGGGAAGGGCAAAAGATAATTCTTAAAGGACATAAAAACAACATTTTGGGGCTCGATTTGTCACTGTAGCTCAATGAAGTCATAAGAATATATAGCATCTTTTCTGAGCTCTGGAGCTAGCGTACATGTTCCTGCCAGCTTTTTCGTTTATAAGAAATACATTCGGGCCAGAGCAATTAAAAAAGGGAAGAATATATTTCCGAAATTCGAGTAAAAAATGAGGTTTAACCCGATTTTTAAAAGCATTTTCAGGGTGTAGATATTGAGTTTTACGTGAAACGGAGGACACTAAATATGTACTGTAAAAGACAATTTCGCAAGGACCAAATTTTTTGTGAATTTTGTAGCTTTAATAATATTGCAAAAAATAGATCCGACAATTATGTTTTTTCTCCGGTAACAAATACATTGCGTACCACCCCGTTTCGGAAATTTAATACCCTCGGAAATAAAGTCGTTTACAGTACTTGGCTTGTGTTCTCTCTTTATGTGCATCCATGTTGCGCCCACCTCATTTACCGAGAATTTTATATTTAGGGCTGACTTTTTGTATTGGATATCTCATGCACTAATGCTTTTATGCAAGTCATTCATAAGTAGGGTTCCGCGTTTTCGGTATCTATTTTTCTTCAGATTCGGTGGTTATTTATCGGTGTTTATTTTTTTCCCTTGGAATCGGTGTTTTTCGGTGTTTAATTCTAATGTTGGAAAGAAATCGGTGATTATCGAGGCTTGCGTTACAAAGCGACCGCATAATTACTAGAAAAACCACGGCACACCAAACACGTCACACAATTGTACACACACCAAACACGTCACACAATGCACATACATATGGAAAAAACGGAAAGCGTGACGCTTACAGAAGCATGATATCGAAACTGAAACTTATTGAAAAAATGGCATGTACATTGTCAGAGACTTGTCAGTCATCGGAGCACGTTCCTTGCTGCTGAGGAAACGCAGTCCAGAAAACGCACGCTCCACCTTCGCGCTTGAAACGGGGATGGCCAGAAAATCAAAAGAAGCTTTTGACAAGACTGGCCATTCCTTGCTGTGCGCTCTTCAGAAGCTGCCAATGCAAACTTCTGCAGATGGAACTTTATGCAATGAATATTCTAGGAGTTCCTCTTTTAACGATGGTAGGTTGGCGGAGCTCAGGAACGGGGCAATAAAGATGGTTTCAAAAGAAAGGGACGACACCAAGGACAGTTCAGTGGGCCTGTGTTCCGGGTCAACAAGAAAAGAAAGCGGGCTAGAAGATTCTTTCAGCAAAGCTGCCATTTTTTCCGCAGCTTGAATTCGGTGTTTTTAGGTTTTTACCGATTCAGAAAAAAAAAACGCCTCGGGTGTTAATTATCGGTATTTATAGGTATATACCGAAAACACGGAACCCTATTCATAAGTTACTTGGGATTTAGTTCTACCGATATTTATATAGGCTCCTCAAACTTGTAACAGCAGTGTGATTGATTCTTCACTCCTGATTATTCGTTAGTCTCAGTGGTGACACAAGCATCTCTGCCAAGGCTTTGACAGTATAGTGAATCTTCATTTGAACTCCCTTTGTTTCTTGTCTCTTTTTCCTTTGCTTCTGACCGCAGGAAGCTGGTTGACCTGGAGCCGCTCATTCTCAACCCGACGGGGGACGCTGAAGTCAAGCTTCTCAAAGTGAGGAGTACCTTCATCCACTATAGGATGCCATGTTTTTGGCCTCTCTTTCCTCCAAATGATGAGAGTGTATTTTCGGGGTCAATTAATTTCTTAAATTTCTTAATTTCCTTGGTTCAATTGTAACTCTCCAAAACTGTCATTTTTTTTAAAATAAATATTCTCGCAAACAAAATAAATATAAAATATAAAACTTTTGCATTCTATCCGAACCGTCAGCGTCGCCTTCTGTCAGAGTTTGAGCATTCTGCGATGCATAGTTTATAAACTCCTGTCGGAAGTGGCAGCATGCCAATGATCGTACCTTGGAATGTAGTGAAAAAGCTGAGCTTCGTGAAAAAGCTGAGTTTAGCAAGCACATACCCTAGAAAAAGCACAATAGATTAAATGAGATTATCACGGGGTGGAAGGGGACTTTCCCCTTGCACTCCGTGAAGAGGAAAGTCCAGCGAAGCTGGCGCTCTGGTGGGATTTGCTATGTTGGGATTTAACCCGCATCATATTCTTTGCGTTTCTATCGCAGCTGGAGCTGAGTAGGTGTAAGAGTGAGATGGAGCGGCTTCGTCAGCGTGCCTCAACCCCTCACAGTGCAGACTTGTGTGCCATCAGTCGCCAGCTGCAGATGCTGAAGAACGAGCTGAAGAAGAGCAAGGACCCGAGTTCACGCCAGCTGGTTGGCGCCGCTGAAAAGGTTGGCTCGGATTGACTGTTTGCTTCTTTTATTTCATACTCTAGAATCCCAATACCTAGTCCAAACACCTTGTATCCTATGGGTGGGCAGGTCAGGCAACCAGAACCTTATTTACCCTTTTTGAATGTAAGGTTTTTGTAAAAAAGAGAACTCTCGTCTCCACTCCATTTTTTTGGAACGCGAAGAGCTTATCAGTGCAGTTTATGGAAGAAGTCCTCCAAATCATGAGGTGCATATTATGGAATGGAAACAAGCTAAGGCTTGGCACGAAGGAAATGGGCATAATAGTGTCACGAAAGTATGCCTTCACGGCTTTGTTGGTTTAGTTTTACTTTGTTTTCGGGCCCCTTCTCTGGTCCCCTAGCGTAGTCGGCCGCTGGCTGCCGCCGTGGGGTGGATGAGGGCTTTCCCTCGAGGTGGGTCCCGAAGAGCCCCGCTCCGGGTGTCAAGTGACACGGTCCGTGTCTTTTTGGCATGTTTACGGCCCCCTGGTCCACGGCCCGGACCGTTCTTCTTGAACAGGCTGCGCGCAGGTCCTTGAAAACCCTTGAATTTGAAAGTTGCTTTTTCAAGGTCTTGAAAGTGCTGGAATATCTTTGCCCTCCTTGAAAACCCTTGAATTCTTAGCGTTTCGCGGGGCTCGGTTGCGCGACCCGCGTTTTATAGTGGTTGAGCGTGGTCCCGGGAAAATTCGTTGCTTGCTTTCCGCGACACCGGGATCGCGAAGTCAAACCAATCAAACTTCCTGCGCGAAAAAAAAAAAAAAAAAAAACGCGCGGCCGTCGCCCTTTTTTATTTTCTTTTCTTTCATCTGGCTTGCTTCGACTTCAGGGTTGGCCAAAAGCCATAAGTGGCCACAATGAGGCTGGAGAGCCTGGAGAGTCTCGACCTCTTCGTAAAAAAGGCATGTTGCGCCAGCGTGCTTATTCGCAACGGAAATGCAGTTAGTATATGAATCAAGAGTTAAATTTAGTAGTATTTAATTCTTTCTTTTGCCTTCGTCTTTAGCTGGATTTATTGGCAACCCACTAAAAAAGGCACAGCCCCATAGGCCGAGAATTGTCTGTTGGCCACATTGTGCTTTGTTTATATCTGGTCTGTGCTAGAGCACTATATAGCTCCTACGGAGCAGAGTAGCGCAATCCTTTGATCCGCGTGTTTCGCCGACAACATGACCGACAGAGCAGCTCGGCGCGAGTCGCGTGGTATTCAGGGTTCCAGGAGGCGGCCTGCCCTATGGGAGAATACATGGAGGCCGACTTAACACGGCTGATTAAAAAATAAACGCCAAGTTTACACTTTTTCTAACTAGTCTGTCGTGAAGTTGGTAAAGCACTAAACACTTTATCAAAGTCTTAATTATATCGAACGCGTGTGCAAATTTTGAGAAGGCAATTTCCAAGGCAATGGAGTTTGAAGCAGACGATTTTTGCACGCAGCGGAGATGGGCTTTTTGGGTTGGCCGGAGCGGGTCACGTGAACGCTGTGACGTCGCCGCGTCGTCTGCTGCATGATGCCGCTCATGCAATTTTTTTTTTAAACATTACGTCCTCATTGGGCACACAACTCAGCGCAAATTATTCTAAAATGTTCCTTTATTATGTCAAAAACTATTGTCGTTCCGTACATCTCCACAATATTGAAGAAACAACGATTTTCTCACGTTCCCCATGCATTTCTGACCGGAGTTGGAACCTCTGGGCGTTCGCCGCTAGTCGCCGAGAGACGGCGTTCTAGATTGCGCTACTCTGCTCCGAAGGAGCTATATAGTGCTCTAGTCTGTGCCTACTCCGGATGCTTTGTCAGTGTTGCCGAATCGTGGGAAATTTCCCATATTGTGGGAAAAAGCATGACAGCTAGGGAAAAAGGGAAACCAGAATTTAAACATGTAAAACGTGGGAAATATTTTTAATACAAAACTAAACCAAAATTTCGTAATTTTCTTATCTACATCGAGCAAGAGAAAGGAAGTGGCACTAGGTACTCAAGCAGTTTGCTGTTTTGAAGAGCCAACCTAATTCATCACGACTTACATCATGTGCGTGCTGCAAGCCTGCGAGTACAGTACTGCTGGTTCGGTAGCTACGCACACTCGTCCTCCGTATGCGATAGATCAGTGGTTCTCAAATGGGGGTCCGCGAGACCCTCAACAAAATTTTTCTTTTTTTTTTTTGGCACGTTTTTCGTAGTTCAGTCTGGCCGTGACTAATTTTCAACCTTCTTCCGGAACTACGACAGCAATGAAAGGCACCTGTTTCATGCTCCAGACGTGTTTTTTCGCCGCTCGACGAGGGAAAAACCGATGTGGCAGTGCGGCAACACTGTGCTTTGTTCGCTGTTTGTTCCCACATGCAACGCCCACGTGTCGCTTATGGTGCGTGTAGTGACCCAGTGATTCGTGCATTCAGATGGCATAGAATAATGCCCGGGAAATGTAAGTTCCAAAGCGCTTGGCTCAGCAACGACGACTATAAGCTTTGGGTTGCGCTAGATACAGCAAACCCTCACTGCGCAAAATGCACACGCTGCAGAAAGACGTTCGACATCGCTTCGATGGGCGAATCTGCCCTCAAAAGCCATGCAAAAAGTGCAAAGCACTGTGGAATCATGCAAATGGCAGCTGGAAACTCGATGGAGAACTATCTGGCAGCAAGCGTAAGCGGGCGGTCCACTGGCTCGGCTCCGTCGCAGGCGACCGATCTAAACAGCGCCTGCAAGTCGCATGAGGTGGTTACGGTTGCGGAAATTCTGTGGACAATGAAAGTGATTACCTCCCACTACTCGTACAGATCGTCGGCACAAAAATCGGCAAACAAAAAGGCAAAAAATCATGGAAGAGGTTGAAGGCCTGCAGATGAAAAAAAAGAAGCTTGAGGCAGTTGTTGCCGATTTAACGGCCTCTGCAGATGAATATGCAGAAAAGGCTGAAGCAACTGCTGACATCAAGAAGGTGGTAAAATCGAACAGCCTAAGAAAGACCGCAAGAGCCAAGGCTGAGGAACTCAGCAGCGTTAAGACTCAACTAGCTAATAAACTAAAAGACCTGACGTGAGCTTTCGCCCTTCATGTAGTCGAATGAGACTATGTACAATCTCCAGAACTAACTTCACCTAGTCGAATGAAACTGTACGCGCAATAACTTCAAGTGAAGTCAGTTTTCTTTGTTCTGTGCAATAAAAATAATGTGCGTGATCTACTGTAGTGTTCTTTATTTTTTGAAAGGTCCTTGAAAAGTCCTTGAATTTTTTTCTTGAAAACCTGTACGAACCCTGTTGAAGCTCTGGTCGTCGGCAGCTGTTAACTGAAAAGAGCCAGGTTCAGGGAATTTGGAATGGTTACCACGCGTTGAGTGGGGTTTGTTTTGGTTCCATCTAGATTTGTTTTGTTGCTGATGCACTTGCATAGTTCCTTTTGGTTACTGACGTTTCGTGTACGCGCTTGGTCTTGTTATCGTGCCTTCGTACGTGATTTGTCTTGTTTTGACTGATCTTTTTAACTTCTTTCGAAATGTGTTTTGTCTTGTGTATGCGCTAGTTCTTGTCGGGCTGACGTTTGCTTTGGGCTTCGAGCCTTTTGATTGGATGGCTCCAGAATGCTGCTGAACCCAATATAAGCAGCTGCCAAAGGCCCACAGAGGTCGGCATCCAAACACCATGCCGTGAACATCACCCTGCCTCTGGTGAGAAACCTGCACGTCCGACCCCCCTTCGGCTGTGGAGTCTTCCGCCCGCCGACTCTAGAACTTGGCCCCCTGCTGGGGGTGTGGAGCTTGGTTCGTGGAGTTTGGCTGGGATGGGGGCCCCCTGCTGAGGGTGTGGTCGAGGAGGGCGGCGGGAAGTTGCTAGAGGTCTCATATCAAAGTAACAGTTGTCCTAGTGTAGTGTAACAATTATCGTCGAGTCAGTTAGAAAATAAATCGTTATTTGGACTTAACGTTTGAAATCATCAGTGCCGTGAAAGTCCTGCGTCTACTTCGTGACAACAGGATGCTTTTGAAAGAAACTATGTGTATTGTAAGCTTTGGCAACTGTACCAGCCAGCCTTCCTCATCTTTGGATGGGGAAGTGAAAAAAAAGCCCATAATGTTTATACTACTCAGATCTTAATGAAACTTTGGAAAAAGTGTGTTTTTCCATGATTGAGCAAAATCGATAAAAGCAAAAAGTTAACGACTGAATGTGTAGCACCAGAAACACTGGGATGGGAACATTTTTCTCTCTGGGTCGTCGATCAGCCCCAACTTGTAAAACAGGGCAATATACACAAATCTGAACCTTGCATGTCGAGCATGTGATTTTCAATGTTTAATCGTTTTTGCCGAGCAATACCTCCACCATATGTAGGTTTCTAAAACTCGAGGAAATGTGCCTCGGCTGAAATGCGAAGATGGTCTGGTACGTCGAGGTCTTTTTCGTGTCTTTGCCGCCTTTAAAGGGACACTGACAGGGTATTTATGCTCGCCGAGGTTTTTAGTTGTACGTGACGTATGAGAGCCCAACTACCCAGAACAGGATTTGCGGCTCGAAATTCGGTTTCTTTCCGCCCGAAAACCACCGATCGAGAACTGGCCGGTTTGAGTCGCGCTCACTCTCTTTTCCGTGGTCACGGGCTGTTCTCTAAGGTTTCGAAGCGACCACCAAATTTAATCAAAGTCGTGGGTCATTGAAGGCACACAGTCAATATTAAAAATAGAAAAAAATATGAAACCCATTTTTTGTGCTTCAAAAAAGCTGCAAATACGTTGATTGAAAAAAAGAAGGTAGCACAGACAACCGGAAGCCTTCTGTGCGTCCACTGAAAATTCTCAACATGGCGTCGTTTCGAGTATCGTGGGTTCGTGGGACTAGCGGATGGCAGCGGACGACGGGCGTTGGACCTCTACTTCAGAACTGTCGTTCACGATACCGGCGAATTCTGTCTTCCTTCGAAAGAGAAATTTTGGACCGATCAAAAGAACTGATATTCATCCCGTACGACACGCCCGACCAGCAAGCCGATTGCACGAAGACGCCGCCGAGCCGTCGTCCCTTCTCGTTGCTGAACTGAAGACATCGCTCGCTCACACGTCAAGCACCAAGTGCGTATTTCGAGTTGAATACGAACGCGTACGGTTTCTTTACGAGGTGCGAATTTGGCCTCTGCTTGGTGCTGACCGACTTCAAGCTGGGAGTGCATGTAATGAAAAGAAATCGGCAGCAAACTACCGACATACAGTCTACCGGCTCCATTAGTACGCACGGAACAGTTCCTTCGGTAGCTCAGTGGAAAGACATCCGATTTACACGCAGCGAGCATGGGTTCGATCCCTGCTGTGGGTGTACCATTTTTTTTTGTCAAGCATTTTGCGATGTTTACAGTTCTTTTTTTTAACAATTATCACTAAAAAAAAAAATTGTTGTGGACGATACGTTGCTGAACTAAATGGTATGGGATTTCATTTTTGACACCTGCGAACTCAATGTAGTCACTTTCCACAAAATGCAAGGAGCATATGAATCGGGTAGCGTCCGCTTTCCGAGCTTCGCGTAACTGTTCTACAGGAATTGCAACCAGCCATTGACCCCGACCCGTTGATCTTTCGGAAACTTGTGCACTCTGCCGCACAATGCCACCTTCAGATGCAGAACATGTGAAGCAATTCTTCACGCAACATCTTGGGAGTATTCTTTTCGGAGCCGATCACGGGAATTCACCACACTACGGCACTCACTATTAATTGCCAACACTTAAATGTACAAAACAACTCATCTTGAAGTACAGAACAGCGAGCGGGACAAACATAAATGCAAAGGAATCGCACGGCGAGCGAACGCATTTCGTCTGCTACACGCAAAGGAAAAAAAACAAAAAAACGCACGGTCGGGTGTAGCCACGTGACTTCCGCCAGTCTCACTATCCTCTTCACTTCTCCGTGTGGTACGGGAGTTTCGGTTTCACTTTCGAGCAGTTGCGTTTTTTGACTTTATTTAAAAAATACGTGACTCTGTAGCAAAATATTAATTGGGTAGTATTCGGACACCATAATGAATCGCCTGACATAAAAGGGAAAAAAAATTTTGGGGGGTGTCAGTGTCCCTTTAAGGGGCAACTCCACTTCATTTTTGTTTTTGAAAAAACAGTGCAGTCTTCTTCAGTATCACTTAGGAAGACCACAGGTTTAATATTACGACCTAGTTCAGTCTAAGTGTTTCTTAAACGGTCCAGCAAACTTTGCAATGCGCCAGGTTGCTGAAATCGGCTGACTCCAGCGAGCAAACTGAGGTGCAACTAACAGCGCAGTTAATGCTGCGGCGTTGGCGTAGCCAGCATTGAGCTAAACGTCATCACCATTGCTCGTTTTGCTTGTTTTTACTTCTCCGGGCAAGCGTGACAGGTGACGTCAGCAGCGTTTCCTTTCGGCACTCAGCAATGTCCATGTGTTCGGCATAACGCGCATGCGCAGCGCGCTTCTTGGGAGGCATCCAACTGTCCCGCCGTTACCGCCGTTTCCTGCGTCACAACCGTTGTCGTCATCTCACCGTTTGTGATTATTGTCTCTCGGAGTTTCGTTCACACCACATGCGCAGACTGATGCCGCAGTTGTGCAGACTTCGTCGAATGTCGTAGACACCAATACGTTGCGAAGAGTGCGGTGCAGACGACACTTGCGCCTGGCACATGCCCGCCTCAACGGTGGCCCTCCGGCACACCCCAGTCCCGCCCGTCGTTGCGTAGAGGATCACGTGACATCTTGTACTACGTGATAGCCATGTTCTTGGCTGCCCGAGGCTAATGTTGCCGGACGGAGCCGATGTTTCGGTTTTGATTTCTGCTCGTGTTGAAAGTAAGATTTAAAAATATATATCCCATTTTTCGCGAAGCAAATGACATAGTGTCTTTTATTAGTGCTTTTTAATGTGAAATCGCTCATTATCCCAAAATGTTCGGAACTGAGCGGAGTTGCCCTTTATTTTTGCCTTCTCTTGCATACAGGATGGGGCAGTTTGATACTTTAGACCTATGTTGCGGATAAAAAAAACAGGACTCGGGATGGCCAAAAAAACATGCTTTTCGTGTAAGGCTCGTCAAATTATGAGGCGCTGGAGAAATTCAGCCTTCTGCGTTAAGTCCTTATTTCGAACTCTTTTGTTCGCCTTCCGCCCATTGAAAAGCATGCGGGAAGGGCCTTAGAACGCACCTGGTATCGCTGCGCCCCAGCGTTCTTCCGCAACATGAAGTTCGTCTGCGTTCCTCGCCGTCACCATGGCAACGGCGAGGAACGCAGACGAACTTCATGTTGCGGAAGAACGCTGGGGCGCAGCGATACCAGGTGCGTTCTAAGGCCCTTCCCGCATGCTTTTCAATGGGCGGAAGGCAAACAAAAGAGTTCGAAATAAGGACTTAATGCAGAAGGCTGCATTTCTCCAGCGCCTCATAATTTGACGAGCCTTACACGAAAAACATGTTTTTTTGGCCATCCCGCGTCCTGTTTTTTTTATCCGCAACATGGGTCTAAAGTATCAAACTGCCCAGGATGGTCTGTTCCACAATTCTGTTCACTATTTTACCAAACCGTGCTCAAGGGCTCATGAACGGAAATCTAGAATGTCCTTCGCATGTGACACAAACCTTTTTTTTTTTTTAACAGCTACATGTGACACAAACCTTTTTTTTTTTTAACAGCTACATTAGAAGTTCTTGGTTAGCGTCAGCATAACTAGTTCTCATACAAGTTGTCACCCTAGTCAACATTGTCATCAGATGAGCTGCTACCGTATCTGGAAGGCTTCAAATTTGTGTTTTCTCGACAAACCTTTAGGCGTGTAACTGCACTTTATTGACGTCATCATCTTTCTTATCATGTGGTGACTGTTGTATGTCACCCAGAAGATAATGGTATAATGTCCAAGGCCTCTTGCCTAGATGAATACTTTGCCACTTAAACAAAAACAAAACAACTTCATTAAATATTTGTAGGGAACAATGTTCCCATCACATGAGGGGGCATGAAACTCCTTGAACTTTACTCATAGATAACAAGTATGATTATTGCTGAATGAAATATTTGTTTCATGTGGATAGTATATACTAAATGAGATCTAATTATTCTTGTCATCGTTTGGTTTTTGTTTCTTGGTGAGTTATCCTTCCGCTGTCCCGAGCTCCCTCAAAAGGCGCGTCCCACTGAAAAACCTCTGACTGATCAACAAAAGTTTTTGCAAGCCCCTTGTGGCACGCACACAAACTTCAAACATTTCTAAAATGTTCAGTTGACACACGGGCAAATGCCGCCACGATACCAAGAGGGAATAAATTTCCCTGTGGGACTTATTCCCTTTGGGCGTTTAGGAGTTTTCTAGTGGCGCATGGGCTAGATCTGACTGTAGAACACCAGTAGGAAGTGATGAGGTTTCTGGGTGTGTCTAATAGATTCCTTGAAGGATGTCCTGAAAGTCAGTAAAAGTACAGTGCTTGTTTTGTTGCCTGTAAGGGTGTGGTATCAATCTGGGGTCATCCAGGGCAGTTTGTAGGGCCATTTGTTTGTTGGCTTTTTTGCTAGGAGGTGTTTGTTACCATCGGAAAAGGTTTATGTCCATATACATGCGACTTTGTTGAACTAAAGCAGTAGCTGCATTTGGGAGTTTCTTTTGTTTCTTATTTTGCCTTGTCCCAGGTTAATTATGCAGCTTATTACTATATCTGGCATCGGTGTAAAGTTAAATCACACTTTACGCTGGTAGCCAACTGCTAGACCGCGGAATACGAGTCGAGCGGCTGAGTGTTTACCGGATCATGGCTTGCAGGGTTTGCGAACTGGGGCTCGAAGTTTCTCACCGAGTGTCCAGCTTAAAGGGATACTGAACTGAAATTTCGAGCTCACAAAACAGGGCTGGATAGATAGGCGGGGCGCTGCAAAACTTAAAAACATCACTCCTACAGCGATATCTCCAACGGATCGCCGTATTTTTGGAAAAGAAGTTTGCGATTGAACACGGCCTACGAGGCCGACGAGACAAGACAAGTCACGATTCCCATTCCCTCTCCTCCTCGCTTCATCCCGTCGAGCTGGTGAACCGAAGCGAGGAGGAGAGAAGCGAGGCCGCTTCCCCTCATTCTCAAATTCTTCCGAAGGACAGTGACGTCAGACACCTCGCTTCATCGCGCCCTTCTTTTCCAAAAGTACGGCCATCCGGTTGAGGTATCGATGTATGACTGATGTTTTGGAGATCATAGCGTCCCGTTCAACGCTTCTACGGCCTTATTTTGCGAAATTCAAATTTCGGTTCAGTATCCCTTTAAAGCCCCTGGATTTGGTTCCTGCACAGAAATGCCGGTGCCTTTCTAGTACAGAATATCCGCGTGTATTCTCCGTTCAAAATTGTCCTTTTGGTTGCAGCTCGAAAGGGACATCTGGAATCTTAATCCGGTAGAAGGCGATCCTCTTTACCGTCAGCCCAAGGAACGGCCACAAGAGAAAGAAAGGTAGGCATGCCTGACAGAGTGAGTTTTGCGGGCCTTGTCTCTCTAGAATTATAGCAATAGGTAAAGTAATTGGCATACGTTCGTAGGATTTTCTACATTGTTTCGGTTACTTCTGACGACAAATAAAAAAACGCTTCTTTTTGTTAATCTTTGGGCTTTGGGATCCCCAGCACATGCAGCGTCTTGAAAGATGGTGTCTAGCCAGTGCCTTACACTTGTCGCTCCGTGGGGTGGTGCCCAATCTTGCATAAAAATGCGTACGTCACGCCGCATGTGCGGTGCTTCCAACTCGGGATGAAACTCGTCCTGTATCACCTGCAAGTAGGTGTTTCCAGACACCTTTCCGTCGAAGAAAAAATTGACCGCATCTCCACGTGGTGAATGATGTTGCTTGGGGCGAAGCTCTGGTGGTGCTTGTCTGCATAGACGCCGAGCCGCAGCATGCCGAGCCTTTTCATTCATGTCAGTAGGAGAATGTGTGGTTTTCTTCTTTTTCTTTTTTTAAGCAGACAGATGGGATGGCATCTCAGAACCCCCTACTCTTTTTTTTCTTCTTTTTCTTTGAGCCTCTTCATTCATGTCAGTAGGAGAATGTGTGGTTTTCTTCTTTTTCTTTTTTTAAGCAGACAGATGGGATGGCATCTCCGAACCCCCTACTCTTTTTTTTCTTCTTTTTCTTTGAGCCTTTTCCTTCATGTCAGTAGGAAATGTGTGGTTTTCTTCTTTTTCTTTTTTTAAGCAGACAGATGGGATGGCATCTCAGAACCCCCTACTCTTTTTTTTCTTCTTTTTCTTTGAGCCTCTTCATTCATGTCAGTAGGAGAATGTGTGGTTTTCTTCTTTTTCTTTTTTAAGCAGACAGATGGGATGGCATCTCAGAACCCCTACTCTTTTTTTTCTTCTTTTCTTTGAGCCTCTTCATTCATGTCAGTAGGAGAATGTGTGGTTTTCTTCTTTTTCTTTTTTAAGCAGACAGATGGGATGGCATCTCCGAACCCCCTACTCTTTTTTTTCTTCTTTTTCTTTGAGCCTTTTCCTTCATGTCAGTAGGATAATGTGTGGTTTTCTTCTTTTTCTTTTTTTAAGCAGACAGATGGGATGGCATCTCAGAACCCCCTACTCTTTTTTTTCTTCTTTTTCTTTGAGCCTCTTCATTCATGTCAGTAGGAGAATGTGTGGTTTTCTTCTTTTTCTTTTTTTAAGCAGACAGATGGGATGGCATCTCAGAACCCCCTACTCTTTTTTTTTCTTCTTTTTCTTTGAGCCTCTTCATTCATGTCAGTAGGAGAATGTGTGGTTTTCTTCTTTTTCTTTTTTTAAGCAGACAGATGGGATGGCATCTCCGAACCCCCTACTCTTTTTTTTCTTCTTTTTCTTTGAGCCTTTTCCTTCATGTCAGTAGGATAATGTGTGGTTTTCTTCTTTTTCTTTTTTTAAGCAGACAGATGGGATGGCATCTCAGAACCCCCTACTCTTTTTTTTCTTCTTTTTCTTTGAGCCTCTTCATTCATGTCAGTAGGAGAATGTGTGGTTTTCTTCTTTTTCTTTTTTTAAGCAGACAGATGGGATGGCATCTCAGAACCCCCTACTCTTTTTTTTCTTCTTTTTCTTTGAGCCTCTTCATTCATGTCAGTAGGAGAATGTGTGGTTTTCTTCTTTTTCTTTTTTTAAGCAGACAGATGGGATGGCATCACAACCCCCTACTCTTTTTTTTCTTCTTTTTCTTTTTTCCAAATTTTTTTAATCTTTTTTTTCCAATTTTTTTTTTGCCCTACACGAGCACGTGCTCGTGAGCACGTGATCTCACGAGCAGAAGCACGAGCACCCGACGCCGGGCCTACGGCGGACGGACACACGGACATGGCTAGCCCCTAAGGAGCTTCGCCCCTAAAAGGGGCCGACGACGCTCTCTCTCCAGATTCCACACCAGACTGTTACTTTCAGCGACTCCAAAGCCTTCTCGAATGTCCAGTGCAGTTTCGTCTAACTCCAGTAGCGGCAGTTCTGGGTGTTGTAGTGCTCGTCCAGGTGAAATGTTGCTTCATCACTAAACTGCAAAAACTGCAGACATGATGGATCCTGTGTAATCCTGAGGAGCTCGTCCTGGCAAAAGTTGAGTCGCTTCTCGTAGTCACCGGGCAACAACTCGTGAATCAGGCCGAGCTTGTATGGGCGCATCTCGCGGATAGCTTTGCACACAGTGTGCTTGGATACACCGAACAAATGTGTGGCTCTTCACAAAGTCAAATGTGAATCTGCCTCGAAGGCACCAACGATGGTGAAGTGGAGCTCTTCCTTTTGAGGAGGAACGTGGAAGACATGCGTTTCGTTCTTGATTCTATTTTCTGTTGCAAAGCGCCGGGCACACGTCCAGATCACTAACTTGGAAGGTGATTGTAAGCCGAACTCCAAGAAGAATTTGCGCTTGACCTTTTTAAAGCTTCCCGATTTGGCGTACCACAGTACTACCGACTCCGTTGTTTGCGCGTTAACTGCCGCATAAGGAACACCAGTTGGTAATAAAATAAAACTGAACATAAACCATCAATGCAGGTGCGCTTAGATGAGTGTTGGTGTTCGTGAAGATAAACAGACGATGTCTGCTTTGCTATTTATCAGGATGTCTTTTCATAAAAAAACCTCCAAATGACAACATTTTCAGATTCTTTATTTAGTTCTGTTTCCTTCTATTAACATCCGAGTCCGACAAAGTTGGGGACAACGACACAATGCTTTTGTCAGGTATTGTAACTTTGCCGCCAGTCGTTCGGGTTAGACAAGCCAGGGAGCGCGAGAAGCCTCGAGAGCAAATGGCGCCATCTGTGAGTTGCGGTCGCAAACAGCGGTTTTCCGTCTGCTGCTTCTCACGGACGGCACCCTCTCATAGACGAAAAGAGTTTTTCGCTTCTAATTTTTTATTCCAGTAATGGTAAGTGTTGAAACTTTGGCATCTTGCTCGAACGGCTGGGTCTACATTCTGAAAGAGTCTGAGCTCTCCGCGATGTGTAGTTTATTTTTGTGGTGCGAAAAACAGGGTTTGGTTTTCTCGTGGACATCCTGTATTCTTGTTTTACAGTTGCCCTTTTTACACTTATGCCAATACTGAAGATAATCTCAATTCATGCTGTGATTCCTCTCATGTTCTTTTGTGATGAAACTATAGGCGTGCTCACTTTCGTAAGCTTACAGTGTCGCAGAATGTGCGAGGGTCGGATTTAAGATAGAATTGTGCGTGTCATGTTAGCGAAACACTTTTAGGCCAATGGAAAAATGTTATGAGTGTGCAAATGTTTGTGTTTCAAATTTGAATCGAGTAGTGATTGACCAGATAATCTCTTTCGACTTTCGGAACCCCCAAGTTTTTAATAATCTAGCAGATCAGTGCAGCTGGGCAAGATCCTGGTTTATTCATGAGAGCTGTCCATGGGGTGACATAGTTCTCGTAGGCCTCTGCTGCATCTAAATTAACTCTGCATTCAAAAACTTTAACTGGCTAACGGTTTCAGTAGAAACCACATTTGTTTTACAGCGGAGCTGTTAAAGGCTAGTTTCCCCATGTTCGTATCCGTCACCAAATAAATGTCGACACAAAACTTTGGACAGCTACCGCCATCTATGAGTGACGGCGGCAACCAGACAACCGGCTTGCCGGTTGTCTGGTTGCCGTATCGCTCATAGAGGGCGGCAACCTTTCGAGCCTTTCCACTCTGGCTGGCTGACTTGCGGCCGGCCATTACTTCATTCCCACCATAGTACAGCTTCGCTGGTCTTCCTTCTTCACCAGAGTGGAAAGGCTGAAAGTTTTTTACAGCGGAGCTGTTAAGGGCTAGATTCCCCAGGATTGTGTCTGGTTCCAAACAAATGTCGACACAAAACCCTGGACAGCTACCGCCATTCATGAGCGACGGCGGCAACCAGACAACTGGCTTGCCGGCCTCGCTCATAGATGGCGGCAACCTTTCCAGCCTTTCCACTCTGGTTTTCACCAGAGTGTAAAGGCTGAATTTCTCTAGGCATCGTCCTAGATGTCGTCCTCAAGGTCGTCCTAGAAGTTGTTCTTGAGGTCGTCCCTGAGCTCGTCCTAGGCATCGTCCTTGAGGCCGCCCTAGACGTCGTCTTTGAGGTCGTCCTCGAGGTCGTCCTAGACGTCGTTTTCTAGGCGCCGTCCTTGAGGTAGTCCAAGAAGTCGTCCTTGAGGTTGTCCCATCATAGTACAGCTTCGCTGATCTTCCTTCTTCACCAAAGTGGAAAGGCTGAAAGTTTTTTGTATCCCTTGAACGAAGTGGTCGCACTCAACGAAAACTCACAAACCACTCCTGTTGCCATTTTTAATTCAAGGAGCTCACATAACCTGAAGCCAACACTGCTCTGCAAACCTATTCTCACTTCTTGTGTTCATACAGTAGACTCTCATTAATTCAAACTCTCTTAACTCAAACTTGTGGATAATTCAAACTAACATGCAGGTCCCGTCCTATGCATCTCTATGGGAGGAAACTCCCGGTAGTTCAAACTTTGCTTTATTCAAACAAATTTTCGTTCCCCCTCGAGTTTGAATTAACGAGATTCGACTGTGATATGACAATTAGCTATTGAAATGCAAATAATAAAAATAGCAACCCGCCTTGTCCACTGACCCATCGCTAACCACGCTGTCAAATGAAGTGCCGCGGCTATGTTGTGCAAGGCGTCACTCGATTAATACGGTTCAGCTGTTTATTCACCCACCCAACATTTCTGCGTATCCACATGTGAATGGGTGAACACATTTTTCATCTATGTCTCTTTCAGTTTGTTATTGCACCATTTGGTCATTAACACCATTTTGTCTTCGTTCCGCATGCCCTGCTTACTGATTGTGGTAGTTAATCTCCCATGCAATCTCCTTCAAGCCCGACAAACATGCAGTGAAGATGATTTTCATGTAACATCCCCTTTTTTTTTGTAAATATCTGTTTGAATGGACAACAAATGTCTGTACGTCCTGCTGATTCAAAATATACTTG
This sequence comes from Ixodes persulcatus, assembly GCA_013358835.2. Lineage (NCBI taxonomy): Eukaryota > Metazoa > Arthropoda > Arachnida > Ixodida > Ixodidae > Ixodes > Ixodes persulcatus. Next base: position 24,541 of record JABSTQ010010313.1, on the reverse strand, counting down.
TGCCGATGGTCTGTGAAAAAAATTTAGTGTTTTTCCTTGAAGCAGAACTAAACATTGTATGTCCAAATGCTCACTTTCTGTACAAATGTAGCACCAGCGGTTGGGACCAGGCGCCAAAGTTTCGGAACATACTCTGCTCTTATTTAAATGTTGGAAGGCAATTTTCCGAAATTTTCAACGAGCAAACGAGGACCGTCTTTAGTACCAGATGCCAGTCATTTGCATGCATTTGCGGGCTCCGTTGGCCGCCATTTCGTCTTTGAAAATTTCCGAAAATCTCTCGTAACTTTTGAATCGGATCACGGCAAGCTCTAGAAGTTTGGTATTTGGTCTGGACCGCTGGCTGTACGTTTGGGCGAAAAAAAAACATAATAAATTTTTTTCGTAGGCGCCCTACACTTTGACGCAACATTATTTCCGTATTTATCGAGCTTGTCTGTCATGCAATGGAGTTCAGAAGGCGTAATCTTTCCACGGTAGGTCTTGGCTAGAAATTGAGCTAAAGTTGTGTTACACTGGGCGCCCGATTCAGTTCCTGACTGGTCATCTTTTCTCTCACGAAGGATACCGTCGCATGTTGCCACCGAAGAGAGGGATCACATGCACAGCGCCCTGTACCGGAGGCCTGGCGACGACGACGACAAGGTGCATTCCGCTGTTCCGTTCCTTCTCATACTTACCTGAACGTAGGTTGATCCCTGCCAACCGGGCATACACCTTAAGGAGCGCCAATCGTAACGATTGGTGTGTACCGGAATAGGGAGTGTGTGTGGATGTAATGCATATCACAATTTTAGGTTCAAACTTTATTGGGTTCGTCATTCGACGGGCACTTCGAGGGCTTCGCGGAAAATTGGACTCGTGGGCTTTCTTCGCAGAAAGGTTGACTCAAATTCGGGCAAAACTGGCAGTTGTCGCATAATGCAGGGAGAATGTCTCCTGCGTTGCGCACAGGGTTGGGCAGAAATACTCAAAAATGTATTTGGAAATACAAATACTGGGGTACATTAAAATAGTAGCTAAAATACTGATACTGAAATATGTCTGTAAAAGTGTATCGCAATACGTATTGGAAATACATTTTAAATAAGGCAAAATGTCTTTGGAAATACAAATACAGGAATACATTTTAGGGAGGAAAGAAATACAAATACAGAAATGCTGATACTGCAATACATTTTTCAAATTTGTTTGAGACGCCTGATGAGATGAAGCTTCAAGTTGTGTGGAAGTTGGCGTGGAAGTGGAAGTTTTTAATCCCGAAATTACTTTCCCGTAGGCTTGGCACTTTTCCTTGAAGGTAGTGGTTTCGAACGGCGAGAAGTCTTCAATGGGCTCAAAAACATGTTTCACCAAGGAGTGACCGCGGTCCCTTCCCTGACGTCATGTCTGTCTCACGAGGGATGCGAAAAGACTTTGACCTCTAAATAAATTCTATGTCATCCTAAATCCCATCAAAACGTCACCACGCCCCTGTCCAATTAGGACGCCCCTGTCAACATCGATTACATGACGTCACGGTGGAATGAACTGGCATTCTTGATCCGTAGGTGCGGCCTTGAACATGAAACTTTACCACGCTGCTGTATGAAAGGACAATACATACTTTTGTTGTAGGAATTACCTCGTTGAAAATCATGCAGGCAGTGTCATTTGGAATTTTTGAGATTAGTGGACCACCTGAAGCATCCTGGAACACATGTCTTATCTCCTGTTACGGTTGAAAAAACGATACGGTGGCATCCCTGTTGTGAAGGTCCATCCTGCCGACCCTTTATCACTGACGCATGGATAGCAGTCCTCAAGTTTCGCCTAGCATCATCCAAACAGAGACTTCGTGGATTGCGACCTGATATTGCCGGCACAGGTGCGAGCTCTCCGAGAAACAGCACGCTCGAGATGAGTCGCAGGTGTACGAAGTCTGGGTCGGCACAAGGAGGCCACGTCTGGCCTCCTTCCTGGGATTCGGATCACCAGAGCAGCGGGTCCCGTTCACGTCGGCTGATGACGTACCCTTGAGCCATACAATATTACGGGCGCAGCCGCAGATGCATTCAAATATGTGTTCTGTTGAACTTCACTGCCTGAGTCATCCTACTATTTCAAGTCAACCACCGCCAGGCTCGTGCTGCAACGGACGGTGACTCAGCTTTGCCGGCTGGGTGTACTGTGCACGCTAAGGCAAGAGAGACGGTTAGCAGCGGGCATTGAATGCCACCAAACAATGACTCAAGAAATCCCTACCGAAGGACCTGCGGCAGAAGATGCTCCGACTCCACTCCTGGCACGCCACGTGGTTCGAGTCCGCGACTATGCAACACTTCTCAGAAGAGAGAAGAGGACGCATAGAAAAATAGTTTGGAGAGACGGAAGGAACCTTGGTCAGCATGGCAACAATGACCCAGCAACTCCTTGACCCTAATGCCCTCAGAAGTAAAAAAAAAATGCGCTCGGACTTGTATTTTCTTTTTGGGGGGGGGGTATTTCTCAAGAAGTGTAACGAAATACATTTCACCCTGATTGTATCGCGATACAAAGAAACATCCAAAATGTATTTCGATACAGGAACACAGATACTGGTGAAAAAATGTATCGCGATACAGAAATACAGATACAAAATGCATTTCTAAAATACTATCGCGATACGTTTGTATGTATCGCGATACTGCCCAACCCTGGTGGCGCATTGTACTTTTCCTCCTTAACATGGTACCTAGTGAAGACTGTAAGCCAGTGAGACTCGCCAAGCGGCATGGAGTATGTAGTGTGGCGCTATTGGCACGAACACGCTTGAAACTCGCGAGATTGTGAAGTACTTTCGAATGTATTAAGCTTGTGCCGGAGGCAGGACAACCGAAAGACGTCCCTGCTGTTGTAATCCTGTCATTGACTATAGTGTGGCAGAAAGGTTTTGATTTTAGTAAGAAGTAAAAGTGAATTAATGGAAAAAAAATGTTTATTGTGGGGCCAAAATTTACAACAATTACCAGGAGTCTGAAATCTTTGCAACTTTTTGTTATACAATTATGTGCATATTCTTCCATGTCGCAGTAATGACAGAAGGATGGTCCTTTTGATTTACTACCAGTGGTAACATCAGGAACACTCTTTCGACCCAGATAGTAATGTGGGGAGTGACATTTAGTTTGTTTTGAGTGGCGAACATTCGATAAAAATTGTAAGCATTGCTAAGCCAGGTTAGTCTGCATTTCCAATATTAATTAATGTGTATAAAAAAAATATGAATGAACTTGCTGGTTTTAACGGTAGATTTGGATATGTCAGTTGCTCAAGAACTCACAAGCCACCCTCTTTATTGGGTGTGCTAACTTACATGTGGCAAAACATAAAATGAGGATGTTGCCGGCACTTGCTTCTTTAAAATTGGGACATATCTTGGCATAGTACTCTGAACCTGTTGTTTTCTGCTCAGAACATGAGCACTGAGTGACAGCACACAGGACATGGAACATCTGTCTCCGAGGGATTCCAGGAATAGGCATGGGGAACGTGAGAAAATATTGTGGGAAAAGCATGACAGCTAGGGAAAAAGGGAAACCATTTTCCTTTTTCCCTAGCTGTCATGCTTTTTCCCACAGTATGGGAAATTTCCCACGATTCGGCAACACTGACAAAGCATCCGGAGTAGGCACAGACTAGAGCACTATATAGCTCCTTCGGAGCAGAGTAGCGCAATCTAGAACGCCGTCTCTCGGCGACTAGCGGCGAACGCCCGGAGGTTCCAACTCCGGTAAGAAATGCATGGGGAACGTGAGAAAATTGTTGTTTCTTCAATGTTGTGGAGATGTACGGAACGACAATAGTTTTTGACATAATAAAGGAACATTTTAGAATAATTTGCGCTGAGTTTTGTGCCAAGTAAGGACGTAATTTGTTTTTAAAAATTGCACGAGCGGCATCATGCAGCAGACGACGCGGCAACGTCACAGCGTCCACGTGACCCGCTCCGGCCAACCCAAAGAGCCCATCTCCGCTGCGTGCAAAAATCGTCTGCTTCAAACGCCATTGCCTTGGAAATTGCCTTCTCAAAATTTTCACACGCATCCAATATTATTAAAACTTTGATAAAGTGTTTAGTGCATTACCGACTTCACGGCAGACTAGTTTCGAAAAGTGTGAACTCGCCGTTTATTTTTTAATTAGCCGTGTTGCGTCGATCTCCATGTCTTCTCCCATAGGGCGGGCCGCCTCCTGGAACCCTGAGTACCACGTGACTCGCGCCGAGCTGTTCTGTCGGCCATGTTGTCGGCAAAACACGCGGATCAAAGGATTGCGCTACTCTGCTCCGTAGGAGCTATATAGTGCTCTAGGTCACGTTTTGGTTCGCAGTTTTTAGGAATACTATTCTAATTTCCGCTTGAATAACCAGGAAAAGTATAAATCGGACCGGAGATGATTACTAAACCGTAAATAAAACAGCATACTCATTTTTTTTTCTTTGCTACGCTGGACGCGAAACGGGCAACGAGCAACTATGGGCAAACGAAAAACAAAAAAAGAAAATAAAGAACGCAGCGCGGAGCACGCTGGAGACGTCGATATCGTGTTTACATTGGGAACACGGTACTCGAAGGATTCTGCAAAGTGGTAGTCATGCCAAATTTGTGCGCCGCAGATGGCTGTTCAAACGGTCGACTGAGGACCAGTAATCGTTCTTGTTCTTTGACGACGAAATGAGTGGACGTCCGACTTTAGTGAAAACCAAAAATGGTGCTGTTTATTTTCTCCTTCTTGGGGAGCGTCCCCCGCGAAGGAACCGGTTCCAGGGTCGCTGCCGCTTTCCCCTCGGCATTTCCACCGCGTCCCTGTCGGACAGGGACAGGGCCTGTCCTTCGGCAACGCGCCGCTCTCGTCTCGCCCGTGCGAATGTTGCTCACAGCTTTGCTGCTCGGAGCCAGCGGGCCGCTCGTTGCCGGCGCGGTCACCGTCGGCCTCGGGTGATGTCGAAGAACGCCACACACGTATTCCAGTTCCGTTGGTGTTAGGTCACTGAACGGAAGCCCAAACGGAACTCGCTCGCGAGAGTGGCATTGTCGTCCATGTTGACAGATCCAACGAAACAGTCGCGCTACCGCGGTGCTATAACCCACCGCGGTAACCAGTCTCGATCTTCTAAATGCTACCGATACCGACTATTCACTTATGACGTCACTTCCTATGTCACCTTCGTTTTCGGAGGCCCAGAAATGAGAATGGAGATAGTTCAGTTTCGGTTTTTTCAGTTCATTTGTAGGCACAGAAATATGCGTCACAAATGTCTACAAAAAATTGGGCAGTATGCCAGGTTCCCAAGAAGCCTAAAAATACCATTTAAAAAAATTAAATAAAATCGCCTTCATTGTCCCTTTAAACATACAAACTATCCTCGTCACAGAAGGGACTGATAGTATGTTAAAAAAAAAAAACATAAAGATACAAAATTAAAGTTACCAAGATTTTCCTTTTAGGTAAGCACATACAACATTGACAGAAATATTTCAAAGTGGACTTATTTTCAAATTCATTATTCTACCAAACAGTATTGTATCCATTATTATTACCTTCGTTCCTGCAGTCTTGCTGTAGTTGCTGCTGCAGAGGGTATGGAAGCTGTACAATTCTAGAACTCCACAAAAGTCAGTTAAACCAACAGGGTGCATGTATTCCCTTGTATAGGAGAAGCTGCAGTTGATTGCCGAGAATCAAGAGCTGCGTGAGAAGTTGAACAGGGAGATTGCAAGCAACCGAAACCTGTCTTCCTACATCACTACGCTACGCAGGAGTTACGCAGCTGTGTTTCGCGAATCGCCCGAATCTTCAGCGAGGCACTCCCTCTACGAGGATGACGACCCCAATGTTACCTCTCCACATGGCTCTTAGCGTTTTTTCTGAACCTTTTTTTTTGTTTTTGTTTTCTTTTACTTGGACGATTAGCAAACAAGTGCCAAGCTAAGATCGAGATGAGCGTGTTTCTGAAATACACTGCTGAAAAAAGTTTGAAGTAGAGATGGAATGGACAGTTCATTTTTTGTGATAGTATATCAATGTGTCTCTGAATGCACTTTCTTTACTTTAGAACAGTGCTGAGTAAGCTGGAAAACTTAAATTTATCTAGGCCTAGTGTAGTGAACATACTTTTATATCACTTTTTTTAGATAACCGTTGGTTTTATGTTTTTATAATTAAACTATACAGAGTCTAGAGTGCATCAGTTTTCACTCACAGTTATTTTAGTGTTGCCCTGAATGTGCGGCATCATGGCATAGAGTGGATGTGTACTCAATCATTTTTTCAGGTGCTTTACTTTACAAAAAAGGTCTAGATTCTTAAAAGATTAATACTCATTTTCAACATATGGATGGCCATTGACAATTTCTGGCACAAGCTGTTGCATCTAAAAAAAAATTAAATGAACTGTTCTTGGCCCAGAAACGTGTAATATGCATCTTCATGAATCCTACCAAAGTGTGTGGGTGGAAAATCTATGCAGTTGCTTTTTTATTGCCCCTTATTACTAGGCCTTTCTGTGTACATGCTACCATGCACTGGGTAGTTCTCTTTTTGCAAAAATTAAAGGTGCTTTCTAATAAGATATATATTTGCATGGGAGAAGACAGTATAATTTGTAGAAACTAGATCAGGAGAGGCCAGATGGACATCTGGCCACGTCGTTGTTGCCACGTCGATTCCACTCAAAATGTGATTGCTCATTATGTATTTTTATTGTGCGTCCCGATTCGTGGAACCAGCACCTTGCGGTTCAAATGATGTTTGCACTCCTTAGCAGATTACCTAGGTGTTCATTTGTGAATGTAGCTCGCTGTTTGATTTCACTGCCTTCATTCGCAGAAAAGAGTGCCTCACAGCAGTATGTATGATGGCAGAAGCCTGCCAAAATGCAAGTTTTTTTTTTTTTTTATGACTCTTTCCTTTTGATTTTGTTGTCGGGAGGGTGGAGGGTAGGAATGCTTACCTAGGGAGTCGCGAGCTGCATTTGGACCCACAAAGAGCCACTGCTCTTCTCAAGCCACTAGTTTGGCCACCCCTGCTCTAGAGTTACTTTGGTATGCATTGTAAAGTTTCATAATGATGTCTAATCTGGGCACTCTCTGCAAGAATAGTAACTCAAAACTAGCAGTGCAGTACAAAATATTTTGCTTCATTTCCTGTTTGTAAAATATGTATAATCTTTTCTCTTTTACCAAAATAGTGGATGTTTAAATAAACCTTGCCCTGTGTGTATAATGGTAGTCTGGCTCAAGAATCTCATATAAAGATTGCTAAATTGACTCCATGTAATCAAACATCTGCACTGCTTTTAATATTGTTTGTTTCTGAAGAGAAAATTTTGGACATGCAAGTGCAACATAGAGGTGTTCTATGTGAATATTTTATCGATTCATTTCACTTCTTCATTATTTTATTTCTTGCCAGCCACCCTCTGTTGCTTTATGCGCTGTGCTGCTCTTTGAACATATATTGATAAATTTATCTTGTGCACTATATTACAATTATGTCTGTACAAAAGCTGCCATAATCATTTCTGTTTTATGTTGTGTTCATATTTCATGTACTTTGTACATTGTTAAACCCATGTGTTCCCCTTCATGTGTGATTCTGTTTCACACAAGATTGCACCGTGAAGGATTTCAAGGTTTCTCCGACTTCAAAGTTTCCACTTTTTTCCTTATTACAGTCTTAGGTTTTAAACCTCACGATAAACTGTTTCAGATGTTTTGTCCGTACTACACACTATGAAATATTATTTCAGAAGAATTCTAAATATTGTTGGGAATATCTTTAACTTTGTTAGTGGCACCCATGGCCATGAGTGTGCCAAGTTAGAGCGTATCACTAGATGGTGCACGGCTACAGAAAGTGAACAAAACAATGTTTATTGAAAATCACTTAAAGTATTACATAAATTATTAAAATATTCAGACTTTAAAACCACAAGCACATGTTTTATACAACACTGAATAAATCTTTGTGAAAATTCTGGTAGGATATTTGTATACTTCAACTTCAAATAGTCAATGATCAGAACAGTCCTCTCACACTTATAATTTATTATAAACTATTGCGAAGAAATTCATTTTTGTCTGCATGCCTCAGTACACGGACCTTGTATGAGCAAATATAAAATCAATGCCATGAACCTATACCTCTTCAGTTTTTCAAATGCAGCTCCCGTGTCATATTAAAATGAGAAGGATATCAAGAAGTTTAGCAAGACAATAGGAAGTTTTAGCGAGTCGTTTTTGGAGCACACAATAGACCATTTGCTGTATTACCCAAGCATCAAGGAGAATGCAGGGATTGGTGTTCCACGCGCCACACGCGCACGTCTTCCCCGTATAAAATATTCGAAGTAAATAACCAAAATAAAGCGTTGACGAACGCGCGTGCAAGATACAATTTTTTTTTAGGTTTTTGCTTTGGAAAATTTACTACTGCTGAGGCCAGCACGTGCGGCGCGTGGAACACCAATCCCTGCATTCTCCTTGATGCTTGGGTAATATAGCAATAGGTCTATTCCGAAATCATGAACGGTGCAGCCAGAGCCGTATATTAGGAGAGTTTGGACAATAGGCGGAGCAAAGGCCGCCGCCAGCGCCGAATATTCCCCCCACGCTTAGAGCGTAAACTAAATTTGTACACAGCGTCGACCAATCAGGAGACCTCTACTCCATCTCACAAATGTCGACAGTGAAGACAAAGGCACAGGCGCGTGAGCCTAGCTCAGCGAAACGCTATTGTTTGTACGAGACCTTGTGCATAGGAGGCACTTTCCAAAGCCACGCGCTCGTGCCCATGCCTTTGTCTGCACTGCTAGAACAGCGTCCTGAGACTGGCTGAAAGAAAGCAGTGCAAAGGGTGGGGTGCGCGAGCGTCTTGAGACGCGGAGTTCCGCTCGGCACGGCTCAAATTATACTTCGTTTCACTTTACCTGCGAGCGAAGCCAAAGCTAGAAGCGCGAGACCAGCGCTTTTTGCATTTCTCCCCAGCTCGCGCGCTCGAGCAAAGCCTGAACGCACGGAGCTTCCGTGCTCGCGCTTCCAGTTTTGCCTTCGCTCGCACATAAGGTGAACAAATTTAGAGCACGCGACCACCGCTAGGGGCTGTTTCGCGGCCTGTGGTTGGCCCGAGATGCTCGCCTATTCAAACCAATGTATGACCAAACTCTCTCAATAAACGGCTCTGGGTGCAGCTACTCGGTCCTGTCAAACTGTATGTGAAAGTTAATGTATTTTAGCAAATCGTAAAACTGACGCAACCATGTAAACGATGATGATGATTGCGTTTGACCAACAGCGCCATCTTCTAGTAAACATGTGAACATTCTGCAGCGTGCGAAACCGTGGCAGCTCGTGTTTCCGGCGTACGACTGATGTAAACAAAATGGCCGACGTAACATTTTCCAGTGGAAATTTTAAGACCTGCGAAGCTAGATAAAGTAAAAGTGTCTGAATGACCGAAAAGGTAGGTGGTGTGTCTCCGTCATCTTGAACTTGAATGATCGTTCACATTGTGTGCCGTCAAACCAAATAATTTCTTCTGCTCGCGGTCGCCACAGCAGCTAGTCGGCCCGTAGATCGCAAAAAATTACTAGCATGCGTAATTCACAGCATTCGCAATTCACAGCATTCGCGATTGCTTGCCATTGTGAGCCGTCCTCGAAATGATTTGGTTCAGCTTCTCAAATGAAGCAGAGTAACGTGGATGGCAAATCGCCTCCCGCTGTCCTAAGCCTAAAGCAGGGGACACATGAGCGATAATGAGCGCCGCATGACAGCGCACCCAGTATCTATGGCAACCAGTGCTGGCGTTGCTACGTCACTTCCGCGCGGGTATAGGCCAACTCGTCGAAAGCCCACTTGTCGACAGCCCATTCGTCTAATAGGCCAATTCGTCATAGGTCAGCTCGTTGAAGGAAAACTCGTCGAAGAGGCCAACTGGTCGCCGCTGTTTCAAAGCCATAATATATAATTTCTGTCTTGAAATTTTAAAGCAAAACCTGCCCTATAGTAATGCTTAATATCGCCGCGCGGTAATAGACCTCCAGTGTGCTCTTTCTTGTCGAAGATAACAACATGCAGCTCTCACGGTGCAGCGGGGAACGATAACTACCGTAATTACCCGATTCTAACGCGCACCTTTTTTCCGGAAAAATAGGCCAAAAAATCGCATGCGCGTTAGAATCGGATACGAAACCGAAACTGTCAAAACAGCGGAAATCTCGTTCCACCCATTGCCATCGCCATCTCAAGATGGCGCCGAAGCTTTTTGCCATCTTTCCTCCGTGCTTTTAGCAACCATTTTGTTCCTTCTGCGTACTTGCGCGCAATGATCGCGTCCGTGAAAGATCGCGTTCGTGTGCTGTACAACGAGTGGCTGACGAGCGGCTCCCACTCGTTCACGACGAGCGGTCGGCTGAAGCGTGCGCCTCTCGAGACGCTCGCGGGATGGGCGCGCGAGGCGTGGGCCACGATCCCTTCGGCCATGCGAAGAGCTCTCGGAGAGCGACGAGGAGTGAGATGAGTGACTACTTCGGTAAATAAATCGCCTGTTTCTCTCGCATTCGTTGTTCTTGATCACGAAGTTCCGTGCGCGTTACAATCGGAGGTGAAAGTTTTTCTGGTTTGTTGGCCTGGAAAAACGGGTGCGCGTTAGAATCGGGTAATTACGGTACATCCCGCATGTATCACTGGGGCGTGTGTTAACCTACTTGGCCCACCCGTTCACGCCGCTTCGTGGCGACAGTCTGCGGCGGCTCATAACAAAAATGCTAACCCACCTGGCCCACTGTCACGCCGCTTCGCAGTGACAGTCTGCGGCGGCTCATTACAGAAAGTAATAAAGAAAACTAACAAAAGGACGATCCCGAAGTGAACATTTCTCAATTTGTCTCAAGGTACTGTCCTGTCTTTGCCCTCTGGTGATTTGTCTTTCCGTCTTGTAACCTAAGAAGGGCGCTGTCCCTGGTCCAGACACAAATAAAAATTTAAGTCAAAAGGTAACAAGGAACCACAAACTTTTACCTCACACCGTCATTCAACCCATTCGACGAATCGCCCTTCCACAGATTGCCCCTTTCGACAAGTTGCCCCTCGACGAATCGCCCTATTACGAATTGGCCTATTCGACAAATTGGCCGTCAACGAGTTGGCTTTCGACGAGTTGGGCGGATCCCCTTCCGCGCGGCGCCACAGTGCTCGGATCTGGTCGATACAGAATACACATAAAGCCGCTTGGTGCACCTGTGTTGCGCCTAGTGGCAAGTGCCGCGCGGCGCCCACTTTCGCCGCTCATGCGCTCGACTGGGGTGACGGACAAACTGACCGCCATCTTTTTTTTACCCGAGTCATGAACGGTGCTGGCTGCGTTCCGGTACGTTCCGGTGACGACTCAAGCGGCCAGAGTGGGAGAAACTAACGAGAAGAGCCTCACAAAGCCTGCAACGACTCGCGCTCATGTGCAGTGGCGTTGTCGTTGCGTTCGAGGACAAAAGTAGGGGACACTTGAGAGATGAAAACAGGCAGCGCGTGCCGGTATCCATGGCAACTGGTGCTGGCATTGCTACATTCCATGCGGTGCCGTGTCGCTCGAATCTGGTTGATACAGATAAAGCCGCACGGTGCACATGTGGCGCGCCTAGCGGCGAGTGCCGCACGGCGCCTACTTTCACCTCTCATGTGTTCCATGTTGAAGCGTTCATAGGGATACGACTCGCTAAAGCATGAAACACATATCAGGGGACACATGAGCGATGAAAACTTGCGCTGCGCGGCAGTATCATAGCAATTGGTGCTGGCGTTCCTACGTCGCTTCCGCGCAACGTGGCGGCGCTCGGATCTGGTCGATACAGATAAAGCCACGCGGTGCACCTGTGGGCCAGAGTGTTGAACCGAAAGTTTTATCGATTCGGTTTGGGTTCACAGCTTTTGGTTCAGTTCCGGGGAGCAAAGAGAACAATTCGAACTGGTTTGAACCGCTAAATTGAGAATATATTTTCTGCATTCTTTTTTCAATAGGCCCTATTTCAACAGTGAAACGAGTAACTATATGGCTTTTTATCATTCGTAGAATCCACTTTCAAACATAAATTGCATTATTTAATTTCAACGAAACTGTAAAGGAAAAGCTAGATTAACATGTAAGACGTCTATTTTTTTTTTACCTCGGTCGCATATCTTTTATCTGAATCGAAAAGTTATCAGTTTGGTAGGTCGCCTAAAATATTCGTGATTGGTACAATTTTGCGTTGCAGTATTAAAAGTCGAATCCTGTTGTACTCTTGAACTTTGGAATTAATTACAGTGCATAAAATCATAAAATGGGCACAGCCTTGCCATATATATCCTAAAATCTAGTTTACAAAATATGTTTCCCAATAGATATGATGACGACACAGCTGAGCTAAAAGCAATAATATTTTCAAAACGTCGGTAAAGTTTTAGGACAAACCCTTTCAGTCTACCTTTTATTGAAACACTGAGCGACAGTCGCAACGCTTACTTTCCTGACCAATATTGTTTACACTCAGCACCGTGATGCAGGCGAATAATCATGCAGAAAAGAGTGACCTTCACACCTTCAGTGAAGCAACCAAAACTGAATTGGGGAGGAGATTGAATAGTCGTGCCTCTAGCGGTGCGCTTCAGCTGTGTGGACAATAAACCATATTTTCTTGTTTGTTTTAGTAAATACCGGGCTGTGTGGACAACAAGCTCGATAAAGTGCCCCCTACAGTTCGATCTCCAGCCCAATAGTTGTAGATGGTAAGGTGTCGCACCTGGCGCCACGAGACGCGACAAAGCGGCTGTTGTAATCATGCGCGATTAGCATGTAGCTTTTAACCGTGTCGTACCGAACTGGAAATCGGAGTAAAATCCGTTAATTTTAGCTGGACTAGAACAAGACTGTAACCGAAATCAAACATTTAAACCCAAACTGGAACGGAACCTTAATTTCATATGGCGGTTGCCAATTCATTGGAAACGGTTCCGCGTAATGAAATGTGAGCTGCGCCTTCTTGCAGGTGGCGGCGGAAAGTCAATGGACCTTTTTCGAGAAGCGTTCTGCGCACGCGCGAGCACTCGATGCCAAGCGGCGGAAGTCGGCACTAGAAATCGAGGAAATTCGGAAGGAGGCTGTGGATCAGCAAGTAGAACACGTAATTGCAACATATATATAATTGTGTTGCACAAAAAAAGAAAGTGGACGGAAAGAAAAACATGACGTTTGGGTGGACGCCACAGATCCCCCTCTTTAGAGTCGCGTTGGGCATGCGCCGCTGCTCGGAGAGCGAAGAAACTGGTAGTGTAGCTCCCATTATCGATTGGTAGCACAGGTAGGTCACTTCCTCGATTTTTAGTTTGTGCAGCCACCGCCTGGTGCCGTCGGTATGTGAAAAAGGTCCATTAAATATTCGCGATGGTGGCTTCGGCGGTTCAGCTTTAAATAAACAAACGGCAGTGACGACATGCGGACAGCTCAATAATAATGCAATAAGTATATGTCACGTCTATTTACAGCACGAATTGGCGTCGGCGAGTCGGTGGGAAGGCGTACCCTTGTATAGGTGACATTCACTTGGCGTCACTCGCTAGGTGCGCTGGCATCAGCCACCACGGTCGCCATCGTGATAAACTGTGGTCGCCATCTTCGAGGTCTCTTTATATCCCACGTACGTGTAAGGTGTCGTGTGGCCGGACCTTTCAGTGTGGTTTAGCAGCATTTTACAGCTTTAAAGGGTCCTTTTGGGCGAAGCTAGGAGTTGTTCTTATACTTTGGTGCTTTTGAAGCGCCGTAGGAATATTTTTTGTGTGTGTTTTAGTTCGTTTTTGTCGCTATCGGACTTGTCCACCGCGGCCGCGTTTCTCCATCGGCTCCATGCAGCGCGGCCGCGCTCCGTGTCGCGCGCCGTGCCCACGGCAGTAGCTCTTTTGCAAGGACTGTGATTTTTCTACTTCGGTGCTTTTGTAGCACCGTGCGATTACTCTTTTTTTTGCTAGTTTCATTATTGTTTTTTTTCTAGCGGATTTTCTGCACTACGGCCGTGTAACCGTGTTGCTTTCTCCGTGTCGTACGTCGTGCCTTCGGCGTTCGTTCCTGTGCAGAAACATACCGTGTGGCTCACCGAGTGCGCAGCTAATGAAAGATGCAGCGCACTTTTTCATTAGCCCAAACGATTTAAAAACAGCATGTAAGCGATTCGGCGAGCGTCGGCGACCCGCTTCGCTGTCGCTCGGTCACTCGCGCGACGAGGCAAACCGCATGGAAGCGACGGGAGCAAACGAACAAGGCAATGAGCGCTAAGTTTTCTAGAAATCCAAAAACTGAGCTACGCGACGAGCAACAGTGAAGGGTGAACCACATGTAAGCGATTTAGCGAGTGACGAGACGAGCGACAGCGACAGGAGTCGGCGACGAGCGACGGAGATTTCTCACGGTCGCTCGTCGCGTCGCTCAGTTTTTTAATTTCTAGAAATCGTCGCTCTCATCGCCTTGGTCGCTTTCATGCGGATTGCCTCGTCGCGCGAGTGACAAGCGACGGGCTCGCCGTCGCTTGTCTCGTCGCTGTCGCCGTCGCTTGTCTCGTCGCTGTCGCTCGTCTCGTCGCTCGCTAAATTGCTTACATGCGGTTCAGCCTTTACACACGGTACTCGGCGGCAACGGCCCGCCCCCGAAATAAACTTTTTTTTGCCTTACTAACTTCACGACAGACTAGTTTTGAAAAGTGTGAACTCGCCGTTTATTTTTTAATCAGCCATGTTGCGTCGATCTCCATGTATTCTCCCATAGGGCGGGCTGCCCCCTGGAACCCTGAGTACCACGTGACTCGCGCCGAGCTGCTCTGTCGGCCATGTTATCGGCAAAACACGCGGATCAAAGGATTGCACTACTGTGCTCCGTAGGAGCTATATAGTGCTCTAGTCGCTCCGCCCAACCGGAAGGAGCACATCCTTTGCAGTGTTTGCAGTCCATCGTAAGGTGACTGAGCCTGCAGGTTCGATTTTGCTAGGGAGCGCCACCGTCGATCCGCCAACTTCGAGGTCGCGACGTCGCAGTTTGACCGTTTAACTGGCTTGGGTACGCAGTCGACCATTGGTAGTGTGTGCTAATTTCATATTGTTGAAGAAGCTTCGAGGACGACTTCTAGGACAACGCATAGACGACCTCAAGGATGACCTTGAGGACAACGTTTAGGATGACCTCGAGGACGACTTCTAGGACGACCTTGAGAATGACACCTAGAGAACAATGCCTAGGACATCCTCAAGGACAACTTCTAGGATGACGCCTAGAGACAACTTCTAAGATGACACCTAGGACAACCTCTCGGACAATCAAGGACGACTTCTAGAACAACCTCGAGGACGACGCCTAGAAGACTACACCTAGGACGACCTCTCGGACGACCTCAGGGACGACTTCTAGGACAACCTCGAGGACGATGCCTAGAGATGATAACAAGGGATCAGGACTTCACTATCTAATAATGCCAAGGAAGCTCACGCTGGTTGCCCCCTCTTTTTTTTTGTTTATTCATACTTGCCACAACCAATGGGGAGTTTTCTGTCAACATCCACGGACGCATTTTTCCCCAGATCCTAGCGCATAACAGCTTCGCTCTAAAAGGATTAACTGTAGGCGTACCTATATTGCTGTTGAGAACAATATCCAAGCACAATGAGATATTGCAAGCGCTCTCCTGCATCGGTCGCTCCTCCTAGCACATTGGTGCGAAGCTGTGAAGCTCGAACCACGTGCTCCAACGGAAAGCGGTGAAGCTTGACGCGTGCATCATGCACCAATGCGAAGCAGTGAACATTGACACCAGCGGCGCGGTGTGAGTCTGTCCGAAACGTCCTCAACACCTGCAAGCACTACTAGCTTGGTTTGACCGGCCTGCTTACTTTCAGACTTCCCTGCATTCGTATGATGTAAACGCTGCGCCATATTAGCTCTAAATTGCATTGTGAATGCAAGCCTGTTACATGCCGTGCCAAAATGCCATTTTTGTGAAGAATTTCGCCACACTTGCGCCAAGATGAGCTTGGGCGAAGCAAACCAAAAGAAGAAAACCGCACGCGCCGCAATGTAATAGAAAATTAAAATGTTTTCCTTCGGTTAAGCTAGTAGTAAAATAGATTTTTGAATGAGAGACGTTGAGAATGAAGGATCTTTACCATGATGATTTTAACCCGAGACTGGGGTAGAAGGAGGAAATTTTTTTTACAGTGGAAGAAAAAGTAACAGGGATAGACAGCATCTCTAACTGAGCTAATAATTTTATTAAGCCAACCTCCTTAAATACAGAATTACAGCCGTCACAGAACCTCCGAACATCCTGCTCTTCAAGGTCGTGTACACAATTAATCCTCACCCACATCACAAAACAAACTAAGTGAGGCCACCTCACAACCACCTTTCGGTTTAGACAAAAATACCCTCTAAGTGAGGCCGCCTACAAAGCACAACCACCTTTTGGTTTAGACAAAAACCTTCCTAAACAGCTCGCCTCAGTTTGTTTTGTGATGTGGGTGAAGGTTATGTGTGCAACCTTGAAAAACAGGATGTTTGGTGGTTCTGTGATGCTTGCAGTTCTGTATGTAAGGTGGTTGGTTGAATAAAATTATTAGTTAGGAGATGCTATCTGTCCCTGTGCTTTCTCTGGCAGATTGATACTTTAGACCCATGTTGCGGATAAAAAAACCAGGACGCGGGACGGCCAAAAAAACGTGCTTTTCGTGTAAGGCTCGTCAAATTATGAGGTGCTGGAGAAATTCAGCCTTCTGCGTTAAGTCCTTATTTCAAACTCTTTTTGTTCGCCTTCCGCCCATTGAAAAGCATGCGGGAAGGGCCTTAGAACGCACCTGGTATCGCTGCGCCCCAGCGTTCTTCCGCAACAAGAAGTTTGTCTGCTTTCCTTGCCGTCACCATGGCAACGAACGCTGAATGAATAGAAGCACGCACGGTACCGCCGCGTGAAGCCAGCAACAGCTGACGCCATTTTACGAACGCCGTCTGCTAGCCAAAGCCGAACGCGGTATGTCAGATCAACCGCCTCCGCCGGTGCTCGATCGGAGCCGTGCGTTGCATTATAGGATGTCCCATAATGACGTCACGAGGTTGACGAGTGATGTCACACGGTGCCTAAATTTAGCGGGAATATTTCCCCGCTAAATTTAGCAGCAAAATTTCCCCTCTAAACTTAGTGGATAAAAATTCCCCACTAAATTTAGCGTAAAAATTTCCCCACTAAATTTAGCAGAAAAAATTTCTCGCTAAATTTAGCGGAAAAATTTCCCCACTAAATTTAGCAGCAAAATTTCCCCTCTAAACTTAGCGGATAAAAATTCCCCACTAAATTTAGCGAAAAAATTTCCCCACTAAATTTAGCAGAAAAAATTTCTCGCTAAATGTAGCGGAAAAATTTCCCCACTAAATTTAGCAGCAAAATTTCCCCTCTAAACTTAGTGGATAAAAATTCCCCACTAAATTTAGCGTAAAAATTTTCCCACTAAATTTAGCAGAAAACTTTCCCCTCTAAACTTAGTGGATAAAAATTCCCCACTAAACTTAGCGGAAAAATTTCCGCTCTAAACAGCATAAAAATGTACCCTCTAAATTTAGCGGATAAAGATTTTCCCACTAAATTTAGCGGAAAAGTTTCCCTGCTAAACTTAGTGGACAAAAATTCGCCACTAAATCTGGCGGAAAAATTTCCCCACTAAACTTAGCAGAAGAAATTCCCCGCTAAATTTGGTGGAAAAATGTCCCCGCTAATTCTAACGGAAAAATTTCTCCACTAAATTTATCGGAAACAATTCCCCGCTAAATTTAGCAAAAAATTTCCCCGCTAAACTTAACAGAAAAAATTCCCCGCTAAATTTGTCGGAACAATTTCCCCGCTAAGTTTAGTGAAAAACTTTCCCCCGCTAAATTTAGCAAAAAAATTTCCCACTAAATTTAGTGGAAAAAAATTTCCCGCTAAATTTAAGGGAAAAACTTTCCCACTAAATTTAGCAGAAAAATTTCCCCGCTAAATTTAGAGGAAAATATCCCCCTCTAAATTTAACAAAAACATTTCCCCACTAAATTTAGCAGAAAAATTTCCCCGCTAAATTTAGCGGAAAAAGTTCCCCACTAAATTTAGAGGTGAAATTTCCCCACTAAATTTAGCGGAAAAATTTCCCCGCTAAACTTAGTGGATAAAAATTCCCCACTAAATTTAGCGGAAAAATTTCCCCTCTAAAAAGTAGAAAAATTTTCCCGCTAAATTTAGCGGGAAAATGTACCCTCTAAATTTAGCGGATAAAAATTTTCCCACTAAATTTAGCAGAAAAATTTCCCTGCTAAACTTAGCGGAAAAACTTCCCCACTAAATTTGGCTGCGGAAACATTTCTCCGCTCAACTTAGCAGAAAAAATTTTCTGCTAAATTTGGCGGAAAAATGTCCCCGCTAATTCTAGCGGAAAAATTTCTCCGCTGAATTTATCGGAAACAATTCCCCGCTAAATTTAGCGGAAAAATTTACCCGCTAAACTTAGCAGAAAAAATTCCCCGCTAAATTTGTCGGAACCATTCCCCCGCTAAGTTTAGTGAAAAAATTTCCTCCGTTAAATTTAGCAAAAAACTTCCCCGCTAAATTTAGCAAAAAAATTTCCTCTCTAAATTTAATGGAAAGAAATTCTCCGCTAAATTTAGCGGAAAAACTTTCCCACTGAATTTAACGGAAAATTTAAACACTAAACTTAGCGGAAAAACTTCCCCTCTAAATTTAGCGGAAAAATTCCCCACTTAATTTAGCGAAAAAATTTACCTGCTAAATTTAGTGGAAAACATTTCCCGCTAAATTTGACGGGAAACATTCTTTGCTAAATCTAGTGGAAAAAATCCTTTGCTAAATGTAGCGGGAAAACTTTCCCGCTATATCTAACAGAAAAAAATTCACTGCCAAATTTAGCGGAACAATTTCCCCGGTAAATTTAGCTGAAATTCGAGCCGCGAATTGTTTTCTGGGTAGTTGGGCTCTCATATGTAATGTGCAGATGAAAACCTTACCCTGTCAGTGTCCCGAAAAAGAGAGTAAGTCGTGAGTCAGCGCTGTGTCTGTGTCCCTTCTACTTGTGCTTGTGTTCGTTTGCGCTGTTTTAATGCCTAGCCCACCTCCAAACATTGCTGGAGTTACCTGCAGTATCGGGGTTTTTGAATCATGGTTAACTATTGTTATGAAAAACACCGGCTAGGTGGCGCAAGTTACCGTCCAATCTGAAGGAAAAGTGGATTTGTAGAGATTACCAAGCAAAGATTAAGTGAATGGTGGCAGAAAGCGAGAGAAAACTAGGCATTTTCTTATTAACTGATGGCAAGGGGGATTTATAGCCTCACTTTCTTTTCAGTACGGAGTGAATATAGTTTTCACATTTAAATATTCTAAGCTTAAAGGGTAAGACAAAATGGATAGGTGGCGTAAGCTACCGCCCGATCCAAAGGGCTCAGCCGCATTCATCCATCCTTCCATCCATCTGAAGAGTCCACGCTCGTTATCAAGTTGTCGCGAACTTTTGTCGAACCGGATTTTTAGGTCGAACTTTCGGGGTTTCGACTGTGTCGAACCGGTTCGACGAACCTTCGAACTTTTCACCAGATTCGACCGGTTCGACTTCGTGGACAGTGTGGCCACGCCTTGATACAAGCATGTCTAGGTTTGGAGAATTTTTTTTTTATGCAAAAGAATTATTTTATTTTCTGAACAGTTGCAATTAAAAGAAACCAATTTTAATCAATAAACAAGTTACTAAATTAATTTTTTGTACTGTATTAACTGAAATAACCAATCAGCGGTGCCCTTAATTCATCAATTAGCCATCGCCATCCAATCCGAAGCCAACTGGCCAGCCTGTCGCGCATGCGCACACCAGTCGAACCTCAATACAAGGTTCGCCGAACTTTTCACTAAAGGTTCGAAAAAGTCGAACCTGGTAGAACTCGAACCTCGGCCGGTTCGCGACACCCCTAATATCAACGAGGTAGAAGAGGACGAGCTTAGAGTGATAAACCGGAAGTTCGGAAGTGGCACACCCCCGGTTGCCGCCATGTTGTACGCAAATGTGACCACTCGTCACGTGACCCCACAAGAGCCGTGACGTCACTGGTAAGATGGCAGCGCCCAGAGCTGGCGGATGCGAGTTTGTTCGGAGCGCGGTAGCCGTGATGTGCAGCTGCTTTCCGACGATTTCGGGCTTCTTCGTGCTCGCTGACGCAGGTATATTGTGAAAATATGAAGGAATGAGACTTTATACCTTTTCTGCGCAAGATCGCTCTGGATCATCTGGATATTAACGCCTG
Organism: Ixodes persulcatus; assembly: GCA_013358835.2. Lineage (NCBI taxonomy): Eukaryota > Metazoa > Arthropoda > Arachnida > Ixodida > Ixodidae > Ixodes > Ixodes persulcatus. Next base: position 4,180 of record JABSTQ010010313.1, on the reverse strand, counting down.
TGAGAAAGCATCAACCGTATCGCCGTATCGGATTCCCGGATGTGTTCGAGGATCGATAGAACTTCGAGTGCTTTTAGCGTGGAATTTTCGCATTCTATTAGCTTTGTGTGAACGTTGGAATGTCTGAGAATCGACGCGAAATGTATGCGTCAGACGTAGGGTCTAGAGGAATTTGTGTCAGCCTAATCGATGATTCTGCATTGTGATAATCAATGATTCTGCATTCGATCGCAATACTTTCTCGAAGCTAAAAGCTGGCGTTCGCTTAATTTATGTGCATGCGAACTCTTACCAAGCATTCAAACGAATCATTCGAAAAAAAAAAAAAAGTTAATTACTTATGTTTATAAAGCAGTTTATTTGTCCCCTTGGAACTCGGAACACAGCAAGACTTTCATTGATCACTGCACAAAAGGCTGCATCCGATGTCCCTTAGAAATTAGTATTAGTAGGCTCTTTACCTTGCCGATCGGTATCAATAGTCCACAGTAACCTCTATGTGTATGATCATACGCCTCTTAGATGGTTGTCTAATCCATCATTCTAACATCTAGAATCCTAAAAAAAAAAAAAAAAATGCAGCCTTACTTTTTAGGGGTTCAGAGATAGAATTTCACATATCAATTCGTTAAATGTATTGCAACTCGGAAATAGAAGATTAACTGGACATTTTTCTTGTTCATAGGAGTTATTGGAGCAATACAATTTTTCATCAAGAATATTAGTCGGTCAATTATTTACTTGTTCTAATTACCTAGATAATACAACTCATATTTGTGTTAATTCCTTGCTCGAAGAAGCAGTCTTTTTGAAAAATGTTGACTACCATTCCTTTCAGTCTCTGCCAATAGACTTTTTTTCAAAAGTGTAGGCTTCCTATACTTTGTTTCGTTGTAACTTGGAAGAGGGCGACCGCCACAGTCCCTTCGAGCCAATCAGAGAAACGGAGTGAAGGTGTGCGACAAATCTGTGCAGAAAGAGAGCACTCTGACGATATATGTTGTCACGTGCCTCTCTCCAACGTGCATATTGACCCACCGAGACTGTAGCATTCGCTGTTTGCCAAATTGTGATGAAACGAATTACCAGTAGCTACTACTCTAATTACCCAAGGCCTTCATACTTTGAGTATTTGTTCGACAAGAATGTTATGTCAGCCATCACTGTGAACTCGGCTCAGCGCCTATTGGACTCGATGCTGCATTAACGTTGGACGTGAACTGGGGCCCATTCGTGTGCTTTACGCCGAAAAAAAAAAAAAAAAAATGGTGACAGTTGTGTTGGTTGATGGGGTTTTGCAAAGGGTCTATTGTGTCATATGTATAGGAAGTGTCCTGCTATATAACAATGCATCAACACATACTATTAGACTAGATGCTCAGAGGTGTGTTATCTTTGTAATTATCAAGTTACAGCAATAATTATTTCTTACGAGTGTAATATTTATTTTCGGCAGCTGGGCCCGTTTTGTGCTCGTCTGTGTGCTATGATGGTATTATAATGTGTGTATAGTTTTAAATATCCTCTCTGCAATGCTTCCAGGAGTCTTTGAAGGGAGTAAATTAATAAATAACATTTTCGCATCACTGGAGTTTGCTTTCGGTGCACCACATGTGTTCAGGACAGGTGGAAGGAGTGCAGTCCCATGCAACAAGTCTGCCAGTCTGGTTTGTCCCATTTATTAATATTTGGGGGTCAGAGATGCAAGTGTCCTCAAAAACTGCGCCGCATGCAGTGAACACAATTCTTGGTTTGTAGACTCTGAAGGCGTAAAGGCAAGCGGAAATATGTTTATTCGGTTAGTGAACCAAATGTTTATTTCCACTTCATTACATAATTATTTATTCTTAGCAAATGGTTCCATAACGAGTTCTTTCTGCGACAGTCTCGTGTCAGGCGTTCAGTCGTAGTACCTGTGCTCCTTGTTGTCGGATGACGCTCCTGGCACGTCGGTGTTTAGTTTGGTCGGGTGGCAATTTTGAGTGACTGATGCCGTCTTGTATTCATACGTCATGTGTGGCCATTGACATCTGATGCACTGAAGCTGCAGGGCTGGCTTTTAGTCCGCAAATTTTTCTGGTGGTTTTCTGCGTCAGTGCAGCAAGCTCGGGCATGTATTGCTTACGTGGCTGTGCCTTTTGCTGTACCGTTGACTTGATGGCTGGCGACATTGTTTGCTTGCTATCCAAGCCATTTCACTTCCATTTTGTAATGGCGATTTCTTCTGCATCCCGCAACCACTGCAACTTGTGTAAGTCGTGTGGCAAAGTGAAGTCGGGTGATGCTTGGTGTCCACTTTTGAGAACAACCAACCATTCTATCTCTTCAAGTTGCTGAGCGGCATTCTTCCTCAAAGTTGGAAATTGTGTGCTTTGTTAAGTGGACACAGATAATTGGTTTCAGCAAATTATTACGTATTGTCCGTGGACGACAACCGACACCAAATCAACTGTCATTGCATTGCCGCTCACCTGCTTTGTCGTGCTTACCTCTCGTCGAGGTGATGGGGATCAGGATCTTCAGGGTAATGTCAACAGCAAGGACAAAGGCCGCCGAAGATAATCCTCAATGTCCCGCGGTCGCTCCTCGAGACGTGGTCGAGGATTGTTCGGCACGAACCTTCGCAGGCTAATTCATTGGTACGGGCAGCTCCGGTAGACATGGTCGACCTCATGCGGTGGTAGCAGAGTAGTTTTCGGTCGGCCATTCGCAACACCTCCGTTTTCCTCGGTGTACTTTGTTCAGCGCAGACCGACACCCGATGTCGAGAATGCTTCGGCATAGGGTGTCTCGTTGAATTGACATTGAATAACGGGTAGCCGGTGACGTCTCCAGTTGAAATGCCAGTCAAACTTGTTCCGAAACAATCTCGGCAATCAAAATAAAAGCTGAGCAACTGATAGCAGGAAGTAGCTTGCTGATCTCCTCCTGGACAACGTCGTGGATGATGTTGCGGATGCCTGGGAGGCTGGTGTCGAAATTGCAGCTGGACGACTCGAGTGTCGAGACGTTGTTGATAGTGACTGGCTCGGGCCTGCAGCGTACATTCAATGTTGGAAGCCTCAGTGATATGAACCCTTCGACTGTTGTCGTAGGGTTGCGGACAAGGCTGCCGAAGGTGTTGTCTCTCACATGGGCATGGGATTCTTAGCTTCTTGTCTTCTGTAGCATCAGGGTTGGCGTGGGTGCTCAATCAGGCGCAAAACATCCTCCACGAAGGCGGTGACGCTCTCGTTGGTGCCGTGTCCTAGACAGAATAAGGAATTCGACTTTCTCTCGTCAATGGTGGCTGATGATTGTGCACTTCAGCTCAATCTTGCAAACTTCCCACGGCATTAAGGAGGATTCGTGGTCCTCAAACCAGTGCCTGGCAGTTTCTTCCAAGAGAAATATAGGTTCTGCAGAAGCTGGTTGTCTGTCCACCCAATGTGGCGGGCAACACGGTCATATTGCTCAATCCAGCCCTCGACGTCTTCATACACCTTGCGTGAAAGGGCGTCGGAGTGTGAGGTGCGACGGAAATGCATGCAAACAATAGTGGGAGCGGACACGGTTTGCTGCTACAGGTTTGTCATTGCAAGTTTAGTCAGCTTCGGTTTTTCTGGCAAAAGACCGAATTCCGGTGGTTCTTGCTGATAGCAGCGACTGGCTCGGATTTCAGGTTCTATGTGGTGTATTTCCGGGGTTCGTCCTTGTGGTACTCGCTCGTCTTGCAGTTTTTCCGCCGGGCTCGGGTTAGGATTGGTTCACGGCTCGCCGGGGGTTTAGGACGCAGGATAGTCCGCCACCCGTGTCCTGTTATCAGGCAACTCTGCTGAGGAGCCGCAAGGGTGCACACAGAGTGAAGGGCTATGGCTAAAGTACCCAGCACCTTCACCAGAACATACGATGACAGCTGAGCATGGCCTGGAACTTACAAGAATAGTAAATATTGATAGAAGATAGGACTGGAGCAAGCATCCGTGACAATACAACAAAACTGACAGAAGAGAGTCTATCCTGGCCACTGAAGAAGCTGCATTGCTTTAGTGGCATTCTGCCCGAATAAATCCTCTCCTTTGGGGTTTGACGACTGCCGTGGACGGACTGAACTGAAATGGATGTGGGACCACTTTTCTCGTAATGAGCCGCTGCGGACTATCGTCGCAAAACGGCGTGAATGGGTAGACTGGGTAGGTAA
>JABSTQ010010312.1:0-223630 GCA_013358835.2 Ixodes persulcatus | reverse complement strand
CACAACGTCTTGTGCGTAAACATAAAAAATGCATCTGAGTCGTTTCACCAGACGACGTTCTGGCTGAGGAAGCGCGTTGACGATGTGTAGTTGGGTAATAATAGTATGAACTGATTCTAGTAGTTGCTTTGAATTGATAATGAGTTACACCCCGTTTGTAGGTGACGACCATCATACCTGTTCTACTGTAGAGGGAAGAACAAACCAATTGGCAACACAGTACGATCAAAGAAGAAAAAAAATATTTAACCAGTGATTCGTCGATAATAGGACGGTAGACACTGAGGTGAGGTTAAAATAACGCCGCCTGGTGGCTGATAACAAGGGGCTTACGGTTTTCCGTATTTATCAAAAACACGATATGAACGATAATAAAATGTAATATAAATGTCAAACAGTTGACCGGATCTGTTATTTTTTTTTTATAGAACCGGTCAACGTTTGGCAATTATTGTCATTTTATTATTGCTATTTGACTGTCTTCACTACCAAACGGGGATGTAGTAATATAGTAATACGCTGCATTTTCAATTGATATGCTGTCAGAAATTTTATATTAACCAAACAAATGAGAGAAAGCATCCGACTCTCACGAACGAATACTATACAGGGTGTTTTTATTAGGTTTTACAGATTCATAAAAAAAAAAGCCTCGAACGCTACACTAATGCGGTTTGTGCAGATGATCTATACGGCCAGGGGGACATAATGTAGGGGACAATATCTGCAATAAGTCAGTTTAATGAATAAATACGTTAAATAACTTTTTAATTAGTGAAGATAAACATGTATGGTTCCAATTAGAAACTTGCTGAACGCGTCATCGAAATTCACTATATCAGTCACTTTTAGCAAGCCTTGGGGCACGTGGGGAAGCACGGTGGAGCCTTAAAGTCACCACTCGTGCAACAGGAGCAAGTGGCCCGTTCACACCGATTACGACCGACTGAAGCAAGACCGCCTTTAGCCTCCTGTGACGTCCTGTGACGGCTTAAAAAAGTTAAAATCCCCGGTCTTGTCTCAGTCGGTGGAAGTCTAACGCAAATGTGTGAACGGGCCTTAAACAAGACAGTGAAGTATGGACTTTTAGCAAACCGTTACTGTGTTCCGCGTACCGCGCTACCGGAGCCTTTGAAGCACGCATCTAGGCGCGTGCCTGGGTAACACCTTGACCGTGGGGTACGCGCTTAAAAGCATGCTTCAAAGGCTCCGGTAGTGGGGAACATGGAAGACGGTAACGGTTTGCTAAAAGTCCCCAATAACGCCCCCGCGCGGTTCTTCCGTTTCTTATCAACCGCGTTTTCTCATCGCAAGGATCGTGCCTATTGAACGAGTAGTAACTTCAGCGTACTACTGCACTTCCCACGCGCGCAAACTTCTTTCTAAAAATGACTGATATAAAGTGGTCTTTAAAGACGTTCACCGAGTTTCTAATTGAAACCTTTTGTTTATTTTTCACTAATTAAAAAGTTAATTAACAAATTTTAGGGGATTATTCGACTTATCGTTAGTGCAGCAGGTGTAGGCCTCTTTGGCACCTGGTTTTCAGGCATGGTATTCAAGGTGTCCTCACTCTAAAAAAAGCCCGTGCGTCTACTTTCCCGCACAACACTCGGCGAGCCAATCACCGCAGCTTATGGAGGCAGCGCAGCGAATGACGATGCCGAGACATACCTTTAGACCAAAAAAACGCAGACAGAGTTGTGACATTAAGCAATACAAAACGTCACGCTTGCATTGCTTAATGTCACAACTCAGACTGCGTTTTTTAATCTAAACATATGTTTAGGGCATCGTCATTCGCTGAGCTGCCCCCGTGAGTTGCGGTGATTGGCTCTCCAAGTGTTGTGCGGGAAAGCAGACGCACAGGCTTTTTTTAAAGTGCTGCGCTGCTGAAAAAGGCTCTTTACTAGGGCTGGGCGTCGATTAAAAATTTTAACCCGATTAATCGCCACCCTTTAATCGATTAATTAATCGATTAATCAGTTGCGTTGATTTTTATAAATAATATATCAAAAAGATTGCAACAACTCGTCTTGCCTTGGAAGACAATTTTACTCTCTGTTACGCTGCGCAAAGGACATTTACAATTGAGGATACATATAGTTCAACGATTCAAAGACTCGCATATTTTTGCTCCAGCTCCAAGACAAAGAAGTTTGTCCACATTCTCCGACGGGAAGACAAGAAGTCAAGGCTTGGTCGATGCTTTCTTCTTTTCTCAGATTAAGGGGCCTCGATGAGAAGGCGTTGATTGTTGTCTGCGTTTTGGCGGATGGTCCTTGCTGCAGTGGCGTACATGGGTGCTTCGCTCGTAGGTGATACTGATGCAAACTTACGCTTCCACTGTACGAAAACGGCTTTTTGCAGATGATGCAGTCGACTTCCTTCGAGTTCAAAACTTCACAGCTCGAGTTTACTTGAAACCCAAACTTTCCAGCGAGACTGCCTTTCATACTCGTGAACTAGTCCATTTGTACGGCCCGAATACTGGAACAAGTAACGATAGCGTTGTTAGCTTCCCAGCTTGTTTTCCTGCTTGTTTGTCTTGCCTGGGCAGGATGTGTAATAGATCTTCAACACGTGACGTTTTGTGGTCGTAAAGGGACCAATTGCGGGCCCGGCTTGCTCTTCTGGCCTCGGTAGAGCTGTAATGTATATCCTCAAACACGTGACGTTCGCGAGCGTGAGAATTGACCCTTGCTCCTACTCATAGCACCTGGCTGGGAACAGAAAACCGCTCAGGACAGAACGACCGGATGCACGCCACGCAGCGTTTTCCTTGAGGGTAGGGGGGGGGGGGGGGGCATGAGTCACTTCTAGTCCGGGCAGGTCATACAGGATAGAGCCATGCGTGCGTCCAGTAGACTACTTTTTGAGTACCGATTAAAAAAAACGATTAACCGGTTAAAAATTTTGATCGCGATTAAAGCCTTAATCGATTAATCGGAAGGTTAATCGATCAATTGCCCAGCCCTACTCTTTACCTTTTCTGGGCAGTTAAAGGGATACTGAACCAAGGAATTTAGTGTCCATAATAAGCGGCGCACGTTCTTACCACGAGCCAGCAGCCGCCGGTGTGCGCGAGCACACGCAACAAAAATGACGTCAAAGACCTTCATTCGCGGTTAAGATGACAGTGAAATGTATGGGCTTCGGGCCAAAGGAGAATAAAAACAAGTTTGTCATCTACACAGTGGTGTCTGGTGTAAAAGGTGAGCGATTAATTGGTCTAACAAGCGCGTAGCTTTCACTTGTAGAGATGAAAAGCCTGTATTTATTCTCCTTTAGCCCGAAGCCCATGCATTTCACTGTCCTCTTAAGCGCGAATGGAGGTCTTTGACATCATTTTCGTTGCGTGAGCTCGTGCACACCGGCGGCTGCTGGCTCGTGGAAAGAACGTGCGCCACTTATTATGGACAGAGCCGTTTATTGAGAGAGTTTGGCCATACATTGGTTTGAATAGGCGAGCATCTCGGGGCCAACCGCAGGCCGCGAAACAGCCCCTAACGGTGGTCGTGTGCTCTAAATTTGTGACACGAGTATACTTCGTTTCACCTTATGTGCGAGCGAAGGCAAAACTGGAAGCGCGAGCACGGAAGCTCCGTGCTCAAAAAGCGCTGGTCTCGCGCTTCTAGCTTTGGCTTCGCTCGCAGATAAAGTGAAACGATGTATAATTTGAGCCGTGCCGAGCGGAACTCCGCGTCTCAAGACGCTCGCGCACCCCACCCTTTGGCTTCGCTCGCAGATAAAGTGAAACGATGTATAATTTGAGCCGTGCCGAGCGGAACTCCGCGTCTCAAGACGCTCGCGCACCCCACCCTTTGCACTGCTTTCTTCCAGCCAGTCTCAGGACGCTGTTCTAGCAGTGCAGACAAAGGCATGGGCACGAGCGCGTGGCTTTGGAAAGTGCCTCCTATGCACGAGGTCTCGTACAAACAAAAGCGTTTCGCTGAGCTAGGCTCACGCGCCTGTGCCTTTGTCTTCACTGCAGACTTTTGTGAGATGGAGTAGAGGTCTCCTGATAGGTCGACGCTGTGTCACAAATTTAGTTTACGCTCTAAGCGTGGGGGGAATATTCGGCGCTGGCGGCGGCCTTTGCTCCGCCTATTGTCCAAACTCTCCTAATATACGGCTCTGATTATGGACACTAAATTCTTTGGTTCAGTATCCCTTTAAGGCCACTCGTAATCATGAACTGCAGACGCGCGCGCACACAATTGTGAGTTTGAATTGTTACTTGGCATGCTGACGCACGCTACTTACTATACGGCTCTCGGGCGATCCTGTGCAACGTCCCTGGTCTTGCAACTATTAAACAGAATGAAGAAATTTGTATGCATTACAATATGTTTTAGAGCGCAGCTCTTAGGGGCCCGTTTCCGGCTTGAGCGGCGTCGCCGTCGCCGTCGCCGTCGGCGTAACCGCGCGGTGCATTATGGGAAATGTCCCATAATGCACCGCGCGAGCCCCCACCCGGAGTCACGTGACCTGGGGGGGGGGGGTCACGTGACCCCCCTGATGACGTCATCATCACTGATGACGTCACAGGCATCCGCATCGTCATCGTCATCATCACTGATGACGTCATCAGTGACGTCACTGATGATGTCACCGGCATCCGCATCGTCATCGTCATCATCACTGATCACGTCATCAGTGACGTCACTGATGACGTCATCGGCATCGGCATCGTCACGTGAGGTCACGTGACCTTCCCGACGTCACGTGACACCCCAAAGTCACGTGACCCACACAACGTCACGTGACCTCCCCAGTACCCTTCCCTCCTCCTCCTCAAGAGCTGCGCTCTAATTCGGTGTTACAGGGAGTTGTAAACGGCTTTCACTTTTTTACTTGACAAGCCAATGCTACGCTGACCGATCAAGGTAACAGATCCCGGAGTGTTCAGGTGATTGTTATTGTGTCAGTAGTGCGTGCTGCATCTGGCCGACCACCTCGGGTGTAGCCGCTGCGGTGTCTGGCTGCTGACTTGCCTTTGCCGCCTTGCCGCTGCCGCCTTGCTACACCCAGTTGATTTGGCTGTAGCTTGTGTGCGCTTATACCGATAGAGGTATTACAATAAAGGCTAGAGGCTCAGCTGGCGCTAGTGTCTATGGGACTTCCGGATGCAAATTGAAGCAGGCAGCAACCAGTCTACTTTTCCTGTTTTCCTAATTTTTATGTAAAAACGTATGTTATATTTTCTCTTTGCCAGGGAAAAATAGAAATCAGCGTAGTATTTCTACTCGTAACGGGTACTATGTAGCTTTATTCACATTATAAAAGTGTAATTTATTTAGTTAATGTTGTTTTCTTCTACTGAGAGGTATTTATGTTAGCGAAAATTGACGCCCAGGTCTATGTTGTACAGCATGATATGTCAATACAAGCTATCAATTCAAGCAAAAAAACAATTAAAAAGCAAAAAGCAATTAAAAAACATTCGGTTACTGCTTTATTTTCATTATTAATGCACATTTTGTTCCTAATCCAGTACGTGTTCTTCGTTCCATAACTCCATGCTTCGTTCTTGTCGTCTGTTTTGATTGTTTGATTTGGCATGTATTAGCATCCTTTCGGTGTTTTGTGAAGTTGATTCACTCTGTGTGCTTCGTAGCATTGACTATGCGTAAATGCGTGCCCTATAATAGCAGTCTGCAACGTCAACACGTATTATACACGCGTAGTTGGGCTATATTAGCGCAGTGTTCGACGGCATGAATTCTAAAAAGAAAAAAAAAAACGCTCTATCTGACACATATTTTTGTACATCCAATTGTAAAACGTTTCAAACTTTTTATTCTGTCACAACACTAAGCAATATTTGCTTTTATAATCGAGAGCGAAGAGAAAACGCATTTGGCGTTCTCCCATAGGAATGCATTACCGGAAGTCAAATTCAGAGTGGTTGCTGTTTTCTTCAAAATGTAACATCACACTAGGTCTTCCTGAGCCTCTAGCATTTATTGTAACAACTTTATGCTTATACCTAAATATTTCCAGCATGCAAAAGCAAAGCTATCAGTAATGAACAGTGGCGTCACTAGGGTCAGCGGCACCCGGGAAGGTTTTAAACGACACAACACAGGAACCGAAGTACACAAAAGCCACTATCGCGATAAAACTAAAAATAACTTCTAAAATGTCGCTGCCCGAGACAAGTAAATGCGCAGCGAACGGCTTGCAGAACACCACACAAACAAGTGAGAACTGACGTCAGGCGCAAGGCATGCATTCACAAGAACGCATTTTTTTTTTAATCGTAATGCCGATGAAGACAATGTACACTAAATCAAATGGCGAGAGAACCCACGTTTGTATGCAGTTTTATTTGTATTTTTTTATATCTTCGTTCGCGTTTCGAAGCGTCAGGTGGTGCCGTTTTCTTTTTAATGGGCGTTTATTTTTGCGTAGGTAGCAGCATACTTGTATGTGATGCATTACTAGTAACGTGTTACTTCAACCTAGTTACTTTTTTCGGTGAAGTAACGACTAAGTTCTGGATAGAAACGTGTACAACAAAAGTTACATTATCTTGGTTTTCGCCCCAGTTCGCGTCTGTGACTTTTACGCAAAAAAGCGCCAACGAGAAAACAAAAAAGACGTCCATGAATGCGTTAAAAAGCTAGGCATTATTAAGGAGACACAATATTGGAAGGCGGCGATTGCTTCAGAAAAACGCCCCATCCAGACTAGCGAGAAAGTAACTAATTAATTTTGAGTTAGTAACGCCTTCATTCTGAATCTCAGTAACACGTAAACTGCTTAGTTACCTTTTAGCGAGTAACGGCATTTAGTTAGGCTTTTTCACTAACGCGTACATGTCTGGTAGCAGCGGGCCACGGGCCGGACGAACACCGTCTGTTTTGTATATGACGAATGAACAGTGGAACTGCGGTTTATGGCTGTTTAAAATATCATACCCCCCCTTTTCTGCAACGTAGGATATTCGAGTGGCAGCGTTATCAAAAACTCGCGTGGCATTTGCAGTTTTTTTCCATTATTGAATAGTTATTTGATCATTAGAAAACTTCGTTTAGGGGTACCCACATACTAGACTATAATACCGGTTGAGAGACACATTTAAATTGTATTTATAGGTATTACAAACGCATAAAAACAAATTCCGACATAATCAACGAGTTCAACGAGTGACACGATAGCCTCGCGTTATCACAAAAACCGTGTCCGTCCTGCTCGAGCCGTGGAGCGGACAGCGTAAACGCCTTCGCATTCGCTGCCCCAATCAACAAAATCACCATTCAAAAAAAAAAAAAAAAAAAGCAACAACAACAAGCACGCGGGAAACGAGCACAAGTGCACAAATTTGCGCACGAGCCCGGGTAATGTCACGTTCGGGGTGTTACCCAAGTGAGCGTCGGTGACAGACGGAAAGTCAACTCGAAAACCAGTATTAAGTCCAGCAGAACCAAAGTTGCGCCATATTAAGAAAAGATAGAAAGTAGAGGGTAACGCACTTGCTCTACCCATTCTCTGCTCCCCAAAAGAAAGATGCATATTTTATCATTCTTTTTTTTTTATTTTTGAGAAAAGAACTTGGCCAAGTTACGTTTTCGTTCGGAAGCAAAAAAGGGGTAAAGGGGGGGGGAGGCAGTTTCAGAATGCAATAAGCGTCTTTCGCAATTTTAATCGCTCTCCGGCTGCCCGCGACCAAATTACTCAGCTCGTTCCAACTTCTTGGTTGTCGCTACTTTGCTGCATAGCGCACTCGTTTTTCGCGAGAGTCTGGTTCTCATTTATGCATACTCCGAGCGCTTGCGTCTACGTGCGCGTTTTAGAAATGTCTCCCCGACAGGACCCCCCCCCCCCCCCCCCCCCTTTCTCCCTTTTCGGAGCCAGAGTAACGATGAAGGGTGAAGCGCTAGAATGAGAGAAAGGTCAGGCTATAAATAACCTTGACGGAGACAAGTTACTTTTTCGATCCCCTCTCTCTCTCTCTTCACTATGTTTTCCTTTTTGAGCGTTAAACCCTCTCTTTCGGTTTCTTCGTCCATCCGAAGAAGTGTATTTGTAGATTTGTTAGATTCTGCCTTCTGCTGACCGAATTTATTGCAGTTCGGACGTTCACAATTATATTTGACTAGCTGCGCGCAAACGTGAAAGCGCTATGGCACAGCTTTCGTCGCAATATATTGGCAGGGAGATTTGAGACTTTCAAGCACGCTGGAGTGAAAAACTGAACTTTGCTCCGTTTGGCGATTACCTTAGCTCGTAACGTTGGGAAGAAAACGGCTACAGGGTCAACCAATTTGAAGGCGCTTATCCAGTGCATTCACCCATGCCATGAAAGCACAGCTCAAAGGTAAGAGCACACCGTCATGCGGCCAACCTTCGTGAAACACTCGTGTATTCAAGTGTATTTCGTTCAATCAAGTCCTTCTGCTCTCCGAAAAAGCCGGATGTGTGCATTCTTGTTTTAAAATACAGCGATGATGCTAATGCTTAGCATAAAAGCGACGCGCGTGTGACGGCAACTGACTGCGCTCGACGGCCGCGGCGCCTTTTAATTCGTATATATCTGCCACAGCAAAGTTGCGCAGTCGTTTTCACAATATTAGATCATTTTCACAGTCAGTGGACGCGCAGACGACAGCAAAAACCGATTGAATTGCAGAACACACCAAACTCCGAGGAGAATGAGATGTCGAGCTTTAAAGGGGCCATGAAACGAATTTTGGGCTGGGATAAATGATTTTAAATTGGGACTTTACTAATCGCAGATCGTTTAGTTGGCCAAAAGGAAGAGGGTAGAAAGTCAAAAGCCAGGTTTTCGGTACGAACATTTGAAAACATAGCGGACTATTTTGTACCTTCTTTCCTTCGAAAGCTCTCCGCCTTTTCACTATGATACATCCGCGGTTCCCAAAGCGCGTCAGCGGTGCCAAACTGACGCCAGCCGAGCCCAGCTCACGCATTGGACACGAGAACTGCGTCACTCGGACGTATGCGCTCGTCAACAATCAATCCGTCGACGAATATTTGGATTCGCGTTCGTGGCCAATGAGTGCCCTGACGGAACTTATCGTCACTGGCGAATGACAAGTTCTATGGTGTGCATAAAAAGCACGGTGGAAACTAGGAGTCATCGCACCGGTGCCGAAGAATGTCACGACGACGTGATTTCACAATTCGCGTTTGAGTTGAGGATTAAACCTAAGGAGGAAGAAGTAGGAAAATCGTTTTATGACCCCTTTAAAAGCATGCAAACAATACCTAAACTACGGAAGAACTTTCGGCCAGTGTCATGGCACCCCACCTCAAGATCAGACGTTATTGTGTTATTTCTAAGTGGCATACTCCACGGAGGTAACGGTACAACGATGACACGGACTTTATCAGGTTTCACAAGTGTTGCAAGCACTCTCGTTGAAGGGCTGTCCGACGATGAGATCCATTAATCACCAGGTGGCTGCTCGACTTACCGTCGGGTATGCGCTCCTCGTCTTCTTTATGGAAGCTTATGGTACGTCATAAAAGTTTTAACAAGGAGTCAGTTATTTTTTTTTTTTGTCTCGATGTCATATTGGGGTCTCTTTAAAGAATCATTACAATCCACACTTTCCATTTAAAGGAGGAAAAAGACTAGAAGCGCGAGCTCTTAGCGACGAATAATACTTTCACCGCACGAAGTACCATGCAGGATCAGCACTTACCAAAGCTTTGACATTTGGCATTCGCAGAATGTAGGATATTATTCGATGTAGTATTTTGCTCTATCATTTCGTCGCCCATTCTGTCGGCAACGCGCTCGGTCGCCCATAAAACAGAAGCAGCAGGCACTAGAGTTAGCAGGCACCAATGCACTTAAACTTTCTACAGCGTATTATTTCCTCCAGTCACCGACAACTTCACAAACGCTAGGCGTGGCGGATCCCTGTCATGTTATTATCGCCCCACAGTTAGTGGGATTGTGGCATCCCTAGAGACTGTCACTGGGAGTGAACTCCACGAAGTCAGCCCTACTGTTTCCGCGCACACAAAGACGGCGGCTGCTTTTTTTTTTTATGCCAAGCTGTCCTTCGACGATCGGACCAAGGGACCTCGGGTACCCGGAGTTTCGTTAAGGGGCGAGAAGGGAAGAGGGGGCATTAGAGGGCGGAGGATCAAAAGAACTCTTCAGGCCTCCCAGAAACTACCGACTGGGATCGTGCCCACGTTAAAGGTTAGAGTTCCGTTCCTTTTAATTGGAGGGGGAAGAAAAAAAAAAGTTTGGAAAAGGAGGAAAACGTCACCGTTTCTATGGCAATAAGCCGGCGCGGTTGCCATAGTTACCAAGACAGCGACGATCAGGTGAGTGAGGGAAGAGCTTGTGGTCACTGCGGTCTTTGACTGAGACGACAAGCGATGCTCGAGAAGGATGATAGAGTGTTGCGCCTTTTCAAGGAGAAAAAGAGAGGAGAGGTATTAACGATTGCAATTTTTTGTTCGGTATTTATTTGGGATGATGGAAATAAAAAATTCTTACCGGAGCGGAAATAGCGCTCCAACTTGTGTCTGTCCGGAGTATCGTGGAAGCTGGGAATACAAACCGCCATGTTTGTGCTGGTGGACCCCTCAAACACCTGTCATTAAATAATAATAAAAAAATGAAAGCCGTTTACAACTCCCTGTAACGCCGAATTGGAGCGAAGCTCTTGAGGAGGAGGAGGAGGGAAGGGTACTCAGGGGAGGGTATACCCCTCCTTCTCCTCCTCCCCTCATCCTTCAATCTCCACCGGGGGGGCGGGGGGGGGGGTCACGTGACCTCGGGGGGGGGGGGGGGGGTCACGTGATCTTGGCGGGGGGGGGGGGTCACGTGACCTGGGGGGGTCACGTGACCTCAGGGGGGGGGGGGGGCTCGCGCGGCGCATGTCCCAACATGCACCGCGCGGTTACGCCGACGGCGACGGCGACGCCGCTCAAGCCGGAAACGGGCCCCTAAGAGCTGCGCTCTAAAAAACGATGGATGTGATAATAAATTTTCCAAAAATGCTCGCCATCGCCAATGTTTGGGAACGCACTTCGAATATGTATTTGGCTCGAGTACTGCGTCAGCGCTCGGCGAGGACTCGGATCCAATCACACACTTCGTGCCCAGTGGATGAATCGATCGATACTAATGACTGTACCCTTTATAACGGGCGGTGTCTTGCGCCACCTAGCCTAGAAACCAAAAGGATGATTCATCCCCTCGCCCTTCTAAGCCAATTGCTCCCCCCCCCCCCCCCCCCCGCATTTTTCTAACGAACACCAGGGGGTGTGGGATATCGCCAGGATGATCAAGAAATGGCGACCGCCATTGTTGCTTGATGAGGTTTCGAAAAGGGTTCATTACCTCTCCTGTTGCTTATTGAATCGAATATAATACTAGCGATATTTGCATGACTCCCAGTACTGCCGTATGGGTGAAAAAAAAAATGATGGTGGTTTGTGGTGATAGAAACAACGTGAAATATCCGTGAGAAAAGTTGATAAAAATGGCCTAAGCAGTTTGCTCGACGGTGGCGGCATCGCTGTGTCCCCCTTATGGAAGGCGGAGGGAAGAGGGTGCGTTCCTGAGGTTAATAATGAAGGCTCAATTAGTTCACCGAGTCAAGTGTGCGTCATGTATCGTTTCGAGAAAAAACAGACGCATATCCTAGCTTCATATGTCATACGCTAAAAATCCTAGCTCAAACGAGAAGCTACAGGACAAGGAAAAAAGAATAATTAATTTAGAGAAAAAAATTTGAGCTGGGAAGGAAAAGTATTTGTCAACAGCTTGGTATTTTCGGACAGCCTAAAAAATCCCGGTGCCTTGTCGTGTGCTGCTAAAGAACTGGGGCGGCAGCTGAAGCGCTGCACATTCTGAAGCATAAAGACTATACACAATTGTACTGCACACTAATCATGACGCCATTCAACTTCACGGTGCCATGTGATGTCATGGTGTTACGTGATGTCAGTGTCACTTGACGTCATGGGGTCACGTGTCACGACATTGCGTCATGTCTTGGTGTTACGTGGCGTCACTTGAGACCATAACGTGGCGTCACTTGAGACCATAACGTGACGTCACGTCGTGGTGTCATGTGACACTATGATGCCCAAGGAATACAATTAAGGCAAATATTACGGCTATTAGAAAAGGACACAGCTACTTGCCAGAACTGCCGGAAGCTCTTTCTCTTCGGGTAAATGCAGCCGTCATCATCGAAGGGAAACCTGTGACATCGCTCAAAGGAGATGGCAAGAGTAACTCCCAAATAGCACAAGCCCACATGAATATGGTCGAATACTGGAAAGACCCAAGCGATTTGCTGGCGTCATACACCGACTACGCAAAGGAAGAGGCTCCTGCCCCTCTCGGGGCGGCTGCAGTCTGCATCCCGGCACTTGACATTGACGCGAGAGAGCTCCTCCCAGGAAGCACAAGAGTTAAAGGAAGAGAGTTGGAGGCCATTCGCCTGGCCCTATCTTACCTCCTGCAACGACGACACAGAGTCGAACCCCTCCTAGTTAAGGATATTTACCGATTTCAGAGATGCAGTACAAGATTGCAAGAAGGCTTCCATCTCAAGTAGGAAGGTCAAAAAGATTAAGAAGATGGCTGCTGAGCTCCGCAGGCAAGGCACCTACGTCAAGATCTGCTGGATACCGGGCCACGCTGGAATCCTCGTAAATAAAGACACCAATCAGGTGGCTCGCGGGTCCCTCCCATTATTCTTTGAGCAGGCTGATTCGAGTCCACTGCAATACGACCACGGATACGCTGACTCACCTCCCTTGAACAGATCCCGCGGTCAGACAAGATACGATCCCGAAGAGGAGCATACAATTATGAAGACATTTTTCAAAGACACGCTGTGGCTACCCCCAAGCTCTACTCCCTGCTTCAGGGGCTCGGGAGTAAGGACAATCCTCACTCGCAATATGGCGGACGCCGCTCGCACTCCGGCCGGGATGGTCAAGTGGAACAGAAGCAAAAGGTCCACCTCATGCACCCAATATGACACCCAAGAACACGCTAACATGCACCTTCTCCTGTGAAACTGCCCTTACTGCAAAGAGGCCAGAGACAAGTTTCGGGTCAGCCAAGCCCACTCTTTGCATGACTGGCTCCACCACCAGAACCACCAGACAGATAAGACGCCTTGCGGAGCCTCCTGGGCTTCGTCTATGAGGTCAAGCTAGACGTCTTTATTTAGATCCGACCCTCTCCTTCCGGTCATTCAAATCACCGGCGCCATTCCCTAACTCCCTACCCTGTTTTTGGCCATTAAACGCGTTCTGAATCTGAAATCCATCTGATTTATAGTGAATGTTTTAGCGAAGACTTTCGGAAATTCCTAACAAAAAAGTGGTTAAGAAGAAAATAAATATTTTCATGATCAAACTGCCAGCATTAACGGACGTCAAGACTTGAAAAAAAAAAAAGTAAATAAATAATTAATTAAGACGTTATAATTAACTTCGTAATTAGTGAAAATAAAAAAATGGTTTCATATGCAAAAATTTAGCGTACCCCCACACATCACAAGTGCCTTAAGAATGGACTGATATAAATTAGGTTTTCAATGACGCTCAGCAAGTTTCAAATTGACACCATATGCTTATTTTCATTAAGTAAAAAGTTGGACAACAAAATTTAGTTAAGTATTGTGCTATTTAGAATGTCTTTTGCAACCCCTGGCGTCTGCCGTGGATGGCAATTTGCTACTGAAAAGAGTTCCATTTTTTTTTCTCAACCACCTTATCGGTAGAAATTTTCGAAGGTCCCCGCTGAAACATCCGCTATATTCAGTACTGCATCGGCAAAAATAAATAAACCAAAATAATTTCACTCTCATTTTATTAACCCCCCCCCCCAAAAAAAAAAAAAAAAAAAAAAAAACAAAAAAAAAAAAACACGTAAGAAATCGATTTCTAGGAGGCTTTATTTTTACTTTTGTTTTCCGGCTCTTCCGGTGGAAGCAGCTCTGGGATCTGCTGTTTTGTCCGGCATCCTGGTCCTGCCCTGCGGCGGAAACCGCTTCCGTGTTAGTGGATTAGCAGGTATTAGCAGCCGAATAACGAGATGTATACGGCACGCCGGCTCCTTACGCGCTCGGTGCCTGCTCACAATGCCGTGAATGATCAATGCAGTCGACACCTGGCCCGGACCAATGATTGCCGGGATGTCTTTGCTACCGTTTGCCGCATGAATATGAGCGATTAAATTAGTTCTCAGCGGAGAACACCCTAAAAGGCGACGCAACTCGAAGAAACTTTGTAATCGCGATGTATAGCGAGTACCAAAAAGTAAATGTGCATAAAAAGAAAGAGTGGCGGTTTGATTTGCAGAGGAAAAACAAAGAAGGGTGGGGGGGAGAGAGGGTTGCATTTGTGTTAAAAATGTTGTAGTAACTTTTGCTTCGTCAAGGTATGGGGAAACAGTGGTATAAACATTCGGGAGCGGAAACGGGTCCTGAAGGTATATAAATAAATAAATAAATAATCGGAAAGCTCGATAGTCGTTCCAATGGGAGATAATGGCCGCACTACCAGTGTTGTAGGCGTTACAAAAAAAGTAGCGACAAGCGTTACTCGTATGTCGTTGCTTGTCGCATGTCGACATGCTTTACTAAAGAAATGCGGTACCATTACCGTTACCACTGAAACGTAACACACGTTATTTTTACATTAATTTTTATTTATGAATCCAAAAACGTTTCTTTGCTCTGACGTGCTGACCTCAGATGGCCTCTATCCACACTGCCTGCCATTGACAGTGACAGCGTTTTTCGACACCGGGACAAAGGGTGTGGGTTAAGTTAGCAATGCAGGCTAGTTGGTTCATGATTACAAACTGGTAGCAGCGCGCAAAAATACACAAAGGGAGGAATCGGCACTCGTCCGGTCCATTCCTCCCTTTGTCCGTTAAATCTGTTTTTTTGCGCGTTGCCACCAGCTTGTAAGGGCGTGGGCATTAAGGCTTTTCTAAAGTGGGAGTGTTTGCGTGGGGAAAAAAGAGGCAGAAGTTTGGAAGGTATGTGGTATGAGCGCAAGAATCATATGACTTGGCGTCTCAAAACACGAAAAAAGTGATGCGTAATTTTTATTGAAGTTCTGGGAAGAGGATGTAACGAGTAACGTAACTACGTTACCGATTACTCGAGATATGGGGGAATTGTAGTAGACCGTTTCCGCAGCCCGCTAAGCACCCGGATAGCGCTCCGTAATTCGCCACAAGACCTTGAACTATGCAGATAAGGCTGGCGGCGCGCATGCGCGGCTGCGGCGTTTTCTTCAGGGATACCGTAGCGGAGGAGAAAAACGGTCTACTACAATTCCCTATGTAACCTAAGTACGTTATCCGTTACTGTTTTGAAAACGTAATGAGTAGGTTATTACGTTACAAAGAAAAGGGTTACGCGTTACGCCGTTACATGTAACGCGTTACCGCCAACACGGCACACTATACCAGTTAAATACAATGAACAGGTCGATACTTCGACTTTCACAAAATAGGGGCCTATGGTCGCTGATACCGACTACAGCGCGTCATATGTATACATTGACGTACAAACGAGCTTGCTATGGTCTGTTTTCAGACTGCAGGGCGTGACGGGTCCCGAGCAGCTTCTTGACGTCAGGCCCTGCAGTCTGAAAAGGACCATAACAAGCTGGTTTTTGACAAAAGCATAGGGGTCGAGCGAGAAAATTAAATCCGGTTTTTCGGCCCGCATAACTGAAACTATGCATCGCAGAGAGCTGAAAATTCGTGAGAATATGAAGGTAGCCATGATAATAAAATGCGAAAGTTTGAGCGCATGACGTTACCTAGATCAAAGTACACAAAAGAAAAACAAAATTTCTCAATGAGTTGGCGTCCGCTATAAGCCTAATATCCACGAAACGTAAACATAAGGTTGTGGGCGCCTGTAGCATTCATTTCAGTGAAAATAATTTGTCGGCCATAAAGAAAACAATGTTAATATTCTCTTTTTTACTGACAATTTTTGTTTCCACGAAAATAAATGCTACAGGTGCCTCCCTAAAAAATATTTATATCTGGCCAGATTTGAAGATTTCAGACATGGCCGTATCAAAAATTGGCCACATATGACCTGATATGGTATATCTGCCAGATATAGCCTCATAATGCCAGATATAGTCTGATTTCCCTGGCCAGGTATGGAAATCCCAGATCTGGCTAAGTATTGAAATTCCAGATCTGGCCAGGCTTATCAAAAGGACACACGCCTGAAATCAGCACTTTATATCGTTTTATTATATACAATTCTCCCAGGTGCCCCTGCCAACACTCGAGGATTTATGGGAATGGTGATCCTTCAGCTGGTTAGAAAATTTTATTTGCCTAGTGATCGCTAATTTTGACCAATTCCATGGTTACACCAAGGTATATGTACATATGGTAGCGAAGCTTCCATAGAAGCCCACGTGTCGAAAAAATGGCGGCTCGTGTGGCTTCGCTAGCGCCATCTATGTGTCGTGATAGCATTTCCGGCGGAAGAAAAAATAAACAGGAAATTACGTCACTTCCGAAAAAAAAAAACGTGACGTCACTTTGGTGTGCTTTTCGGCGCGAAAATTAAATAGTACAAGAAACCGGGACTGCAGGCAAAAAGGACGATCGTTTAGTGTGACTAAAAAGCTTTGTTTGAGACTTTTTAGAAACTGGAACTGCAGAAAAAAAGGACGATCGTCGTTTTTGCCTGCAATCACGGTTTCTAAAAAGTCTCAAACAAAGCTTTTTAGTCACACTAAAAAGTCTCAAAGCTGTGCCAAGCTACGTTTGAAACTTTTTAGTGCGTCGTCCTTCTTGCCTAAAGTCTCGGTTTTTTGTTTTCTTTTGTTTGTTCTTTCGTTTTGTTGAATCTACACCATCTCGTTTGGACCCCTAATTCTGCGCGAAAATCGTTTTCTTTTACGCAGCCGCCTTTTTTAGGCAGATCGCTTTGAGAGTCTTTTTTTTTTTTTTTCATCCTACAGAACTATTTTGAAAGAACCGTGTTTTGCTTTTTCCTTCAGCTTTTTCAGAAATATGGGAGCGGCTTAAAGGTGACTGACCTCACAAAAAAGTGGATAACAATACCGTTGCTCGAGTGTGTTAGCGTTTAAGTCACACGACAGTAATTCTAATGGAAGTCCAATGTTGCACTAACATTTTATTCACATACAACTGCTTACAACCACTCAACCAAGACACTCATCAGAAGCATACAATCAGTATCTAGTTTTAATGTAGAAGAAAACTAGTAGACGAATACATAAATCACATTATGACAGGATAACACATCACACACTGTACAATTGGCTGCCTGTTGTGTGGGCATTGTCAGTTTATAGACAGCCATCAATATCCCATATATTAAACTGTTTCGAGGAAAGCTGTGTTAACACTTAAGAAAAAGCAGAAAAAATAACAGCTGTTTTTTGCCGTTCTTGGACAAGGTACGATCATCCAGAAAACTTTTTAACTTGGATGGTGCTGCGTACTCCGTGCACGCATAAATTATTTTGGAGCACTCCAGTGCGCTGCACGGCATAGGCCAGTGTTTTTTGGACCTTAAAACCAGAGGTTTGAATCAGTGACAAAACCGAATGAGCAGTCTGTAACCCAAAACACTGTAAGCACCTTAATTTTTGCGATAACCTATTTTTCGAAAATTTCACAATTTGATAAGAATTAAAAAAAAAAGTCATCCATGGATATGAAAGCATCAAATATCGCTCTTGATCGCGCAATTTTGCGCCCGCCAGATTTTCTCAAAAGAGACACAATACGAAATATCGAGCCCACGAAAATAAAGTATTTTACACTATTCGAAAGGCTAAAAAAGCAAATATACTGCTTTGAAAATGTACTCTGTGTGGTCTCACGTGCTTAGCCTTTGCACCTGTTGCCTAGCTTTACACTTTGCTGACGCATCAACGAGTTCAGTGTGGTTTTTTTTCGTGCAAACCAGTATAGTTTGACTTTAGTAAACAGTGAAAACAAATTGTCATACACATCGTGGTTACATACAGCAAGATACGTTTGGACCTCCTGATAAAAAAGTACACGAAGAGTACGCCCTATGCCCTCCTTTGAAATGAGGTTGTTGATGCTCGCCTCGAAAAACACGCTCATAAGCCTCAACGAATGATGTGGAAGAAGGGAAGGGAACTGATAGGTTTCCAAAGTCCGAGTCAGCAGCGCCTTTCACACTCAAATACAGTGGCACTTACAGTAGTTCAGGTGGCGGGTTAAAAGCTAGGTAAAACCATAATTAACTGTGAGGTGATCGCAGAGCATCCTCAGAGACCTCAATGTCAAGCAGAAGCCACGAATGCAGTTTGGCTGCCTTCTACATCCGAGTGCTTGCAGGTTTTCAAAAACTTCAATGCTTTCTTTGAAAAACTTCTTATGGACAGAGCCATTATGCAGTGCAGAGGCAAAGGGCGTCTTGGAAAATTTGTGCGAGCTTTTAGGTTGTCAAAGAGACGGCCGATTTTTTGAATAAATCTCGCTGTGTGATTAGCAGCAGCTGGCAATTGCTGGAACGTTAAAAAGGCATACATTGCAGCAGCACAGTGGTTGCTAAACACTTGGGCCGCTAGTTTCACCGACATCTTTTAGAAGAACGTCAGATTAAAGTGCTTCTCGTTTATCTTGGTCACAGAACAAATCTCAAGTGTCCGGTCCTTTTCATGAGCTTCCTTTATGTGCGAGGTTTTCACCACGTGATCACAAACATTGAAGTAATACTTAAATAGCATGTTTCTGAGGCACTTCAGCAGATGCAGCTCATCAAAAAGGAAAAAAAAGAGGGGTTTGCCATTGACATATATGTAAGGCTTCTCGGAAATTACAAGGCGTGAAAAAAGAGAGACGTTCTGGCTCCCTTGATCCCATACCACAGCTACTGGCTCCAGGCCAACATCCACAAGGACGCTGTAGCACTGGTAAAGAAGATCCTGTAGGACAATGGTAGTCGTGCCCTTATGAGCAAAAAAGTAGCGAAGTGGCTGCTTCCATGGTGTTCGAATTCTTTTTGCCAGAAACACGACAGCCGTGTTTGACAGGTTTGCATCTTGCGCACCATTAATATGCTATTCAAGCCCTTCGAACATGTCAGATGAGGGGTTGTGAGACCTCCTTTTAATGTGGATCTCATCAAAGACTATGCCGCCGGCCCGATCGGCTCGTGAAAAGGAAGTTGCTCGCCTCTTTACCCGCTCGAAAATGTCGGGGTAAAATCCAACTCTCAGTGGAACACACTGAAGCCACAGCTGCGGTGATCGGACTGGTGACAACCTAAGCAGTCGCCTAAAATACTTACAGCCTTTTGGGCCATGAAAAAGAGGCCCAAAGCCAAAGCCTTGTTCTGGCTGCACCATCCTCGACCGAACCCGCTTACATCCCTCATCCTAAGCTGGGCCTCAACGAGTGCAGCGACGGCTGGAGACACATGAACGCGGATGCTCTCAACTACTTGAGCAACAGTCCTCATCTGACGCTGCCGTTGCAGCCTTCTTTGCAGCCTCTTGTTTCGTTGTTGGATCTGTCGTACCTTGGCACTCAGTGTGTCCATTTTTCTCTTGTCAATGCGGCGGCCCTTACTTGATGCTGCAAGGTGACAAATAACTCAGATCAGTAAACTCCAAGAATGTTTATAAATATGTAAATGGTAGCCAATAAGAGCTTGCATTCCTTGTCAAGTTGTGCAAGGTTTTTAAAGCCAAGAACAGCAAAAAGATTGATAACATACTAACATATTGGTTAGAGCGTCGATAATTATGACCCCATACTCCTGTAGGCAAAACCAGCACAGGTAAATTCGATTATCCTGGGCGATTTCATAATAAGCGCAAACAACGGTGCAAAGGAAGAGCGAATTGAAAGCTAAACAGTTCTAGTAAAAACACGCCACGCCTCCAGGCAGTGCAGTAGTGGGCCGAGTGTAGCTTTGTTATTTGTCATTGTGCACTTCCAGCCAACCGTGATAGATTTATGAAAACTAACAACAGATAGGAAAATACTTTACAAGGGGGGCATGGCATCACTTAACAGAACACAGCAGGCATCTCACTGACAGTAACAGATTCTCACCTTCGAGTGTCGATAGGAAACCGATGCAGCGAGACGCCAGCCGCGCGGTCGTCTCTTCGGCGTCCTTCTACGGAGCAACGTCTCGTTGCATAACGTGCGGAGCTCACTGTCACAAAGGACGTTGAGCCCGTCGGACGTAGCAGCGTCCAACCGCATGAAGGCGACTGATCCTATATCACTCTGACGTTACGCTCCCGCGCACGTAACTGGGGTAATCACGCTGAGCGAACAAAACTTTTCATACTGTGTAAAGTACCGGTAGAACAATTCAAAAATAACGTGGAGTCCTGAGAAACAACAAGCATACGGACGTCATAAGCCGGCCTTTTCGCGCAGCACGAGGTCTCTTCAAATTATCGCTATTACAAGCCAGCCTTGTTGCTTGTGGAGTTCAGAGGGCGCTAAGAACAGGTTAGTGTATTATTAGTAAATAACCTATTTCTGCTTTTTTCGAGGGCAATAAAGCTTATTTCAGATAACTAACAGTAATATACAAAATTTAAAAATACAACTTATATAATTTAATTTAATATAATTTTATTTGTATATAGTTTGCCATAACGTCTCCTAGTCGCGCTTCAAACGCAATGCAACCACGTGACCCTCTAGGTTGATGTCGCTGGCAATTTGTTTTGTACCGTGTTTTGGCCCAAGTTTCGCTACCATCTGTACATATACCTTGGTTACACAGTTTCGAGTGTAATTCGTAGTCACCCTGAACAAGCGTCCCATAGGGCTCAAGGACCTGTCATATCACTTTTAAAAATTTACGTCAATGGCAGCGTTTATGATACTGTGCATGCAATCCACCTTTCAACCTGGCTGAGCCGCAGAAATCTCTTACAATATTATCATTCTCGTGATTGTTGTTTTAGCAGGAATTACTTAAAAGGCATGAAATCACAACAACCAAAACCGGGATTTAGCTCGGATTCAGCGGAGCTGTTTATAGCATTTTTAGCGTTTCTAACTTAATATCAGCGTCTTTGAAGCTGTACGAGAATGATAATAATGTAAGAGATATGTCTGCAGCTCATCCAGGTTGCAGGTTGGACAGAATGCGCAGTACTGACATTGGCGAGAAATTTTAAAAGTGATATGACAGGTACTTCGGTTCTACACACTTGTTCAGGGTGACTCCGAATTACACTCAAAACTGCGTAACCATAAATTTGGCTAAATTTCCAATCACTAGGCAGCTGAAGAAACACCATCCCCATGATTCCTCGAGTACGGGCCGAGGCGTTTGGGGGATTTAGCAAATTGTCTATTCGGGCGTAATGTTAACACTTCGAAATAATTAAGCTACATTGAAATCCTCGTGAAAATTAGTACAAATAATCCCAAACTTAAGCTTGCCAAAGCTGAAGTTCGGGATTATTTGTGCTAATAGTTAGCTCGCGAACAATGAGTCATTCACAGTTTGCTAACAAAGCCTTTTTTTTTTTACTTTTTTTAATTTTTTTTATATTGAAAACCGGTCGCCAGATGAAGCTGTATATACGCCAGATAACGAAGTAGATTCCTCAAATAAGGCTGTATATATGCCAGATAAGTCTGTATATACGCCAGATTAGGCTGTATATATTCCAGATAAGGCTTTATATACTCCAGATAACGCTGTATATAGGCCGTATATAATCATATAATGTTTGATATCGCCAGATATGCCCCAGATATAAGATTCCCATACGGGCTACAATCTCATATTTAGGCTGGATGAACACCGTATTTACTCGAGTAATAGCCGCACTGTTTATGAAGAAAACCTGAGGGTACTCTTTTCCGCGGAGCACCTTGGATTGCCAATCACCACGATCGACAGCATGATTCCAGCTGTTTACAAGACAGAGATAATGTTTCCGTGCGAAGATACCATCTCTGAAGATTGCATTTGTATGGAGAATCATGTTCTCGATCTGGTTATTCGCTATGATATTTATGCGCAACGCGATTATTGGCTCTATATGTGTTCTGTGGGGAAGTAGACGCAAGGGCCTTGTTCATAAATAGTGCGGCTATTTCTCGAGTAAATACGGTATTTGGTTTAGGTGGACGTCGGCTCATAAAAAAATATTGTTTTCCTTTTTTTTTATTCAGGTAACGTGACGTATTCACATTATGTATTTTTTTTTTCACCACCACTAGCCTCCCATTCTCACGTAGTGTCAGGTTTGTACGATGCATAGTTTATTTATGCAGGCCGAAAAACAGGTTTTCATTTTCTCAGTCGATCCCTATAATGTAAAATCAGTGGGAATGAAGTACTGATGCGTTATTTTTTAATTGCTTCCACCGCTCATATTAGCGACTAGTAACTTTCCCCGCTTTCTTGGGAATACACAACGTTATTAGATCCACTCAGTCGGGAAACTGCCATAGGGACTGCTCTGAAAAAGTGGCACCGATTCGTACTCGAGAACCGAGCTAATGGCGATCACAACGCCGCCGTTTCTCTCGCAACGGCCACTCGAGGAACTGCACGTGAATTTTATTTTGGCTTTAATTGGCCGTTTTGGTGCCGAAACAGATACTGTGGAAGGAGCTTCAGGGGTGCCAATCCCGTCACCCAAGCCGACGCGCCGGGGATTACCACCGAGGTTAAGATGCGCCTAGGTCGGGACGCGCTACCTGAAATCACCGCTGAGGCATAGTTGTATAAAAACAATATTAATTGTACTGCAAAATCTTGCAAACTAAAGACTTTAGAAAATAACACGCGCACTTCATTTTGTACTAAACTCCAATAAAAGTTACTAAAAAAAGAGTTTTTTGTTTTCTTACGCAAAAAACATGCTTTCTAAAAGCTTGAGGTGACCACAGTAAAGACAAATGATAAGGAGTGGGGCTGTTGTCGTATTTAGCTCGGTCTCGGTGGACGCCAGCGGACCAGGTTTCAACGGTGAGTTTCCCAACTG
The DNA here is from genome assembly GCA_013358835.2 of Ixodes persulcatus. Taxonomy (NCBI): domain Eukaryota; kingdom Metazoa; phylum Arthropoda; class Arachnida; order Ixodida; family Ixodidae; genus Ixodes; species Ixodes persulcatus. Next base: position 200,632 of record JABSTQ010010312.1, on the reverse strand, counting down.
AGGGTTCTAGTAACGTTGGGAATACATCTCCGGCTACGCTGAAGAGTCGTTCTACTGACGCGCTCAAAATAAATATGACAGCATATTTATTTTATTGCCTTTTTAGTCCTCTCGTTCGCTTTTTAATGCACATGAACAGACGGTGATAGAAGCTTGTATTGAACCGTCGCTCGCACATAATGAAACGCTAGAACACCGCTTTCATGAACGAGTCTTGCAAGCGCTGTAAAAGTTTTTAGATCGGCTCGGAATAGTAGACATACGAAGGCCAAGACGGACGCCGATGTGCAGCGTTCATATCCGCGTCCTTCGGGCATGGCAGACGACGATAGACGGTGGTAAAATTGCAGACGATGCCGGAGACTGCTGCGTGTCTGCTCGCACAACTAGCAAGCCGCCAGAGTAGACGCGCCGGACGTCGCGAAATGGAGACACTAGGCTTGTTAGTGGGTTCAACCGAGCAGCCACACCAATCTAGTAGTAATGGGCGGGGCAACTGATTTGTGGGCGGGGGATTAGAGGGGGCCGTAACCTACACCGAAATTGCGTCTAAGGGCGTAAATATTGCATGAAAATGTGTTTCTTCTCGTGGCAGTATATCACTCTAAAAAAAGTCTGTGCGTCTACTTTCCCGCACAACTCTCGGGGAGCCAATCATCGCAACTTACGGAGGCAGCTCAGCAAATGACGATGCCGAAACATATGTTTAGACAAAAAAACGCAGTCTGAGTTGTGACATTAAGCAATGCAAGCGTGACGTTTTGCATTGCCTAATGTCGCGACTCAGGCTGCGTTTTTTTGGTCTAAACATATGTTTCGGCATGTCATTCGCTGAGCTGCCTCCGTAAATTGCGGTGGATGGCTCTCCGAGTGTTGTGCGAGAAAGTGGATGCACGGGTTTTTTTAAAGTGTAGCTGCCTCCCGAAGTTTTCATCGGCTATGTTTCCCCGCTTCATTGAGAATACACCTCCGGCGACTCTGAAGAGTGGTTCTATGACGCGCTCGATTGAACGGCAGTGTTGCGCGTCAGGAAGAGCTGCTGAAATTGGGATTCCACTCTCTTTTTTGTTCTCTCTGCTTCTAAAGTTCTAAGTTGACAATGGGTTCATGTGCCTTCCCGCGTTGGCAGCCTCCGGGCTTACATTCGATCTGTACACGATCGATTCTAGAAGGTTCAACGAACGAACCTTATTGTGTTCGCTGGGCGAAGGACATTCACAGCTGTAGAGTTTGACTGACGTGTTCAGCGATAAACGTTGCTATCCTGTCATACTGTTTATTTGTTTTTCGGTTTGCCCATCTACCTGTGTCGCAATAGACGCATACTCCAATTAAAACGAGGCTGTTTAAACTGTGTTGTACACGTTACTACTCAAAAGTAACGAAATACCGTTACTCGTTACTTGGCCTTAAAAGTAACTAAGTACGTTACTCGTTCCTTTTCTAAAAAACGTAACTAACTAGGTTACACGTTACCGAAATAAGTAACTAGGGAGAAATATAGTTCGTCCCTAATAACGCGTTGCGTACATGAGACTAAAGTCGTTCCGCTCTTTTTCGCAGTTCGTGTGAAGACACACAAGGCCGAAACCCGTAACTGAGGAGCGACTAGACGAATGCATTGCAATGAAACGTTCATATAGTCCTGGTAGAAATATTGATGCTTCAACAGAATTGGCCTTTGCGGTACAACGCGCAAGACAAAGACGTCGCCCGAAGGTCAGAGCGTGCTCTCATGGATCATATAATGCACTCATTGGGAGTTGTACCAGGAAGCAGAGCAGCGGCGACTTGGTTCTATAGCCAACAAAAAGAGAACACAAAACAAGATATTTTTCTTCGGAAATATGAACCTATATGAACGAAATGCGGTCTCGTGTTCCCGAGCCGAAATCGACGACCGTGGTCGTTAGTCACTCGCCGGCTTTGTGCGCCTTGGCCGAGTCCTGCCAAGGGCAGTGGAAGGCCGAATATTTGCTTCAGGGTGCACGAATTCCAAACCGCGATGCAGTTCCCGCACTGACGACGGCCGAAGAGTGTACCGCATTACCGCGAGGTCGAACGATGCATCACAAACAAGAGTGACAAATGGCCAGTAGTGACAAAGAAACCGCGCCATCAAACTGCGCATCAAGATTATGCGTATCAGCTTATGAAAAGGCATACACACGCGACGAAAAAAGAAAAAGGTCACAGCGCGCTTTATATTTTTGTCACAACGGCTCGCACAATGAGATTCGCGCGTCGCTCAGAAAAGTCGTGTCATCGGGCGAAAGCAGACATGTATTGCACGGCGTTAGTGTTATCGGAGCGTAAGTGACAAAGATCTGGTTAACAAAAGTAGTACCGATTGCAAAAAGCATCGATACAAATAAGGCTCAGAAAAAGTGCGTCGCGGCAAGAACCAGGCATGTGTATTGGCGAGGAGATCGAACCACAGGGGGGCGCTTTGTTCAGCTTGTTTTCCACAGTGCTAGGAGTTTACCCAACTCAAGGCCTGTGGTTTAGATTCTTTACGTCATCTGCGTCGATTGAGTGCGGGACGCAGATTGAACACGAGTGCTGCGTCAGCATTAGGATTGGACTCGTGCAATGGTGCTTCACTGATTGAACACGAGCACGAGCTGAACTGACACAATGTTTGGCTACGCCAGCAGAGTGTTGCGTCAGAAACACAAACAAATAATTCCTGTTCTTGCTGTCCCGACGTGTTTAGTTTTCAACTTAACCGTCAGGTGCGCGACAACTGAACCTACCTACCCCCCCCCCCCCCCCCCCCCACACACACACACACACAACCCAAGAGCAACGGGACTTTCAAAATACCATTCTTGAAAATCCCAGAAGGCTTCACGTGGTGCCAATATTCCCAACCACTCAAAGGTTTCCGCAATGCTGTGTACGCCTCGCATAACCGGGAGGCGCCGCGACAGACTTTTCTATCATTTTCGTAAACTAAAAAGAAAGGAAGGTCATACAACAAAATTGGAAAGCACTCGATTTTTTTTTTGTTTGTTGGTGTTGTACTTTTTGCGTTCGGACCTCATAGAAACAGAAACATACACAAAAAAACTTTAAACCAACATGCCACTCTTCTTTCATCTATTGCTGGGCCAGACACGTGTCGAAACCGGATTCCTAAAACACTTAGTGGAACGAGGGAGTGCGTCACATATTCTATTACGTTTTTGTCGGTAACATGAGCAGGACTAGAAAGAGTCGCGGAAAACATATTTGTATTTTTTTCTTTTTCTCCTTCATTCTGGCTGCTTTTTGGTGACCCACGGGGGAATCCACTAATGAGGGCTGTAATTTGGCGCCCTGCTCGCGCGCGCGCGCAGGCAGCGAGATTGCACCAGATTAATTCGCCCCGACGAAGCTGTCGTTTTTGACAGATGATAACTTAATTTGCCACGGTGCGTGCTGATGACCACATATGAACATGTAGACCGATCTCACATAAAGTCACTGGATCCTGGGGAAAAAGCGCCATTGCCTTCCCTGCCTGCTAGCCAGACGTAAACCTCTACTACCCTACAGTCATGACAATCGCCATTTCGGTCCATTAAAATCTTCGAAGTATTAAGAGGGTCGTTCTTAGACAGTAACACCAAGATCGCCATGGAGCATCATCATCATAGTACTGAAGGTGTTGGCACTGTCTATCCAATCAACTCATCAATCATGCCCATCTCTACGGATATCTTACAATGATATTGTTCTTCTTGCGTATTTCAAGACAAGAAAATTATTTTTCAATACCTTCAAGCACCCACACTGCATGTGGTGTTTACGCCTGTTTTGCCAGTGTGTGGGTAGCAAAATTTCGGCATACAAGAAACGTCTCTATAAACCTACCCATGACCAGCGAATTTAGATCGGCTCAACAAGGAAGGAGAGATCAAGGAGGCATTGCTTATTTTATGAACCAAAACGGCGACCATGCGGGGATCTTGGCGTGATTTTCCCAAGATCCAGTCACTTTAATTTCACCAAGCGTTCGGACCATGCCTTGCATGTGACGTCATATAGCGCCGTACCAACCGCCATTTCTCTGCACCATTTCTGTGCCCGTATCTTCTGCAGCAGGCATTTCGCACCATCGAATTAGTTCTCGGCAAGGCTTGCCGAGAAAAAAGAAATTCGATGCTGCCCAATGTATTCTGCAGAAGGTACGGGCACCGGAGCACGGTCCGGAGCAATGGCGGTTGATGTGACGTCAATGCAAGCCATGTATAGGTACCTTTGTTTGTATACTCCACTTGTCTGAGGCTTGTCGGTGTCAGTTGTTTTTTGTTTGTCGCTCTGGTGGGACTCTAGCATAACGAAACTCGCTGGTGAGATTGCTTACCTGGCGCTTCTTAAAGCGCTCTTCTGTTGTTGTTTTTTTTGCAGGCAGCCCCCGGGAAGTTAATAAAAAAAAAAAAAAAACTAAAAGTTTTTCGATCCCGCTGAACACATTGCGACTTTGGTTGGCTTTACAGGGGCCTGTGTGGCCACGTTTATTATTAAACAAAACAACTCAACAGTCATGAGTTAAAATTCCAAAATTAAACACCATACTTTTGTCCCCAGTCTCCCAAAATCGAATCGAAGCCAATCCCCGAGAATCCTCTCCGCACTCCTTTTGTAGGCTCGTAGGAGCCTCCTTTCCCCTCAGGGACCGACCAATCCCTTCAAATTTCACCACTCCCACGTGGTACACTGTTGCCCAATGGTCGGCGAGCTGTCAACTTGGCGCTCCAACGGCCAAATTCGAATTCCTTGTAGAATCGTCCTCTGCATTTTCCGCAGTCTGGCTGGCGCCAACAGCTAAATTATTACATCGGGTAAAAAGCGGAAATTTGATACTAAGCGGCGAAACCCTCTATACACAGGAACACTCGGTTAAAAGCCGCACGCAGCTCAAAGCGCGGGCTCTCTCCGCACCGAAACCCGAGACGTTTCTTTACGACCGCGGGGGAGGCTCTCCCACCTCGGCCGCGATGACCCCGCGAAAACTCCCTCCAAAACGCCGAACCCGACATAGACAGTTAAAAAAAAGAAAACAACGCCGACGCAACTCCGAAAAAATCAACTTTTCTAACAAAAATCACCTTAAATAATAAGCAGGATTTCTCCGTACTTAACAGCATACTCCACTTGTTTGAGGCTTGTCGGTGTCAGTTGTTTCTGTCTGTCGCTCTGGTGGGACTCTAGCATAACGAAACTCGCTGGTGAGATTGCTTACCTGGCGCTTCTTAAAGCGCTCTTCTGTTTTTTTTTTTTTTTTGCAGGCATTGTTTGAATGCTTTTTCTCTTTATCTAGCATAATGAGTCTGAGGGACAATGCCACATTATTACGAGATCATCGCCATATAGGTTCTCATTTCGGTGGTTGGAGGGCGATCCATTCACCGGAGGCACAAATAGGCTTCTTCAGAAAGAAATTAAAGGGACACTGACAGGGTATTTATGCTCACCGAGGATTTTATTTCAACTTCACATATAGGAGCCTACCTACCCAGAACACAATTCGCAGCTCGAAATTCTTTTTCTTTCTTCCCGAAAACAGCCGATGGAGTCGGTTTCAGTCGCGCTACGTCCCTTTTCCATGGTCCCGTGGCGTTCAAACTATAGCATATTAAGTATATTAAAAGTCACGGGTCATCTAAGGCACGCATTCAATATTAAAAATAGAAAATAATATAAAGCCCATTTTTGTGGCCTCCAAGTAACTGCAAATACGTTGATTAAAAAAAAAAAAATGTTGCACATATCACAAGAAGTACATGTACTACGTCATTCTCAAAATGGCGAGGTACCGCTGGATGTACGACGCGATGGCGGCGCTGGATGGACCAATTGGTTAGAATTTAGCTACGGTTAATTATAAATGTAATTCCTTACTTTTATTTAGTAACGTGTACAAGTCTGTTTGACGCACCAGAGAAGCGTAAAAAAAAAAAAAAAAGAAAAACGCGGTCGGGTGTGCTCACGTGACTTCAGGCAACTCTCTCCTCCACTGCATTTCTCCCTCCTCCTCGGTACTCATCGTCCCCATGTAGCGGGACACTGACAGGGTATGCTCCGGTTTCGATTTCGAGCAGTTGAGTTTTTTGCCTTTATTAAAAACATACGTAACTCAATAGTAAAATATTGATTGAGTAGTTTCTTGACACCATATTAAATCGCCTGGGAAAACAAATGGGCTGGGAAGGGGCTGAGGAGGCGTTGGCGGTAACGCGTTACAGGAAACAGCATTACTGGTAACGTGTTATTTTTTGCGCTAAAGCAGTAACGTACTCGTTACTTTTTTAACAAAGTAACGAGTAACATACTTACGTTGCTTATAAGTTATTTCGAGTAACGGGTAACGTAGTTACGTTACTCGTTACTCGAAATAAGTAACGTAAGTACGTTACTTACGTTACATCATCCCAAAACCTAAAAAAAGAAGTGCACTTAAAATATTTTCGTGTTTCTATACTTCGTTTTACCTTAAGTCCAGACGCAGCCGACGCTAGGTGCTGATGGGACTAATCAGACAGCATCGTGTTTCTGTTCTATCATCGCTGAACTAATCATAAACAGAAAAGGTTCAGTGACTCCCGCTTTTGACGTTGCCTGATTGGTTCTGCGTTTGGGCTTACAACGAAGTATAGGCGCCGAGTCATTAATTATTGCACTATAGTCCGTTGCAACTCAAGAAGGTAGGGTGAGGGGAAGGAAGACCGGGGAGGAGGAAGCAGACGGAACGCTGGAGAAGAGAGGGGGAAACCTCCTCTTCCCTTTAGCGTTCCGTCTGCTTCTTCCTTACCAGCCTTCCTTTCCCTCACCCTACCTTCTTGAGTTGCAACCGACTATAGTTCCACGTACCTTCAAAAGTTTGCCTTATTTTGCCTACGCCAACAATCCCACTTTAGAAAAAAAAAGAAAAAAACCTAACGCTTATGCCTTTTGTACCATTGTCGAAAAACGCTGTCGCAAAAAAACAACAACAACAACAAACAAACGCTGTTACCGTCGATTTATGAATAAAAAATAACGCAAAATGTAACGGTCCATTCAATCCAAGTGCCATACAATTTAATCTCGGCGCTACCCAATTAAATCCAGGAGTCAGTCAATATTATCCACAATAATATATGCATGCACTTATTTATCTTCGATGGTAGTGCTTCGCTTGCACTTTTGATAACTTGGTGTAATTGTTTATACAATTAGATTTTGTTGGAGCCAACTGATATTATGATCACTACTTCGTTTATTGGGAGTTACTAGTCGCACGATTGACGAGGCTTATTGACATGTTCATTACTCTTTTGGTAAACTCTTTATTTTACCTGAATTGACGCTTTGCTCAGTCTTTCTTATAATCTTGAATTGATACAATTCCAATGATATAAGTGCAATTGCCATTTGTGATTACTCTTTTGATTACTTCGCGCTATAATCGACACAGCTGACCTAAATGGCTTCCACTTATTATTATTTCGACCTATTAATAACACAACTTGCATATTAATAAAAGTTGGGCAATTTTTTATTACTCTCTCGGTTACTTCGAGGAAATATTGACAAAAAATATAACTTGATAGAAGCTCATTTGACCTTCTGATTACTTTTTGGTCATATAGCTATTATTGGCACGAAAAACCTTGATACAAGCAAAACTTTCATTATTCAGTCGATTACTTTGAATTATTGACAAATGCGACTACATAAAAGTTCAGCTGATATTCGAATTACTCCTTTGATTAATTCGTGTTACTATTCGTTACCTAACGCCACGCGACATTACGCCAGGTTGATAAATTCACATCACGTGATCTAGACGTCAATTCAGTTTCCGTGCTAGATTTAACGGGAAAATGCACGTTTTGTGACCAAACCCACAATTCAGTTTCTTCGCTAATAAAGGCTAAAAAATTGACGTGACCTGACCCAAACACCAGTCCAGTTTCCCCGCTTAATTTAGCGAACAAAATCTACGTCACGTGGTTTGATGTCGAGACAACAATATAGTTTCTCCGCTACATTTAGCGGGGAAATATACGTTACCCGATTCCCCTCGTCCCTTCCCTTTCCCCTTCTTGCCCCATCTCTCCCCTCTCCTAGGGTATCCGCCACATACCTCCTCTTTCCTTCCTCCCCCTTCCTTTCCCCTTCCTTCCCCATACCTCCAATTCCCCACTTCTCCCTTCCCTCTCCCTTCCCCTTCCCTCTGTCCTCCCTTCTCGCATGGTACCCTCCCTCTCTTCCTCACCCTCCTTATCTCGACCCCATTCCTCATCGAACTACAGTAACCTCTCTCCATTCCCAGTTGCCTCCCTTAGTCCTCCCACCTCCCTGGTCACGTGACACAACATTTCAGTTTTTTCAAAGTTGATAAAAATATAGGGCCTTTAATCCCAAGACCACTGTTTCATGGCACCCCCCCCCCCCCCCCCCCGAAAAAAAAGAAGAAAACAATCGCTCCTTATTATTGCATTTTATGCATCATAGGTGTTCTGCGTAAGTCCCTGCAGGAAGGTGGCCTCAGGGCCGGTAGATCCAACTAGTCCTGTACATTCCTTTAATTCGACCCCGGAACAAAGAAGCCCATACGGTGAGATTGTGGTGCTTCCTTAGAAGTAGTTAAAGAGATGTAGGAAGGGTGAGGTCGCAGCGACCCCACCGAGCTGCGGTGGGAGGGAGGAACTATACCCCCCATGCGAATGCCGTAAGAGAGCGCACTTTTCCCCTCTAGTCCGGCCGCGGCACAATCTCGAGGGAAGAGGATAGGGATCGTGATACATTCTAATTTGCTCTCCCTTTCAAGAATTCTGCGTTAGAACATACAACAATTAGTCTAATGTAATTAAATTTAAAAGACTCAGAAGATTACCATGCACGCGCTTGGGCGGCTCCGTATATACTCGCTTTCTCGGAGTGTCGTTGAAATTTTATACTACGTTCACGTTCACCGCACTGTCAGCTTAGGGGAGAACGGAGCACAAAGGCGAGGGTCTTTAGCCACAGGGCTTACGCGAACGTGGGGCCAGGAATGCGCCTTTTTTGAGCAAAGCCTCCACGCGGTGCCCGGCCGTAGGTTGCCGTCTATGCGGAGATAAAATATTCACCGCTTGGACCATTGCGACAGGAAATGGGAAACCGCGCTAAGCCTTTTTCGTGCCGGCGGAGGCGTAAAACGAGACGACCGAGCGCAAGGAAACAGAGCTCAGTCAAGAGACAGACACGCACGAACATACAAAAAGAAAAAGCGTGGTGGAAAGATGAATAGATCGTGTTGAGCAGCTAGGCCTACAAAACGCTCACTTCTTGCGGTCGTCAAGGGAAGGTATCGCTCGACGTACTTATGTAAGTATGGCTTGTATATGCTCCTATAATTTCGACGGTAAATGTTCTTTGTTTTTGCAGGTTTTTTTAATGATTGTGTACTGAGAGTCAGTTTTAACTATGTTCGAGAGAGAGATAGAGAGAGAGAGAGAGAGAGAGAGAAATAATAGGTGTATTTTAGAGAAATTGGTTGTCGTTTGGGAAGGACGCCGGCTACTTCATAACAAGAAAAAGAGAGTGAGAGAGAGATGAAACGAGAGAAAAAAGAGAAAGGGACGAAAATTCTGGAGATACAAAAAGTGTGAAGAATAACGTATACATAATAAATGAAGGCACACAAAATGAGGAACCCTGTGACATAGAACATGGGGTACGAAATATCTCAGTCCGAGCTTGATTCACCAAGCACACCACATCAAAGTTAGATGCCGTCCCACTGACGCATACATATACCTACGTTCATTCACTTCTGCAGTGAAGTTTATCATAACACTTAATAGTTATATATGATTCCAGTGCCCTTTAGAAAGTCGCAGAGAATCTTAAGTTCACGTTCGCGCATTTTGCGCGTTAACCAAGGTCCCAACAGTTTTGCCGGAGGCATGGGCCTGCCATCTATCACTTGAAGGCGAACCTCCATCCTGCGTCTCTTGTGTTCCAAGTGTTCACAATCCAGGAGAATGGGTTGAACGTCTTGAAAGGGATCACCACATTCACATCTTGGATGACCACGTTGCTTGATCCGAAATAAAAAGCTGCTGGTAAAAGCAACCTCTAGTCGAAGCCGATGGAAGAGTGCGACATATTTTCCTTTTATTTTGGTGTGAGGTGAAAGTTTGAGGTCTGGATCGATGTACGGTAGGAGGGTTTCCGTTGAAGTTTCATTTAACGAGCACTGCTGGCATCGTTTCTCACACAGGTGACAAAGGAGTGTCTTGGCGTCTCCAGGTGCAAAGGCTGTCAGTCCCATGGCGTTTCCATCGTGAGCTTCGGCTGCCAGGTGGCAGCCGAAGCTCAGTCTCTGCATTCCCGGCAATTTGAGTATGACCCGGAATCCACTGTAAGCAAATGCTGTGCCCGAGAAACTTAGCTTGTACTAGTGTAAGTTGAATACGACACAAAAAAGCTGCCTAAAAGTTACGAAAGTGCATGCCCTGCAATAATTGTAGAGATGCCTTCGGGTCTGTTAGATTGACCCAACTCGACAGGGAATAGGAAACTTTGTGATGTGTTCAACATCGGGATTGTAGAAGCTGAAGTTGATCCTTTCTCTGAGGTTGACCTGTCGGTGTAAACATGAATATCACCCTTGTAACCAGGGTTCCGTGTTTTCGGATATATCCGGAAAACTCCGAAAAACACCCGCCGGAAATATTTCTGTCAATTCGGATTTATCCGATGAACTCCGAGTTTTGATGTGCCCCCCCCCCCCCCTTTTTAAAAGAAAAAAAAAAAAAGAAAGTAAGAGGGTATTTCACAATTAAGTTTGATCAGCGCACAGGGTGAAAGGTCCTGGGAAAATGACACTACAGTCATCTTTCAAATCTTGGACCGTCGTTAAAAGGAGTCTTACGGCCAGTGTTGTAGGCGTTACCGAAAAAAAGTAACGAACTACGATCTTCGTTACTCCCAAATAAAGTAACATGTTACCAACCCACGTTACTTCAAAATAAAATGAATGCGTAACTGTTACCGTTGAAAAGTAACGCACGATACTTTTGCGTTACTTTTTTGGGTATGAATTAACACGTTTTACTTTTTTTGACGTTACAGGTATGCATAAGCGCCATATTTCAAGGAACATTAGGCCCATCCAGAAACTGAACATAATTGGCTTATCTTTTTTTACGGTTCCACCTAAATATACTATAGATTCAGATTGGCAGATACAATTTAATGAAATAACTGCTCTTATTTCAAAACGTTACAATATTGGACTAAGCCCTAGGGCCTAGGGAACAGTCACACTCACACTTAAGCTGCGTGCATACATTAGGTTTCAAAGTCGAGTTTCGATTATCTTCAACTCGATTGGTGCCAATTTCGAAACTATGCAGTGCCGCGAAAACGGGACATGATTCTTTATTGGGACAAAAAGATGGGACGGCAGAAGCGGACCTCAGAAACGGTACTGTCCCGGCGAAAACGGGACGTCTGGTCATCCTAGTAATGTGAGACTGTCAACGTTTTCGGTGTTGACTTGAGAATACTATTCCAAGTTTCCACTGTGCTCTTTAGACCCACCATCAAACTTGTCGTTCACAACTGATGATAAGTAGCCAGGATTACAACTTGTGACGTCACCTAGGGCAGTGCTTCATAAAGTGTGGATCGTGACCCCAAGGGGTGATGCGATGGATTTCGCGGAGGGCGGCCAAGCGGATCGGAAACAAAAAAAAAGCAAACTTTTTTTTTTTGTTGTGGTGGAGTTGATAAAACGAAGTGCAAGTTGCAGCTCAACATCGAGCCAGAACTGAGCGTTTGGCGTGTCCAAACTTATCCCTCATTTTTAGAAACTGTGCTTTAACAAACAAGTTCACTTTCACTATAGGAACTGTCATTCCTGCTATCATGCGGTTTTGTTGCGTGCGCGGTGAGCAGCGGACGTACTCTAATTATATTAACTGCGAAATAAAATTTCAGCGTTAATTATTTCTTCATACGCTGAAATTGAAAACCCTGTGTCATCACGAAAAGTCGGGGGGGGGGGGGGGGTAAACAATTTCTTTCTGTTGTACTTTTGTTCGGCCGCAGGATAGCAGAGTTTTGAAAAATACTGACCTAGGCGATGAAAAACAACTACGTGATACTATTCAGTGATGTCTCGTTTATATAGACCTCGTTAATATGGATACCCCACTATATGGACACCATTTTCTGCGATAAACTGGGGAAACCCATGCATTTTTGTCTCGTTGTAATGGAAAACTCACATTATGGTCGATATTTCGGTGGAACGGAGATGTCCATATTAACGAGACATCACTGTACTACTACTACTCCGTGACGTCACAGCAAGGGGAATCGTAGTCGTAACGTCATGAATAGGAACTGTAAGAGGACACCCCGAAAACAAAGGGTCGGTCAATTTCGACTTAACCCACATGTCGAATGGATTTCGTGATTGCTCTGTGGCTTTGTTTACTTGACAACCTTTTACTTTTCTGCAGAGTTCATCGACTTTTGCAGGCCCACCAACCATTTCAGCGGTTGTGGTAGCAGGGCTCTGCGGAGAGTCCTCCGTGGAAGGAAGGACAGAGTCCTACCCCAATAATTTAAAGGGGTACTACAACGAAATTTCGACACTTGTTTTTTGGTCTATATGTGTTCAAAAAAGCAGTATCACATCGGACACACTAATATCCAGTTAACAAAGACACAAAAAGGAATTTTCAAACGAATTAAACGATTAGCAAAAAGCACCTGGTAGATGTCGCTAACGTCTCGTTTGTAATGACCGTCTAGGAACCTTGGCAGATAGTGACGACGTTTGTCTCGCCTCCGGGCACTACGAGTGAAGAGGTGGAAGGAGGAACTCCCCTCTTCCCGAGAATCCCCTTTGTGTGACCCAGAAGTCGCGATTGTCCCTCTACAAGATTAAAGAAGATTAACCCGTCACTCAAAATTCGTACAAAAGCAGCCGCTTCGGTGGCTGGAACGACTAGGCTATCCTCTCGACGTGAGCCTCGCCCATGGTCTCGCCGTAGCTTTGCTCGTCCAGAGACGAACTACGTCACGATTGTGTTGGATGTCACGTGGTCTCCGCTGGCTGTTCTCCGAGCACTTGCTAGAGTGGGCCGTTTATAACGAAAAATACAGCCACCAGGATCAAAATACAAACGTGCGATTGTCATTTACGGATATTGTGGATCATATTTAACCTATTTTTAAACACGACGGGCATATTTCAACTTTCGTTGAAGTATCCCTTTAAGGGAGGAGACGAAAAAACAACTAGCGTCTTTTTAATAATTGTGGTTGTGTGAATATTTATACAGCGTGTAGTTGGTCAGCCATTTCAAAGTTGCGACGAGTCACTCGCTGTAGATGAGCAATTTAGCCAGTGCATTACAACCGCTAGCCTGGGGTCTTTAACGTGCACCACGCAGTAATGATACACGACCGCACGCCGGTACGATGCTCATCCAGATCGAAAGGATCCCTGGGTTCTGCAGCACGAGCTTTCGCTCCACGTGCTCTGAGCTGGTGTGCGCTAGCTAGCGTCTGTTTACCATGAAGGCTCTCAGCTTTCTTAACCTCGAGCTTCACGAGACTCGTGTCTCGCACATCATCGCAACGTAAGTCCTCTTTTCTTTTTTTATTACGAGCCTGTGATTGCGGTAGATTTTCATGAAGTGGTGGGCTTGAGTAGCTCACAACAGCTCGAAGCACCTGGAGCGAAAGCTCGCGCTGCGGAACCCAGAAATTCTCGGTTCAATTCCCACCTCTGCCAATTGACCTATTGCTAAATTACCCAAGCATCAAGGAGAATGCAGGGAAAAGTTACTACCGCTGACCCCAGCACGTGCGGCGCGTAAACATCATTCCCTGCATTCTCCTTGATGCTTGGGTAATTTAGCAATAGGTTTATAGACCTTTTGCTAAATTACCCAAGGAGCATGCTGCGAGTGGTAGTTACACACGCCGCACGTGCTGGTGTCTGCGGGTGTCACTGTTCTAAAGCAAACGCCTAAAACAAATGGCATCTTGCACGCGCATTCGTCAAAGCCTTATTTTGGTTATTTACTTGGAATATTTTATACGGGGAAGGAGAGCGCATGCTGCGCGTGTACCTACATTCCCAGCATTCTCCTTGATGCTTGGTTAATTTAGCAATAGGTCCATTGCCCCTTCCCGTTTCGATGTGGATGAGCATGCTTCGTACCAGCGTGCGATCATTTGTCACTACTGCGTGGTACACGTTAACGGCCCCCAGGCTAGTGGTTGTACAGCACTGGCTAAATTTCTCATCTACAGCTAAAATACCAGACGCCCACTGAGGCAGACTAACTTCCAGCTGTATAAACTTACACACAGCAATTTATTTTTCTCGTATTGGAGGCGAGATGTTTTGGTGGCGCCCTCCTATGGTTTCCTCTCATGACGTCATTACCTTGCGAACAAGTTCGGTGGTGTTTGTAATCATTAAGGTAGAAGCTTGCAACCATAGCGCTCTTAAAGCAACACTGCCAACAGCGTCAAAATGGAAGTTCTTACATTACTCTTATTTCCATCGATGAGAAATCCTTTGCTGACGTCATAGCATTCGGCCAATCGTGGCAGGCCGACCACGGTGACGCTTTCGATCACGCACGTCGCCAATAGTGGTCAGCCACAGCAAACCAGGGACGGCGGCGGGCCCTGACGGAGCACCGGCACACTTTTACCGAACTTATTGGCCTGTGCTTCGAATCTTATTTTCGAAGTCTTCACGAATGCGTTAGAACTAGGTCATTTCGTTGCCTCATTCGAATTCGCCGTAAGGATCTCGACACCTAAATCTTGTGCTGCGGATTTTCCTTTACCATAGTTTGTGGCGTCCGATACATTAGTCAGTAATGATAACTAAGTAGTCCTGCGTCCATTATCACGACGTGCACACGATTGTTTATCGTCCCTTCTACATGAGAATCAGTCTCCTGCAGTTGCATCGTTTAGTGTATGACGCATTAGCGCTTACTTGACGTCCGTCGTTCTTTTCCCACACCCGCAACGTTAAATATTTTTTTTTTTACTTTAGACTTTAGAAAATTTATTTAACTTTGTTATATCTACCCGACTGTTACCAATTTCCGGAGGTGTCTTTTTCTTTTCTTCTTTGTGGCAACCATGTTTTCCTCAGCGCGCTAAGCTCATTTTAAACGGTGCGATATGTCTCAGATCTCTCGTCTACGCCGTTTCACATTAGGGAGTTTTAGGGAACCGAGTTTGCACATCCGATACGGTATACGATGAGCCCTCCGGTACACGAACTGCGCATGTGCGAGTCTTCTGTGGTAGCGCATGCGCAGTTCGTTCCGGAGGGCCCACCGTACCGTATCGGATGTGCAAAAAACGGTTCCCTAAAACTCCCTATTAGAGAGTTTTAGGGAACCGTTTTTGCACATCCGATACGGTACGATGGGCCCTCCGGTACGAACTGCGCATGCGCTTGTCTTCTGCAATCTTACCGTAATGCGGTGGTCGAACCGTAAGGCACGACCGGCACGAGCAATGGCCGACATGGACAGTCTCGCTTGGTTAGCAAAACGGCTGTTTCGCTGGCGGAGAGAGCGTGCCGTGGCTTCAAACATGAATAAAATAACTCGTGGTAGTGCCTGGCAGGAGCGCCATATGTGACAGCAAGTGCATAAAGTTGCAGTCAGCAAATAAGAAAAAGAATACAAAACAAAACGCAATAGGACATCGTCCATAGGGATAAATAAATGTTTAGCAAAAGCGAAAATCGTCTGCTTAGTTGCTCAGTGATTCCATTTTCGAACGCCGAAGCGAGCGGACGTGGCATCATGAGCTCCCGTGGAGCGGTTTCAGCGGCCCTCGCCGGCCGCGGTAACAGGGCTGAAGACAACACCCAGGACTACAACGTCATCCTGCCTCCTTTGCCATCAGGGTCAGTGGTTTTAAACACCGTTTTTCTTCATGCGGACGTGAAGGGGCGGCCGTACCGCGTCGAGGACTTTCGCGACGCGTTGATTCGTCTGGCTTTGCTTCCCGAGGTCTTGGCCCTCGGGGCCTACCAGATAAATCACGTGTAGGCAGTAACGTTTAAGAATGACGAAGGCAAAAAGAAAATGCTGGCAACGACGGAGCTGACGGTCAAGGGTCGCCGATGCATCGTTATCGACCCCAGCCACCAGGACGTTCGCGTCAAGCTTCATTGGCTTCTCTTTAGCGTCGCCGACGGTGATGTGAGAGAGGCCCTGGCGCCTTACGGCAAGGTCATCGAAGTGGCCAGAGAAAAGTGGCGTGTCGACGGCTGCCAGAGCGTCGGCACCATGACGCGCACGGCGGTACTTCGGCTCAAGGCGGGCATCACCTGCGACGACATCCCGCACCAGTTGCGATTGGGCGGAGAGCTAGCCCTTGTCGTCGTGCCTGGAAGAGCTCCGCTTTGCCTCCGGTGCCAGCAGACGGGGCACATCCGCAAGGAGTGTCGTGTCCCACGATGCAACGTCTGCCGTCGTTTCGGCCACGAGGGCGCTCACTGCGTCCGAACGTACGCGGCGGCTGCTGCGCCTGTGGGGGGCCTGGAGAAATCCGAGCTCCTTATGGACGAGGACGACGCGGAGGAGGCTGCCGCGGGCTCTACAGTCAAAAGAAGCCCTCTAGTAAACGTTCTTCCTGCGTCCGAGAACGCGGCGGAGACGAACACGAATGAGGCGTCGCCAAATGCTGGCGAGATGGTGACGCTGGGCAGCAGGAAATGGTGGCGACGGAGGCACCTACACCGCCCGGTGGGGAGGGCATCATCACCGATACAGTCAACAGCCAGCCGGCAGTCGACGTCCCCATGGACGACGCAGAGAAAACGGCGAAAAGGACGAGGGAGGAAAACGTCGCAGGCCCCACGGATTCGGAGCAGGAAGAGCCGCCGTCAAAGACGGGCCCTATCTGGATGCGACCGTCCACAGTCAATGCGATTGCAACTGTGGACGACAAAGCGGCAGCCAAGCCACCCCCGTGATACCATACGCCGGAGTTCGACGGGGGCCTCGGAGTCTGTGCAAGCAAAGTGCGGAAGCCAACATCGAGCTTTGTCGGAACAGACGGGCGCAAGACCCGAGGTAAGCACCATGAGGACCCTCTCTCTCTGAATGGCGGCGATGTAGAAGCTCCTTTCCGTGTCGCCACGATCAACGTCCGTGGGCTTGCGGCGAGACGCCGGCAATATCAACTTAGTCGACTATTAGCTGAGAACGAGATCGACATCGTGGCCGTGCAGGAAACAAAGATTGAAAGCCTGGAGCAGACGGACCGCATGGTGCAACGGTTTCGAACTCTTTTCAATGTTTGTGTCTCACACGCTGTTGGAACTTCTGGAGGTTGCTGTTTGTTTTTCCGCCGGTCTCTAGGCGTCGTTGAGACGGCCATGGTTTCATGTGCGTCTGGCCGTTTTGTGTTCTGCGATTTTTCTTTTTCAGGTATAGACTGGCGCGTTATTTGTGTTTATGCTCCGACTAACGAGCGTGAACGTAGAAAAACTTTCGAGGGACTGACTGAGTTCCTTAAAGGTGAAAGAGTCGTTATTTTTCTTGGAGATTTCAATTGCGTCTGCGCACCAGAGGACCGTGCTAATGAAACCCGGGTTCGCGACTCAAGTGCTCTTTATCTGAATGACATTGTCGCTGAAAATGCGTTAGAGGACGTCGCAAACGTCACCGCCAAAAGTAGCGTTCATTTCACACACTTTCAGGGCCTTAGTCATGCTCGACTTGACAGGGCTTACGTTTCGCTTAGTCTTGTCCCGCTGTGCGACAATTAATCCGTTCAACCTGTTTCTTTTAGCGATCATGCGTTAGCTATGTTCACCCTCGGTCAAAAATTTAAAAAGTCAAGATGGGAATGGTCGCTATGGAAAATGAACAGTAGCCTCATGAAGGACGACGCTTTTAAATCTAACCTAGATGATTTATTTAGGAAATTTTACGAAGACGAGAAGACAATGTGGGGTGCTAGGTGGGAACTTTTCAAAGAAGAAGTAAAAATTAACGCAATTGAAAGGAGCACCACCCTTAACTATCAAAAACAGAAGAAGGAAAAAGAGCTACGCCGTCAATTGAATTTGTTTTTAATCGAAGAAAGCGCGAAACCGGGTGAGTTTGTACGAGAAATAAGGGATATCAAGAACCAACTTGAAGTAATCGACTGTGAAAGATATAGAGGGGCTATTGTGCGTGCGCGGTCCCAGAGGCTATGGTTGGGCGAAAGACCTTCGAAGCGAGCACTCAGCGACGAGAAAAGGTATGCGCAGCGAAACGAGATAAAAGAAATTCGCTACGGAAATACGATAACTCGCGATAAGAAAACGATCGAGCGAGCGTTCGTTGAATATTATAACGATTTGATGGGTCACAGCCTACCAAAAGATGACGGTTTTGACGCTGAGTTTTTGTCGCTTATGCCCACGCTTGAAGAGAATGTTCGAGAAAATTTAGAATCGCCGATCAGTGTTCGCGAGCTTGAAGACGCCATAGATGAATTAACTGCGGGAAAAACGCCCGGGCCGGATGGTATCAGTGCCGAATTTTATAAAACATTTAAGAGGGAGGCAGCGGACGCTTTGTACGAGGTGCTCACAGAAGCGTATTGTATAAATAAGTTACCGCCATCTTTTTTGAAAAGCCACGTTGTCCTCATTCCAAAGGTCGATGACCCCGTAAAGCTATTGTCTGTTTCCTCTTACAGGCCAATAAGTCTGACCAATGTCGACTACAAAATTTACACAAAAGTCCTGGCTAGACGTTTGCAAAATGTTATAAAAGACCTTGTGGGAGCGCATCAGACCTGCGGTATTAAAGGCCGCACCATTTTAACCAACATACATATAGTAAGGAGCATTCTAGAATATTGCGATGCCTTTGACAGACGAGTTGCTATGTTGCAGCTAGACCTAGAGAAAGCATTCGATCGTGTGTCGCATGAAGTTCTTTTTCGTATTTTGGAGCACGCTAATGTAGGGTCTGTGATATTAGACGGTTTAAAAATGGTGTACGCAAGCTGTTCAATGTCCGTCATTGTAAATAAGAACGTCAGTGAAAGTGTGCAGGTCCGATCTTCTGTAAGGCAAGGATGTCCACTGTCTCCCTTGCTGTTTGCAATTTACTTGGAACCATTTTGTTTAAAACTGATTGACCATGATAGTATACATGGTTTTAGGTTACACTCTTGCGAAGTAAAAGTGCTCTCTTATGGAGACGACGTTGCTGTTTTTTGTGTCGACCAAGACAGCGTTCATGAGGTAATCAGCACTGCTTCCTCCTTCTGTAAGAAAACGGGTAGTTCTATCAACTGGGGCAAAAGCGTAGGTCTCTGGCACGGTAATTGGGGCACCGCACCCGATAATTTTGTGAATGTACAGTGGACAAATTTACCCGAGAAGTACCTCGGGGTGCCACTCCAGCACTACCGGGACAGTAAGCAACTATGGAGTGAAGAGACGGAGAGGGTTAAGGCCAAAGCGGAGAGCTGGAGGGGTAGGAACTTCTCCATGTTTGCACGCGCAACCGTTTGCAATTTATTTTTAACTGCAGAAATTTGGTACATTTTGCAAGTGCTGAGTATGCCGCGCCTCAACGTGCAGAGACTCCACAGAGTGTTCGCTGTTTTCATCTGGAATTCGAGCTGGGAGCGTTCTGCTCGTACCAATTTGTTCAGATTTGTTGGTAATGGTGGTCTAGGATTGTCCCACTTGTTTCTACGACAAATTGTGTCTAGGTTCATGTTTTTACGCGATCAGAAAGATTTATTTTTGCGTACTGTTATGCAAGTGCGACTGCAGTATGCACTTCCTGAGTTTGTGGTGTCGTCTAGTAATCAAATGCGCTCCAGTGTACAAGGTTATTTGCGTGAAGTTGTGCTTTCTTTCAGAATACTCAAGGTGCGCTCTTCCTTAGAGTATCTTAGTTCAGTTACCCGAAAACGATTGTATAAAGATTTAATAGATGTACTGTTTCCAATACCTCTCTATAGGTCATTATACTGTGGACGTCCAGGGCTAGATGTGCTTAAAAGGGTGAAGAAAATGCCAATCAAATCTTCGGTGAAATCTTTTTTCTTTAAATTGCATTGCGGCGTACTCCCTGTAAAAACGTGGCTAGAACAGAAAGGTATATTTGTACCGTGGTCAGTGAATTGTATCCTCTGCAAGGAACCCGAGACGATAAAACACGCATATATTGAGTGTTGGGACGCCGTGTTTCATTGGGACATTCTTCAGCGCACGCTGAAGAAGGATCTACCTTTAAAGGAGCGATGCAACAATTTTTGTACTTTGCGCAAATACCACATAGCACAGATCCCTGACGTTAATGACCTATAAAACACGCGTTCGTTTTTCACCCCACGCAATAGAAGTCCCAGAAAAAAATTAAAGAAAAACGAGCAGCGTTCACCCCCTCAAATCGCAGCCAGAACAAGCGGCCGCGTGATCTGGAGCCGATTATATGCCGCCAATGTTGATCATAGCCACGCGCTGGGGTTGGCAAAGCACAGGACACGCGGTGAGTTCCAGACATTGTTATGGCTCGGCTATTGTCGTCGTTGCAGCGATTGGACACGGGCCACTACATGAATGCTTCTCGAGCTAGTAATTATCACGAGCCAAAATTGAGTGCCCCCGCAATGCTCGCGTCCAATCTATGAACCGCATTCAAATATCGTCATATGGGTGTACTGCGATCCCCACGTTACGTCATCAAATTTTGCAAAGGAGAGATTGAATGAAAATGATCGCTTTTGTCCTCGAAATTACACCGCAGCAAAGGAGTTTCTTGGCCAGTGGCGTTGCGTGCGAGTATCCTTGAGTCCCACTGGTACCAGTAAGCTCGTATAAAGTGAAAAAACAATCCAATTGAATATTGTTGCACCACTCCTTTAACTGCGCACGGCATCTGCTTTTAGCCCCTGGAAAACGACGGGGGAGTCCCCTACGACATGTTCATGCTCCTCGGCCTCCACAGTCTGTGGAGAACAAGAATGAGTGTTAATAATGCTGATGTGAATACCAAAACAGTACGAGAAAGTTTCATTGAAAGTGTGGCATATATTCGGTATACCGTGCACTCCCTGAACCCCCTGATTGGTTGCCAATACTATAGATGAGTTGGTATGTTTAAAACTATTTTGATGCGCTGACAATTGCCGCTAAGTGGCTGATTCCCTCTTAAACAAATTGTACGTGTGTAAATGACTGTGTGCTTTTTCATTTTGTCTTAACCGGAAATAAAGAAAAAAAAGAAAAAAAAAGCTCAGTAGCGGAGTTGATTGGAGCGTCCATTTCGTGAGCTCGTATGGGAGCGGTAATGAAGAGTTCGAATCCGGCTGGGCTATCCACGTTTTTTTTTGTTTTTTTTCTCCATATTTTAATTTTTTTTCTATTTTAAGTTTTTTTATATTGTAAGTTTTTTTTTTTATATTTTAAGTTTTTATATTTTAAGTTTTTTTCATATTTTAAGTTTTTTTATATTTTAAGTTTTTTTCATATTTTAAGTTTTTTGTATTTTAAGTTTTTTTTTCATATTTTAAGTTTCTTTGTTTTCTTTTTCACACAAACGTTGGGATGTGCATTTCGAGCTCTTATCACCCGTTTTTACAGCTGCTTTATGACTGAGGGTTATCTGCAGTGTCAACATAGTGAGCAACAGCCTTCTGGATCAAGGATCTGGATACTTTTTAGTTTAAAAATGTTGCATGAATTAAAAATGTGTGTTTAATGCTAATCACATATATTCTATAAAACGAGCCCTTTAAGTATTGGGTGATAGTTTTAATAAATGCACAGCAAGTTACAGGTTTTCCTTTATTAATTAATTTTTTTTTATTTATTTTTTTTTCGTGGTAGTACCGTACACGGCACAACGATCGGTTCGCGGGCGTACGACCGTGATCGTCTGCTATCTTTACCGTAAGAGAGCAACATGAGCGCCGTATCTACCTCCGTCCCTCCGCCTCCTCCTCGCAAGCGGTTTTCAGCGGAAGATGATATCTTCCTACTTCGGGAGGTGTTAGGCCCTAATCCTTTTTTTACTCCGTCTCTTTGGAATGACGTCCTTAAAGGGGCGATGCAACGATTTTTGTACTTTGCGCAAATACCGCTTAGAACGGATCCCTGACATTAATGACCTTTGAAACACGCGTTCGTTTTTCACCCCACGCAATAGAAGTTCCCTAAACAAATTAAAGAAAAACGAGCAGCGTTCACCCCCTCAACTCGCAGCCAGAACAAGCGGCCACGTGACCTGGAACCCATTATATGCCGCCAATGTTGATCATAGCCACGCGCTGGGGTTGGCAAAGCACAGGACACGCGCTGAGTTCCAGACATTGTTATGGCTCGGCTATTGTCGTCGTTGCAGCGATTGGACACGGGCCACTACCCGAATGCTTCTCGAGCTAGTAATTATCATGAGCCCAAATCGTGTGCCCACGCAATGCTCGGGTCCAATCTATGAACAGCATTCAAATATCGTCATATGGGTGTACTGCGATCCCCACTTTACGTCATCAAATTTTGCAAAGAAGAGATTGAATGAAAATGATCGCTTTTGTCCTTGAAATTACACCGCAACAAAGGAGTTTCTTGGCCAGAGGCGTTGCGTGCGAGTATCCTTGAGTCTTACTAGTGCCAGTAAGCTCATGTATAGTGAAAAACATTCCAACTGAATATCGTTGCACAGCTCCTTTAAAGGGATACTGAACCATAGAATTTAGTGTCCATAATAAGTGGCGCACGTTCTTTCCACGAGCCAGCAGCCGCCGGTGTGCGCGAGCACTCGCAACGAAAATGACGTCAAAGACCTCCATTCGCGCTTGAGGACAGTGAAATGCATGGGCTTCGGGCCAAAGGAGAATAAAGACAGGCTTTTCATCTCTACAAGAGCTAGCTACATGCTTGTTAGACCAATTAATCGCTTACCTTTTACACCAGACACCACTGTATAGATGAAAAACTTGTCTTTATTCTCCTTTCGCCCAAAGCCCATGCATTTCACTGCCATCTTAACCGCGAATGGAGATCTTTGACGTCATTTTTGTAGCGTGTGCTCACGCAGACCGGCGGCTGCTGGCTCGTGGAAAGAACGTGCGCCACTTATTATGGACACTAAATTCCTTGGTTCAGTATCCCTTTAAAGGCTTGAACGCGGCGTCGAAAAAGAACTTCTCGTTGCGAGGAGCGAAGGAACGGATTGACCTCCTCGTAACTTTGTACAAGAAAAATGACCGCCTTAACTTGAGAAAGCGAGTATGTTTTTGCTATTTTCGTATTTTCTTCGCGATTTAATATTCCTAGTTTTATTTGTCCATGACTTTCTTAATACTCGACCCTGCAGTGGGCCTCGAGGGAAAGACAAAGGATCGCTGGCAGACGACTTCGAATGTTGAGGATAAGCGCGCGCGAGCGTGTTCTTATTTGTGTGTCAAATCGAGTTTGCTATCGGCGACTTTTCAGCATATCAGGACGGGGTTGAAGTAAACATCATATTTGGTTGATGTAAAACACCAAAGCTTGCCCACTGAGAACGTATGACTTACAAAACAAGTTACCACGCACGATCGAGGAACTATTTTATTTCCCGAGGATATGAATCGGGTAAACTGAAAAAAAAAAAAAAGAATACGGTGGCAAACGAGTTCCTGACACCCAGATTCAGCCGTTGGTTGTCAACGTCTCCGGGATGCGCAGCGCCGATCGGAGATGAAGCAGATCCTCCTTTGTGAACCTGAACTGCCGTACGACGTCCTCCTCGTCCATCGACGCCAAGTTGAACGTCACATGCCTTGCCGCCAACAAGTTAAAGGGGCAGTGCAACGATTTTCAAACTTTGGCCAATTAACTGCGGAAATTAATCTGCGTCACCTATGGAACGAAAAACCGAAAACCACATTTTCTTGCGAGCGCTAGTTCTTATTTAAAAAAAAAAAATGAAACAAATCGAAGGCCGAAGTGCCTCAACTCTGCACGCCGACTTTCGAGTGACGTACTCTGGGGGTTCACTAGGTTTCCCCTTGGGCCCTCTCTTCAGATACCCCAGCCGCTTCCTCCGCGATCGTCGACTTTCACAGGATTAGCCTCGTCGAAGGTCGCGGCGAGCGATGCACACAAAGGACGGTTCGCCACGGGGCTGACGGCGAGTGTAGCACCGGAGGGGGACAGGGTTTGTTGACTTCCGCGTACCCCAGAGACGCCGTCATTTTAGTTCCCGTAGCCGCCACAGGCGGCTGCAGATCGGCAAATAATTCGTTTTTTGCCTTGCGATTACGCAGCAGAATCGCAGTTTTTCGGGGAAAGGTGACGCGTTTTTGGTCACTTGGGCTTGTATAAACAATATAAAAAATGCAAAGTGGCAATTCTTTCAACATTAAAACCGTTGCACTGCCCCTTTAAGCGCGAAACACATGTACGACGAAACCGTCCGATCCGACGTCCGATCAGGCAATACGACGGTCGGAGGCGAGGGTTTTCAACGCCCTCCGGCGCTACGAAAACCCTCGCCCCCCAAGGTCATTCCGGCAGTCCGCACGTCGGATCGGACGGTTTCGTCGTACATGTGCTTCTCACGGCACTCGTGCCCACGCGTGCCCACTCGCAGCGTGGAGCGGGTTCGTTTCGGGCGACACTCCACGAGTGGTTGCACTCCCCGAGTTCGTTTCATCGCTGACACCCCACGCGTGTATGCACTCGCTGCACCGAAAAAATCGAGAGTGCGCCAAAATGCAATCCCGTCATGCCTCGCTCCGGCGAGACTGGCGAGGAGCGGGAGCAGGCGACGAAAGTTCGTCTGCTACGATGTGTCGCGGAACTGAAAGGAAAAAAAGTATATTTTCTGATAGAAATCGCGTCCCGCGGGCAACGAAATCGAATGAGAACTTGAATTGCGAGCGTCTGCTATTTCATAAAGGAAGCAATTGACAAACCGTGCTTTATTTGGAGGTTTTAAGTCGCTCCGTTGCCGTACAAACGCTGAAATATACCAGTGTGTAAAGAAATGCTCAGAACAAACGCATCAGCGGCCCCCGAGATGTTTATCACCATTCGTGTGCGGGTGAAAAATTGATCATTTGTTGACAAAACTCCCCCAGCAGAAACCTCTGACTGCCCAATAAGCATCAGAGAAAGCTAAGCATAGTGACTTTACCCGAGGCTTGGGCAACATCATCACGTTTAACATTTACCTGCATCAGCTAACTTGCCCCGTCGTATTTTGTTCGAGAAAGCTCTCGTTCTCGACGCCCTCAACAAGGCTAATATCTGATCCACTTGTAATGACGATCGAAATCGAAAGTCCCACGAAACGTTTTGCTGGATATACCAACAGACTAGTATTAAGCCGCACCCTTTCAGTGGTTCACGCATAATACCATGCTCAAACGGATCAAGCTTCTGCTCGGACAGCATTTTCTTCAGTGTAAACGGTTATAAGAATTGAAAGATCGCAACCAGCTGCTTTGTAGACAGCTGGTTGCGGAAATGTACGCCGTCTGTAACTATCTCTACGACAGCCAAGTTGCTTGAAGTCATCGGAACTATAAACTACAGGTTGCAGCAACCAACGTTTGTAGATAGACGTTGGTAGCGACTGCACTCTCACATTCCCACCCATCACTCCGAACAGAAAGGGGCTTGTTTCGGTTTGAGGTCGGTACCTCTTCTACAACATAGATGGCGGCAGCATCAGTCTTCTGCACTCGGCGCATTTGGCGAGTTCGTTTCAGTCCCGTTCTCCGTGCAACACCCTGCGAGCGCGATGCATTCTGGGAGAGAACTCGAACGGTGCCAGTGCGTATGAAACGAACTCGCTATTAGTGCGCAGACAGTCGTACAAAAGAACGTTTTGTAAATTGCTTTCGCAGAATAGAGCCAACTCCAACTTATCGTCAAAAAGATCGAGCGCCATTGTTGTCGGAAAGCTCATCTGCTCCTTGAGCAGACGAACATTTTAGAACTTCGCAGTGCCTGTGGCGACACGCCATGGAGCGCCAGGTTTTGTATTACGGAAGCACATTCATTCCAGTAAAAAAAAAGAGACGAACTATAAGTAGGTATATATTGTTTTAGGTTCTCTATATTTTTAGGATGAGATTTTTATTTGCTTCAGTTTCTGCGATTTGTACAAACAAACGCAAATATCTACATTTTCAACGAGGCCGATGCAGGTTTCCGTTGCCAGGGGACGCGACCTGTACCGATCGTCTGCTCTCGTCTGCAAATACGGTTCCCCCAAAGCCGTTTAGAGGCACACGATCGGTCGACTCGCCCGATCCAAGGTATCGATCGTTTTTGTTTATCGATCGTATTTTGTTCCGGTTCCCTAAAACTCTCTATTCTCTTTGGGCTGCGCGAGCACGTTCGACGCTCGATACATCGAAGCGTTGTCAAAGGAAGACAGATAGGGAGTGTATGCCACCTGTAATGCACTAAAATTTGTCCTTTCGATAGCTCGATAGTTAGAGCGATTGACTTTAGCGGAAGGGGGAATCGGTGACCGAGAGGCTTGCGCCGACTAGAGTCACTGAATGTTCCCAGAGTACCGAAACTCCCAGGCTCGACGCGCCAAGATGGCGGCTCAATCATTTTTTTTTTATTGTGGTTCCCATGAGCGTTTAGATAGCATGTGTTTGCGTAAAAACAAGAGAAAAAGGCTATTTTTGTAGGAAAGTTTTATTGGAGGTTAGTGCAGAATGACAATAGCGTGATGTTTTCATAGAGCCTTAGTTTACAAGGTTTGGCGGCACAATTAATATTGCGTTTATACAACCTCAAGGACTTGTGTACCTGCCGAGCCAGGTTCTACTTGAAAACATTCGTGAACCGAAACGACAAGCTCAATTTTTTTTTATTTTATCGATATTTGCACAGACTGCGACATCATTCGAGGTCATTGCAGGAGGGGGGTCATAAAAGCTCATAGTTATGGTGAAGAGTCTTAGCAAAAAATTAACAAAAACAGAAAGAAAAACTCGTTATCATAGAAGGATTGAAAACAATCACACATTAAGACAAAGAAAGATGCACAGTATTTTAGAGAAAACCATTGTATGCAAACGTGCGCGTAGGCCCGTCGACGTTATTCCACAGCCCAAACGCACGTGGAATGAAGGAATGTGTAAAAGAAATAATGTGAAACTACAGTGCCACAAAGTTTAAGCGACGAAATCATCCAGTGGGTGAAATAGTGGAGGCGGAAATGCACAGGGTGAACATCCGCCCCCCCCCCCCCCCCCCCCCAAATAAATTAGGCTTTTTTTTTCTTTTTACAAATAAAGTGTGTAATGCGGAATTCTCATTGGCCGTCCAAATGTAGCCCGTATAGGATCTGAACCAGATGCCAAAGTTTCAGTAGAAACCGTTATCTTATTCAAATGTTTTAAGTTATTTTCTGCAAGTTCCATTGGGAAATGGCAGCCGACGGAGCTTTCGAATACGTGGGAGCTGAATGGCGCAGTTACCGCACGTTTTGCCGCTAAATTTAGCGGGGACACTGAATAGTTGTATAGGTCACGTGACGTCAGGTCACGGGACGTCAATTTCCCCCGCTAAATTTAGAGGGGAAACTGGATTGGAGTCTAGATCACAAGATGTGAATTTTCTCCCTGCATTTAGCGGGTAACTGAATTGGTGTGTAGCACACGTGGCGTCAATTTCCCGGTAAATTTTGCGGGGAAGTTGGATTGACGCTTTGGTCACAAGACGCGAATTTTACCGCCATATTTAGGGGGGAAACTGAGTCGAGGTATAGGCCACGTGCCGTCAATTTGCCCGAAACGTATGGGTCAAGTGACGTCAGGAGACGTCACGTTATGCCACTTTCTCCGCTAAATTTGGCTGAAAATGCACGGTAGGACGGACGGACTGATGGACGGAAAAAAGTACAGGACGACGCCTAACGTTTGAGCGCGGCTTGTCACTCTCTTCACTCCACACATTTGGGTTGTCACGATAGTGTTCCAATGGTACGCCTAGATTGCGGTTGGGAAAGGTTGACCACATTTTGGCTTCGATGCCTATCCGCTGCGCTAAAAACCCGTACATTTATCTTAGTTCACGGGACATCCCGTCCGAGAACAAAGGACTCTCGTGATTTCGACGGCGTTTCAATGCTCTCTCTGTGTGTGCAAAAAACATCAATGTTGTCCGCATAGGCCAAAATGCGAACCTTGAGCATATTCATATCAAAACTGCGTACATGCTCACTTTGAATGATACTCGTACATAATGGTTCAATATATAATGCAAACAATAATGGCGAGAGCGGACTGCCTTGCCTAATATACAATTTTGCGGGAATGCATTCACTCACTCGCTTATTAAATATAAGACTCGTTGTGCAATTATAATAGGCCTTTTGTACTCCTTCAAAAGCAATAGATCCTGTATCGATATGCCTCCAAATTTGGCTTAGAACTTTACGAGAAACACGCTCGAAGGACTTTTCCATGTCAACTTGTAACATGGTGACTTTGCTCAGCTCAGCGTCGCAGCACTCCAAGATGCTGCGCGCTATATGATCGTTGATAAAAATAGTCCGGCCTTTTATGGTGCATGTCTGATGACTCACAAAGCAAGATGACAATCATTATACACAGATGACATGTTTCTCCAGTATTGCTTAAAGGGGCGGTGCAACGATATTCAATTGGGATGTTTTTCACTTTACATGAGCTTACTGGCACTAGTGGGACTCAAGGATACTCGCCCGCAACGCCACTGACCAAGAAACTACTTTGTTGCGCTGTAATTTCGAGGACA
This sequence comes from Ixodes persulcatus, assembly GCA_013358835.2. NCBI lineage: Eukaryota > Metazoa > Arthropoda > Arachnida > Ixodida > Ixodidae > Ixodes > Ixodes persulcatus. Next base: position 171,846 of record JABSTQ010010312.1, on the reverse strand, counting down.
AAACCGAGTGTTTTCATTCAATCTCTCCTTCGCAAAACCTGATGACGTAGCTGGGCGGTAGCAGTACCGCCCAGTGACGATATTTGAATGCGGCTCATAGATTGGACCCGAGCATGGCGTGGACACTCGATTTGGGATCGTGATACTCGATCGCTCGAGAAGCATTCGGGTAGTGGCCCGTGTCCAATCGCTGCAATGACGACAACAGCCGAACCATAACAATGTCTGAAACTCAGCGCGTGTCCTGTGCCTTGCCAACCCCAGCGCATGGCTATGATCAACATTGGCGGCATATATTCGGCTCCAGATCACGTGGCCGCTTGTTCTGGCTGCGAGTTGAGGGGGTGAACGCTGCTCGTTTTTCTTTAATTTTTTACTAGGACTCCTGTTGCGTGGGGGGAAAAACGAACGAGTATTTCACAGGTCATTAACGTCAGGGATCCGTTCAGACCGGTATTTGCGCAAAATACAAAAATCGTTGTATCGCCCCTTTAAATGCGTAATTCCATTTACTAAACTTTTAAAGAAGCGTATTTTTTATTTTTTATTTTTTTAGTTTTTGAATTTTGAGTCAAGGTTCCACTGTAGTATCACTATATTTTGAGTTTCGTTTTCGTAAGTGGTAAAACTCGCGTCTCTTTTTCATAAAATACTAAAACAGCAACATACACAGCTCCAGTGCGGAATTAGAGCGGGAGAAACACGTGTGGGTATAGCTTTTACCCGACCTCATGTATCATTTTTACTTATTTTTACACTTGTAGTTTTGTAAATGATTTTTTTTTTTTTTAGTTAAACGTGCCTGCCTTTAAGAGGAAACCGTTCACTGGAGCCTGGCTACAGTACAGCTACGTTTCCGGTGTTATTAGGACTTTCGAAGAGTTTTCCCTTTTGATTCGCGTTTCGTAAAATTGATGAGAACCAGCTGTTTTTATTATTTGGCCTTCCTTTTTCGCTTTAAGGGGGATTCAACCGCTCGTCACTCAATGGGCAAATTTCGCTACACAAACCTGAGTTTCAGGAATGCACGATAGTATTCATTCTTTTGGAGGTTACTTATGATAACGTAATGAAGGTTGTACGGCCCTTGAATTTTTCTTTTAGAGCGCTGGAGATTTTTAATAAAATCCAGAAATATGACAGTTTTGACCATTTTTAGCGCGTTTTGAGGCATTTTTGAAAATACAATTATTTAGAAGACAAACGTGACAAAACGCTTGGCCGTACGTACTAGGGGTGCCTCTCATCTTAATTTAAAGACCATGAAGAGAAAGCAAAATATTATTGTATTTGCGTATTTGTGTAAATAAAATCGCCCTGTTAATTTTATTTCCAACTTGTTAAACGAGATGGCGACACTAGTACTAAATGCCTCGAACGGGAGATTTTCTTGCTGTTCCTGTTGTTGTTTTTCTCTCGAGCTCGAATTCGACTCCGATGTCTCGTTGCTCGTGGATCGGTAGCACGTGTAGCGAAAGCTCGCGCTGTAAAGCTCACTGATCGTGGATTCAATCCACCGCCTCTGTCCGTTTCAATCTGGATGAGCATCGTACAGGCGTGCTGTCATGTATCACTATTGCGTGATGCACGTTAAAGACGTCGGACAAGCAGCGGTATACTGCACTGTCTTTCATCTCCAACGAAGACACCCGATGCCCTTGGAGCTGACTAACTTCCCGCTGTATAAACATGGACACAACAGAATTACAATTGATGGCTCCGTTGGTCGGCACTTTTTTGCAGACTCCTAGCGAAAGACCTGATAAGGCTCTGAAGGCGATACTTTTTTTATTCTATTTTTTTTTGTGTGCTATGTTAGCGCGCGTGGTCAATCGCTTGCATACGCACAAGCGTGGCTCGTAAGCATTCTAAGATCGTGCAGGGTTGAACAGAGATATCCTAATATGTAGGGTGCCTAAATGTCCTTCTGTTAGGGCGATGTCACCCTTTGTTGTACCCGCTTCCGACAGCACGCGCTCACGGGTAAAATACAAATAAATCGACAAAAACAAAATGTCGACATAGCACAGTCAGCGCCACAAACGCGTGCCGGGACACGCTCTTTCACGCGCTTCTGAACAAAAAAAAAAGAAAAATAAAGTGTGTAACAAAATGGTCAGATGTCTCCACCCTAAGCAAAGCGCACAGAAGGCACCCTACTAATATGTATTTGGAAATAAATAAAACATAGTTGAATGAGTTGCAAAGAAGGCTAAAATACTTATTTCGAACAACATTTATTTTCTGAAACATTATTTCGGATACCTTCATTCTCTGTAGACAATGTTTGGTGGCTAGTGGATATGAAAAAAAAAAAAAAAAGAAGCATGATTTCTATTATTTTGAACAATTACAATATATTTTCTTAACCAACAAACAGGTGCTTACTCTGAGATGCAAATTGAATTTTGACGTTAGCGTTTTGGCGCCCGAAACAATTTTTTTTTGTAAATTTAACACTTCCCGTTTTGCGGATTACTAAGAAAACCAAACGAGCCATCAATGTGAGGCGGTACGTTTCTTTTTTTTTTCTCTCTTCACCTTTTTAATTTTTTAGGCAAAATCAAATGAACCTCTAAATAACTTTAGTGTCTTCATAAATAACCTCGGGAATTCACTATGCTATTGTCTGTTATGAACACCTCTTTCAACAGTGATCTTACTATGCCACGGTGGAATGAAGCGGTGCTACCTTACCTGTCTGGAAACAAATTGGGGTGTGTGTATGTTTATACAGCCTAGAACATGGTCTGCCTCAACGGGCGACTTGTCTCCCAGCTGTAGGTGAGCAATCTAGCCAGTGCAGTACAACCAGTAGCCTGGGGTCTTTAACGTGCATCACGCAGTAGTGATGCACGACCGCACGCCGGTACGATGCTCATCCAGATCGAAACGGGCAGGGGTGGAGATTGAACCCAGGATCCCTGGGATATACAGCGCGAACTTTCGCTCCACGTGCTCCGAGCTGGAGTGCTCTAACCACGGCCGGACTGGAAGCGCGCGCTCTCTTTCTCTTCTTACGGCCTTTGCAATTGGGACAATCGCCTCCTCCCGCCGCAATTCGCGGGGGGCGCTGTCACCTCACCCCTGGCTTTAACCCCTGGGCTACCCTTTGCCGTTTGCACAGAGCGCGTCTGACAGTATCTCAGCGCTGTCGCAACTTGCGGCCGAGATTTTTATAGCCTTTGACACCTGATCCTTACGTTTAGACCCTCAGCCACTATTTAATGCGCTTCTGATGACTCCAAAACGGTGAATATTTGACGCACATCTCCGAGAGATTCGGGAGTAAAAAGTAGTAAGTAGAGACAGCAAATGCAATTGCGGAAGAACTATACTCGTCTTTACCTCCAGGACTTCTTTTGCAACTCAAGAACAGGAGGAGACAGACCCCTTCTACGTGGAGGAACTTTAAATGATAAATAATTCGTATACTCTCGTGAAATGTAAGCAGGCCAAATCTATCTAATGCCGTGGTCTGCATCATCATTTCATAGGCCGCACATGAAGTCGGGCAGCTGCTCTAGACGAAAGTGTAGTAGTCGGTACAATTTTCGCACAGTGCATATTACACCCTAAAGTGCTTCCTCGAGGGCTTGTCCACATATCCAGGTGATTTTTCGTTTCTGTCCGTGACCGTCTTTGCATGGTTAATCAGAAGTATTCTGAGGAACTTGTTGCAAATTAAACCAGCCAAGCGCTGTGAGTGACTGTTGTTAATGCCCTCTGGGCATTGAGAACGGCGTGCAAGGGGTCAGACAAGTACAGAGGTCCCGTCCATGTCACAGGGGAACGCAGTTTGCTGACGACACTGCCTGTCGGTAGAACGACTGAAATCGGAGCGAAGTTCAATAAACCGTTGCCAAAACAACAACCTACGAAGCTCGAACACCAGCGCAAAGCAGCTCGAAGGGACTCTCCGAGTGGGGTGAAGTGGGGTGAGGTGGTTGCGCCCCTGGCGTCAAGCAAGTGAACTACATACGGAGAAAAAATGCCATTGACTCCCGGGCGATTGCAAAGGCCGTAAAGGCCGGTTCAGACACTTGCGTTTGAGTGCGTTTGACTGCGTTGCGGCGAGAACCGAAAGCGAGTCACCGGCACATCTGTGCTTCGTATGAAGCGTGGAATCCAATTCAAGGAATCTTCTGGGCACGCGATATAAGCAGCAGGGATGTCCTGGTGTCTCGCTGCCGCAACGCAGTCAAACGCAGTCAAACGCAACTGTGTGAACCGGGCTTTAGAAGAGAAAGAGAGCGCGCGCTTCCAGTCCGGCCGTGCTCTAACCTACTCGGCCACCGATCCTTTTTTTTCTTTATTGCATTTGGCCACCTATCCCTCTTTATTTGTCTGAACTAAAGCCCTTCGATGTGTTTGCGTTTGTCTTGCAAGTGGCACCAAATGCGCAAGTGCACGAGGCCCGTGTCTCGAGCGGCCCTTGGAAGCAGTTGTCGGCGCAGTACTGAAATGAGCGGCCCTTGGAAGCGAATGGCAGCGGAGCACCCGCTCCTCGCATGCGTCTTGCACGTTTTCACAACAATGGTTGGCGGTACTTGTAAGCGTGAATTTTATCAAATGAATTTAGTCTGCACTTGCCGGCAGCGCCTTCAACTTATGGAACTTACGAGGATAACTCGAGTGCAACATGGCAAGGTGGTTTTTTTTTCGCTGACAGGCAGACAGGTGGAAAGTGTTCTTTCTTGCCATACCCGTTGCCAATGTTATCAGCTGCTGTGCACTCGGCGCGCAATTGTGGACGAGTAGTAGAGCCGCGCCACTTGCTTAGACAGAGAACTCTTTGGTACAGTTCACGGGTGGGAAACGGTTGCTTCTTGTTGCTTTTGACTTGACGTGCAGAAGTGCTGACCTCGTCGACGAGGTTTACACCTCAGGACGTGCAGAAGTGTGAACCTCGCCGCGCATAAGTCTGGACCTCGCCACTAAATGAGCTATGCTTAGGGTCGGCACTCTGTTCCCCAATATTGCTGTGGCGCCGCTATCTTGGTGCTTGTAAAGAGCAGACGCAACTGCCGATCGTCATTATTCCAAAGTGCGACTTGCTCGGCATTTGATTCGGTATTAGGAAGCTCATATAATATTGCTTTGCTCTGTCGCGAAGCGTTTAGACATTTTTAAAGGACGTAAAAGCGTTTCCTGTGATTTCAGATAAATTTTCAGGTAACTGGCAGCCATGATTTTGAGCCACAATATGGACAAGTGTCGTTACCCTCAGAGCCGTATATTAGGAGAGTTTGGACAATAGGCGGAGCAAAGGCCGCCGCCAGCGCCGAATATTCCCCCCACGCTTAGAGCGTAAACTAAATTTGTGACACAGCGTCGACCGATCAGGAGACCTCTACTCCATCTCACAAATGTCGACAGTGAAGACAAAGGCACAGGCGCGTGAGCCTAGCTCAGCGAAACGCTATTGTTTGTACGAGACCCCGTGCATAGGAGGCACTTTCTAAAGCCACGCGCTCGTGCCCATGCCTTTGTCTGCACTGCTAGAACAGCGTCCTGAGACTGGCTGAAAGAAAGCAGTGCAAAGGGTGGGGTGCGCGAGCGTCTTGAGACGCGGAGTTCCGCTCGACACGGCTCAAATTATACTTCGTTTCACTTTACCTGCGAGCGAAGCCAAAGCTAGAAGCGCGAGACCAGCGCTTTTTGCATTTCTCCCCAGCTCGCGCGCTCGAGCAAAGCCTGAACGCACGGAGCTTCCGTGCTCGCGCTTCCAGTTTTGCCTTCGCTCGCACATAAGGTGAAACGAAGTATAGTCGTGGCACAAATTTAGAGCACGCGACCACCGCTGGGGGCTGTTTCGCGGCCTGTGGTTGGCCCGAGATGCTCGCCTATTCAAACCAATGTATGGCCAAACTCTCTCAATAAACGGCTTTGGTTACCTTGAAGCGTAGCTTATTTAGTGGCACTAGGGAAGATCATGGCGGAGCAGCGCAGCACTGAGCTAGATTTCAGACGCCATGTTCTTTTATAGTGCCACCAAATAATCTACGCTCATTTAGTGGCTCTATAGTTCTTCCCAGAAGTGGCGCGCGGCACGTGTCTCGAGCATTTCCACAAAAATGATTGGCGCCACTTTTCCCAGGATAGATGGGCTTTACTCCACACATCCTGGGACGGCGTTTGCAAACCAGTATTCAGACGAAGCGCAGGCCGATATAAGACACAGGAAATGCAAAACTGCCACTTTATTTCTTTTTTCTTTTCTAGCTTTAAATTAAGCTCTAAAAATAAACCTTTTTTTTTCTGCAAAATAGCGTGTGCGTGTTAAAGGGACACTGACAGGGTATTTATGCAAGCCGAGGTTTTTAGTTGTACATGACATATGAGAGCCCCACTACCCAGAACAGAATTTGCGGCTCGAAATTCGGTCTCTTTCCGGCCGAAAACCGCCGATCGAGAACTGCCCGATTTGAGTTGTGCTCACCCTCTTCTCCGTGGTCACGACCAAGGAACGACGACGAAGTGTTCTTTAGCGTGCAGAACAATTTTACTGCTCCTCAATTTTTCTGTATATAATCCTATATAACAGAAGTCGCCACCTCTGAGGTTCCGGTACGTGCACCTGCCGCTGCGGCATGTCCTCGGCTGACGGGGATCGACCACCTGCGCAACCACAGACTGCACAAGAGACCTGGGGGGCTATGTTGCGCTTTTTGGACTCCCAGGAGACTAGGGAGAAGGAACTGACGTCAACAACGCAGCAAATGCAGATTGGATGTTGATTTTGTTTTCTTCTGTCAACATCCAATCTGCGTTTGCTCTAGTCGTTGACGTCACTTCCTTCTTCCAAGTCTCCTGGGAGTCCAAAAAGCGCAACATAGCACCCCAGGGGTGCTAAACTCGTGGAGCAAAACATTCTTCGCTTTTTGACGTAGCGGGGGGAGTGACCAAAAGAACGCCGCAAAGTTTCCTCCTCCCTGCGCGCGCTCAACTTCGCAACTTTTGACGAAAAATCCCCCGCGATCCCTAGGCGGTGCACGAGAGCACGAGACAGCGCGGGGAGGCGAGCGTTCACGCCGCTCGCTGTACGTTGTCTTTGAGCTCTCTAGCGCCGACAATCCCGTCATGCCTCGCCCAGGCGAGGAGCGAGAGCAGACGACGGGAGTTCGTCTGCTACGAGGCGGCATTCGCACAGCGGAGCTGAAAGAAAAAGTTGGTATTCTGCTCGAAATCGCGTCCCGCGGGCCACAAACTCAAACGCGAGCTTGAATTGTAAGCGTCTGATATTCCACGAAGGTAGGAATCGACGACCCGTGTTTTATTTGCAAAATTTGGGTCGCTTTGTTGCCGTACAGACGCTGAAACCTACCAGTGTGTAATGAAAGGCCCAGGACAAACACAGAAGCCGCGAGATCTCGCATCATCTGTGTGCAGGTGAAAAGTGGAACATTTTTCGACAAAGCTCCCACAGCAGAAACCTGTGACGCATTCACTCAGCGTCCGGGAAGGCTAAACATGGAGACGTTGCCCGAGGCTCAAGCACAGTCATATTTGAACGGCAGCTATCTTGCCCCGTCGTATTTTGTTTGAAGCGCAACATAGCACCCCAGGGGTGCTATGTTGCGCTTTTTGGACTCCCAGGAGACTTGGAAGAAGGAAGTGACGTCAACGACTAGAGCAAACGCAGATTGGATGTTGACAGAAGAAAACAAAATCAACATCCAATCTGCATTTGCTGCGTTGTTGACGTCACTTCCTTCTCCCTAGTCTCCTGGGAGTCCAAAAAGCGCAACATAGCCCCCCAACCCCACTCCGTCTCCACCGGTGCCTGTACCCCCGCCAACTGCATCACCTAAAGGCGAGTGCACGAAAGTCCCCACGTCCTCATCCTCGGCTTCGGAAATCAACATGGACATAGCATATTTGACCCCTGGGCAACGCCTTCATGATTTCAGCGACTCAGACAGCATGGGCACGACTGACGATGAGGGCTTTATTCTGCAGCTGTCAAAGAAAGCCAAGAAACGTCGTCATGGGGCCCAATCAACATCATCGAGCAGCAGTACCATCATTTCCATCGAGAACAAGTCTCCAGCACTTACTGTTATTTATATGCCCATAGACCAAACAAAGATTATAACAAAGCTGAACGAACTGAAACTCACCGAGCTGCTCGAATCACATGCGCCAGCGTCAGTAATTCAAATGCGTCCGAACTACCGACTCAACTTATTATTTTTTGACACTCGAAACATGGGTGCATCCTCCTCGCTTCTGAAGGTGTCGTCACTACTAGGAATTCCGGTTAGAGCATTCGAGCCACGGTCACCCACTCAAGCAACAGGAGTTGTCAAGGGAATAGACGCAACTATCAAGATCGACTCAAAAGACACCATAGCTCAGCTTAGACCGAATGACAACACGCCGGTGATATCTGCGCGTCGGCTCGGTACGTCCGCATCTGTCGCAATAACATTCGCATCTCCAAGACTTCCAGACTACATATTCCTTGGGCTTGTCCGGCACAAAGTGGAACTTTTCGTGGAAAAGCCGATACAATGCCACAGATGTTCTCGCTTCGGACATATTGCATCTACATGCCAACATGCACCAACATGTTCACGATGCTCTGGGCCACACCAGCGAACACAATGCAACGCCAATGAGACACCTACACGATGTTGTAACTGTGGCAAAAACCACGAGGCCTCATCTCACCAGTGCGTCATATGGAAAGATGAGCTTGAAATACGTCGCATACGTCAAGTCAACAATCTCGACTACAGAACAGCTCGCAGCTCGGTCACAAATGCCGCCAACTTACCGGCCCTAGAACAATCTATCCCACAAGAGAACCTGACAGCCTCTCGCTCCACCACTACTGGAACTTCAAGCACTACACAAAAGGCGGACTCCGCTCAAATAATGGACAGCAAAACATCTCAACGAGAACACCAACGGGAAGAGGGCCTTCCCCAAAACCAGACTTCTATCGAAACACCGGCCCAGAGCAAAACCCCGCAACAAAATTTCTCACAAAGAAAAGAACGCACGGGACCATCCTACAGCCAGATATTGACAACAAAGAGGTGCAATGAACAACATCCTCTCCGTGTTGACCAACCATGTGACCGTTCGAAACCAAGCTCTGGAGTCTGGTCTGCCATCATCCTTGCGGCAGAGAAGCACATACGTGATTTCCTTGCCCAGTTTTCGTCTCCAGTTGCTCGACTTGCGCAACAGGCATTTGAATTTGTTTTTCCTCTTTTAGTTGCTCTTTTCAAATAATTCATGGCACAAAACCGATCTACCTCTTCAACACGGGAGGTGGGTAAGCCGGCCCGTTCACAACCCTCATCTACACTTTCACCGTCCTCTTCTCCTTCACAATACACAGCTCCCGTCATGCGCGTTCCAACTTTGCATACATCATACGCCCAAACGATTCAGCGCCCCGATGCATCCCGCACAGCAGGGTTCGCAACGAAACTCACAAGTATACAACGTCTTGAACACGCCTTCGAGCTGCTAATGAATGAGGTCGCGATTATTCGTACCATACAAACCGAGATGCACTACATGAAACACAAATTCGCGCGCACCGACGTAGTAGTTCAACAATTAGCAGCCAATATGCAAATGATGGCTCGCGCGCAAGCACCCACACTTATTAACATTGAGGAACCTTTATCTCCTAAGTTATCTCAACATGGCACCCTCCAATAATTCGCTAACAATTTGGCAATGGAACTGCCGAGGTCTCCGCAGAAAGAAAGGGCTTCTCCAACAATTTATTCATAAACAGACAAACAAACCTGACATCATCCTGGTTCAAGAAGCCAACAGTCCTATTACATTACCTGGATACGATCACTTTATGCAAGGCAGTTTCACCAAAAAAGATAAACAAACCCCACAAGGAACCCATTTACCAATTACCACCATCACGTACGTAACTAGGCATATCCCAGCTATTCAAATCGACACCTCCTCTATAAACAACTCAACTCAGGAGCAGGTTATAGTACAATATGTCGCCTCAACAATCGAGATGTTATCATCGCCAACGTGTACTGGTCTCCAGGAATCGATTGGCCATCTGTGAGGTGGATAGACGCGTATACACAGCAACATAAGCACATGGACATCATCCTAGCTGGTGATTTTAATGCGCATAACACATCCTGGGGCTATACGCGCACCACCAAAACCGGGATGCGTCTCGAACGCAAAACTCAGGACAACAGATACATGCTCCTTAAAGGGATACTGAACCAAGGATTTTAGTGTCCATAATAAGTGGCGCACGTTCTTTCCACGAGGCAGCAGCCGCCGGTGTGCGCGAGCACACGCAACAAAAATGACGTCAAAGACCTCCATTCGTGGTTGAGATGACAGTGAAATGTATGGGCTTCGGGCCAAAGGAGAATAAAGAGAAGTTTTTCATCTACACAGTCATGTCTGGTGTAAAAGGTAAGCGATTAATTGGCCTAACAAGCACGTAGCTTTTCCTTGTAGAGATGAAAAGCCTGTCTTTATTCTCCTTTGGTCCGAAGCCCATGCATCTCACTGTCCTTTTAAGCGCGAATGGAGGTCTTTGACGTCATTTTTGTTGCGTGTGCTCGAGCACACCGGCGGCTGCTGGCTCGTGGAAAGAACGTGCGCCACTTATTATGGGCACTAAATTCTTTGGTTCAGTATCCCTTTAACGACACAACGGACCCCACGCGACAGGGCAACAGCGTTGAGCGAGATACTAACCCAGACCTCAGCTGGCACCGCGGTGTGGGAAACGTCAAGTGGACGAATCTTCACGAAAACCTAGGCAGTGATCATCACATCATCGAAATCACGCTCGCTGATCCTCACATCAAGCCCCGTCCCGCTCAATCAGGCCCAAAAACACAACTCACTGACTGTCCCCGGTTTCGATTAGACTAAGACGAGGTACACGGGCCGACAGATCTACAGTCCTGGGTCAACGCCATACGTGAAACGAAATCGAAGCACACTAAAAATATCACACGCACCCCTGAACACCCGCAAAGAGACTCTCATCTGCTTAACCTTTGGAACAAGCGACACAGACTAGTCCAAAAATGGAAGAAACAAAAAGGAAACCGTGGCCTTCGCAAGGCCATCCAACAAATCACGCTAGAGGCTGAAGAATACGCGCGACAACTCTGCACTGAAAACTGGCTTGAAACATGTGACCAGCTAAATGGTCAACTCCACACTCCTAGGGTGTGGACAATCTTACGCACGCTTCTAGGCCAGGGCTACACACGACACACAATGGACAAAATTATGATGCACTCTGGCAAGACGCGAGAACAGACAGCAGAAGAAATTTACCAAACGTTCTATCCCATCGGCCCGAGTACAGAGCAATTTTCCTAGCTATCCACTCGAATCGCTCGACCAAATGGACACCGGCATCAACAGCAACTTTACGGTCGGTGAGCTACTCGCGGGCCTGTCTTCACTCAAACGAAACACGGCTCCAAGAAAAGACGGCATTACATACACTACCCTCCGTAACCTCCCACTTCCACAACTAGAACAGCTTCTTGAATACATCAACACCTCATGGGAATCTGGCACCCTTCCACAAGAATGGAAAGCGGCAGTGATAATCCCAATCCCCAAACCCGGCAAGCCCCCCAACTCTATTACCAACCTTCGTCCGATATCCCTCACATCATGTGTAGGCAAATTAATGGAACGCATGGCCCTCAACCGTCTCAATTGGCACATAGAAAGTAGTGACGCTCTCCCCTACACAATGACAGGCTTCCGATCACACGTCAGCACTCAGGACACCATGCTCCGAATCTCGGAGGATGTGTACCAAACTCCTAGCCTAGTCCAAACTCGGACAATCGCGGGAGTAGACATACACAAGGCGTTTGATAACGTACCACATTCAGCCATCCTTACCAACCTTCTGACACATACAACCGGGCGCTCGCCTCTACAACTATATAAAAGCTTTCTTAACTGGTCGTTCTATACAAATCCAAATCAATGGAGAGCTTTCGACACCCCGAGCACTAACTACCGGCGTCCCTCAAGGTTCCATTCTTTCCCCCACTCTATTTAATATTGCCCTACTTCACCTACCTGCCCAGCTCAGTTCTATATCACACCTGCAACACAACATTTATGCAGATGACATTACAATCTGGTGTTGTAAAGGATCCCTTGGACAACAGGAACACACGATCCAGTCAGGTCTGGATGTCATTCAGAACCGCCTGAGCAGTATTGGCCTCAAATGCTCTCCCACCAAATCCGAATTCATTGTAGTTACCAATCAAACAGACCGTAAAGCAGAAGAGCAACGCGACAGCATTAAGCTCCACATTGACCACACCCCTATCCCTCGCCACTCTCACATCCGAATACTGGGATTCCTCCTACAAGACAATGGCAAGGCCCACGTATAGATGGACACGATACTCCGGCAAATCAATCAGATTTACCACATGCTAAGTAGAGTCACGCGCAGACAAAGAGGAATCAAGGAACAGGAGCTTCGCAGGATTATCGAGGCCCTTGTCTACTCCCGTGTACTGTACCAACTTCCATATCTATCCATCACCAAGACTCAGCTCTCCAAATTAGAAGCAGCGCTCCGAAGATACACCAGACTAGCCCTAGGAGTACCACGATTTGCCGCAAATTTTCTAGTGGACTCGACGGGTCTTTTTAACACACTTGAAGAACGTACCACTATTTGCCACCAGGCACATATTGCAAGGCTTCAAACATCCCACCAAGGCCGCAAGCTCCTCGAGCATCAAGGCTACGACACCACCACCTTGCCTCCTTTTCCACCACCCCCCCCCCCCCCCACCGTGGGAGTCCCTACCCCGCGTCACAGTCATGCCCATACCTCAACATATGCATCCGGAACATGCTGCCCGACGCACACAACTAGTCGAACGGATAGACTGCGAGACGCCAAGAACGGATACCACATATTACTACACAGATGCCAGTCACAGTCCCAGCAGAAGCATAACGGCTGTAGTAGGGCCTGGCTATGAGCATATTAATGAACACAGCAATGTCCCCACCCCATCCGCCGTGGAGACCCTAGCGGTTCTTGAAGCCATCACTCGACCTCACCATCCTACTCACCACATTTACATTCGAACAGATATCCAGGAAACATGCCGCAGTTTTCGTGACGGGCGCTCTACCCGGACATATCCCCAGCCTTTTGCAACGTCACCTTGACACGCATCCCTCCCTCCATGTTACTCTGCAATGGATCCCCGGACATCAAGGCGTAGAGGAACACAACCGAGCTCATGAGCTCACCCGCGTTACGAATTTTCCGGGTCCTCCGTGCCTCTGGCCGTCCGACTATGATCCCAAGGAACACAGAAAACTCTTGCACAAGGAGCGTACATCCCTCCTAAGAGAACTACGTGCTAACACCGCCGCAATTATCGCTCCACCCCAATCCCTCTCGCGGGAGGACAGCGCCATTCTTCCGCAGACTTCAAACCAATTCGATCGTGACTCCCCTCTTTCGCCACTATATCCAGGGCCTTTCCGGACGCCCGAAATGCCCCAACTGCGGCGAATACCCCACTCTAGAGCACTGCCTGTGGCAATGCTCCTACATTCAACCTACCCTCCTATCCTCTCTTTCCTCCCTATCCCCCAGTCTCTAACCTCAGTCATGGACGGACTGGCTTAGTCCACCTACCGATCCCCATATTCTCCTGCCGGCACTCATTCAGCACGTGAAAAACGTGTTGGGTGAGGACTGGTAGCTGACCAAGTCCAACTGAGCGCCGGACCTTGGCGTATAAATAAGGTGTTTTCTCTCTCTCTTGTTGGAACTACTTTGTGCAGCGCAAGAATAATGCGCAAAACCTTCCTTTTCTTGGTGTGACAACGAGTATAATGCCGCATTGGATTTCTCAATGTGCAGAGCGTCAAATCATGCGATGGCGAACGTTCCAACGCTGAATTGCCTATCTCCAAATCTTTGGAAACCCTTATAAAGCACTGTCGTCAGTGACAACTTCAGAAACGCAGGGCGCGCGACAAGTCCTGTGCCTCTAATTATCGCTCCTTAGCCAATTTCGGTTTCGGCATTAGCGGATACGAGCGCCAAAGCACCAATCGCAAAGCGAGAAGCGCGATCATACTAAACCACGCCCTTCGTTTGTTAACCTGTGCGCGCCTATAGATTTTAAACGCTCGATGTCGCGACGTTTGATCGGTTATCGAGCACATCGCCCCGTGTTTTGGGGCCGGTTCCCAATGGCAACGAGACGCCAACCCTGTACCTGCCAACTTCGTCTCCAAGGAAACATCCTTTATAAGCTGAACTTTTCTTCTTTTTTTTCGTTTTTTGTTTTCTTTCGTCGCCGTCCGCGCTTTTGCTTCTAGCATTCCTTTGTCCGCCCGCTCGAAACCCGAGGAACTTCCTTTGATGCTCGCTAATCGACCCGCTTCGATTCTCTCGACATTTTCAAAGAGATCGCCCCATCTGCATTGGCGATGCGCCGACGCCTCGTTTCGGAAGGCTCCCGCCGTCTCGAGCTGAAAAACACTGCTCACGCTCCCTAACGCTGTCTTTCGTAAAAGAGATGAGATCTGGGAATGTCTCGCTCGGCGGTTGGCGCCACCGTCGTCAACACTACGTACACGCGCGAACCTGTTTTTTTTTTTTTTTTTTCTTTTGTAGGAAGGAAACATCTGAACATGTCTCTTTTGAAAAGCCGGAGCCACCCACCTCGCCATAGACACTGTCCATGCGCGTGAACCTGTTTATGTTAGAGTGTGGGATTTGAGCATATGCGCCGTCTGACGGCCGACGTTACCGTCGTGACCCGACATCGGTAAGATAAGTTGGAGTGTCAGTGTGACAGCTTAAAGAACGGGAGAGTCCCGTGCATATAATTATCGCTCCGCAGCCAATCAGGTTGTGGCATCGGCCGATAACAATGCCGAAACGTGAATGGCGACGCTAGAAGTGCAAAGGTCCCAAGACACGATTCCGTAAAGTAAAAAACTGTCGGTAACGAAGAAAAAAAAAAAAACAACTCTCCTCTTTTATTCTGTTTCATATTGGATTAATCAGTTTGATGCCGAGTTTCTACACGCTTGTTTCGGATTCGCTGTTTTAGACGCGAAATTTAACACGGGGGTATACCCGTTTTCACCCGAAGAAGAAAAACAAGTTTTGCGCGTTGTTCGTACACGCCGCTAGAAGTAGTTCTTACGACATTTGGCTGTCTGCGGAAGAAAAGATGCTTTTGGCGTTTGAGACGCGTACGTTTTGATGCGATAACATATAGACCTTTTCACCCTTCGTCGCATGGGCGCTGCCATCTTGGTGTCAGGTGGCGCCGCCGCCATGAGGTGGCTTCTTCTCGTCTCTCCGCCGTCCACTCCGTTCCTTGGCCAAGGCGTTCTATTTGTGTTTTTCGTCGCGTTTCACAACGTTTCTCGACTTATTTTGTAAAATGTCGTCCTGTGCTCTGCATTGCCATCGTTATGTGCACAAGGTCTGTGGAAAGTTTTGTAAGAGGTTTTTACTATTTTCATCGTCGGCCTACCGGACGCGTGAGAGGGGGGAGGGGGGCAGGAATAAGCGTTTGCCCTGGTCCACTTTGATTATGTAGGTGACGCTTAAGTCAGCACGAGAATCGAAAGCCTAATTCCTTATAAAAACTCACGTCTGTTCAGTGATATAGTGGCGAAACATTTGAAACAAATAGCTCAATGAATATTTATTATCGCGCGTGTAGGACCTTCAGAAAAATAGAGTGCCAAAGGAGCCGCTACGTAAAGTTCCGAAAGAACGCTCACCCAAAGTGAAGAGATAAATGGTGAAAAAACATGGGGTGGGCTATCTTTTGGGACGCCACAGCAAAGCTTTATCAAAAACAGGCTACAAACTATGTGACGCGGAAACTGATACCGCAGATCGCGGACACCGTAAATTCGCGTTTCACGATGCGATAAACACGCGGAAACCCGCTACAAACTTGCCTGTCACAGGAGCCGATATCGCACGCGCAGATCGCGGACAAAAAGGCAGTAATCTGCTACAAACTCGTATGTTACGGGAACAAATACTGCAGATCGCGAACGCAGCAAAATCGTATTTCACAATGCAATATATAGTACACGCAGGACCAACTCGCGTGGAATGGAGATCGCACACGCAGATCGCACACGCAGATCGCGGACAAAAACGCGGGAATCCGCTATACACTCGCTTGTCTGACGTGCCGGTACAGCAAATTGCGCGGTTGATGCGATTCCCGTCGGACATTGCGTGACGTTCGGCGGAAATCGGGGGGTGGGCGATGTTTCGGAATTTTTATGTTACAGATATTTAGCCAGAAAAGCGGGATGGGCGACCTCTCGGGGGCGGGCGTTCTCTCGGAACTTTACGGTATGTCTGCTACCTGAAAGCATCGGGCTCTGCCTTCAATAAAAAACAAAAACAGTTTGCTTTGATTATATGAGAGAACTCTCGTATACACGTAACGAATTTATACATTGAAATTTATCGGGCGCCCTGGGAATAATGATAACGCCAACATCAGGCGTTGTGTTTATTCACGGTATTACATCAAAATGTGTTAGACGTTCATAATAGTTTTTTTGCGATATAGCCACTAGCCTAATAAATTCGTTTATTTATAAATTTAAAGTAACTGCACACCGTGTTGGGTCCCATACATGCAATCATTCAAGTGCTTGAACGAATTTCTTCGGACATACAATTCAAATAATTTATTTCGACTATTTCAACAGAAATGGGGGGACTACACCGGTAAAAATACCGCCAGAGGTAGCTTGAAAAAAAAAATGGGTTGTATGTTTATAAAGCCTACAACTTAGTCTGCCTCAACGGGTGACGAGTCTCCCTGCTGTAGATGAGAAATGTAGCCAGTGCAGTACAACCGCTAGCCTGGGCTTTTTAACGTGCATCACGCAGTAGTGATACACGACCGCACGCCGATACGATGCTCATCGAGATCGAAACGGGCAGGGGTGGGGATCGAACCCAGGATCCAGGGTTCTGAAGCGCGAAGAGGTAGCTTGAGAGCGCCCAGGACCCGCAATATGTGATATGCCTAAAAGACGCCACCCGAGTGCAGCATTGTCCAGGCCGAGATGTACAAAGCGAATCTGTTTTAACAAACAAAGGTTTGTCTACTCAGGTACTTGAAGTGCCTGCTGCCTAGCATTTCACTTCAGGCAAGCTTGCCGATGGTTACTTCTCTTGCGCCCTTTAACATAATTCGGCGAATTTGGCGCCAGGCAAACGTCAGTCTTCACATGACGGTCCTTTCCCTTATATGATGTCCTGGGTATACGTCGTGATCTACTGTTCGTAAAGCAACTAGTATATTTCCCAACGCCAACATTGTGAAATGCTGTTAATAAGTGCGTTTGCAGGACCGGTAGTTAAATTAATTTCCCATCCTGCCTACGATGGACTATCAGAATATTTCTCGATCACTTTTTTTTTAGATTATTGGCGTTAGGAGAGTTTTCTAGTGACTAATTCTCAAAAGAATGGTGTCCGCGAAAATCAAACAGTGAGCTTTCATGAGTTCTTCACAATCCAGCACATCTCTAATCAGGTTGTCCATCTGTTCTTTCTTTTGAATATCCTCTTTATTAGTTTTTTTTTCCTGGAAACTAGGGTCAGCGGGTACGGCAATGGACGACGGAATCCTCCCCGCTCATCAGTTTGGATGTTTTTCCGCCGAAACTGGCAAAATCTAATGACAAGCATGACCAGATGCCTCGTTAAGTCTTCGTAAAAGTCGGCAGATATGACTAGAAACGACTTCATAGTTGTCAAGTGATTCAGTACCACGTCTACAACGGAGAACTTTGTATCGATACCCTATGCGAAAATGACATAAGACACCAACACAGCCGCAACCCCGTTGAAACCGAAACTAACCAAACTGAACCCACGCAATGGTGGCGGGTACACCAGCGTCCTCTATTGTCCGGTCGGGTGGGGTGATAAGGTCTATGTTTAATCTAAATTGCACCTATCTATATTAATTCTCAACACAGAGGAGGAAAATTAGTAATGCTCCGCGAGCAGCGGGACTCTTTTACTACAGTTCTTGAGGTGAATTTTGTGTTTTCAGTAAACACCTACAAACCCCGAAAATTAACCCCCAATCCGGTGTAATAAAAATCGGAGAGAAAAAAAGTCCGAATTACACCTGTTCCTGAATATAAAACGAGAAAAAAAATCTTTTTCTAGTGCTTCATGTTGTGTTTTCATAGTTTCATAGTGAAAAGGCGGAGAGCTTTCGAAGGAAAGAAGGTACAAAATAGTCCGCTATATTTTCAAATGTTCGTACCGAAAAGCTGGCTTTTGACTTTCTACCCTCTTTCTCTTGGCCAACTAAACGATATGCGATTAGTAAAGTCCCCATTTCAAATCATTCATCCCAGCCCAAAATTCGTTTCATGGCCCCTTTAAAACACAAACAAAATACGCGATAGTTGCAAGGGC
Source organism: Ixodes persulcatus (assembly GCA_013358835.2). Classification (NCBI taxonomy): domain Eukaryota; kingdom Metazoa; phylum Arthropoda; class Arachnida; order Ixodida; family Ixodidae; genus Ixodes; species Ixodes persulcatus. The sequence goes on along the minus strand of JABSTQ010010312.1, from coordinate 153,356 downwards.
TGTACACGTATAAAACAGTATTCAAGTACACGCAAAACACAATCGTCCCACGCGGTAATTGCAAGTCCTGTACACATATAAAACAACATTTTAAGTACAAACACGACACAATCGTCCCACGTGATAATTGCAACTCCTGTACAAGTATAAAACAGTGTTCTATTGAACAGTTTTAGGAGAGTGAAAATTCCGCAACAGGCTCTTGATACGGTTTCAGTTTTTCTACGTGCACGATGTCCCGCCCTGAACCATCACCGAATTCTATTTCATAATTCACCGGCGATAGCTTGGCCACAACTCGATGAGGCCCAGTGTACATTGTCCGTTTTTTAAGCCCCAATGGCGGGGTCCTCAACAGCACCAACTGGTCTCGTTCTAACGTTATGTCAGTTCGGTGTTCGTCAAATAGTCTCTTCTGCTTCTCCTGAGCCAACTTGATGTGTCGTGCAGCCAATCTACGCGCTTCGTTCAAGCGCTCACGCACGAGCACCACGTATTCGGAGCTTGCTTGCAGTTCTTGCAGCTCTTTCCTGTTATAAGCCACATCTAAGGGGAAAACAGGGTCGCGTCCATACAGAAGGAAAAAAGGAGAAGTACGAACTGTGTCCTGATATCCTGTGTTATAGCAGAACACTATATAGGGCAAAACATCAGCCCACTTCTCTCCAGATGAGGTGGTGATTCGCATCATCTGTTTCAGCGTTTTGTTGGCTCGTTCGACGAAGCCGTTGGCAGCTGGGTGATAAGCTGTAGTCGTTGCGTGACGTATACCACGGTACTTGAGGTAATCGGAAGTTGATCTGGCAGTCATCTGTGTGCCCCTGTCCGTAACTAGTACTGTGGGGCATCCGTGCTTGAGGATAATTCTCCTCTCGATGAACTTCTGCACCGTGGAAGCCTCAATGTTACGAACAGCTTTCGCCTCAACAAACTTGGTTAGGTAGTCTATGGCAACTATGACAAACTTGTACCTTCGTGAAGCCTGGAAGGGCCCAATTATGTCGAGTCCAACTGTATGAAATGGCACATCGACTTCAATTGGCTGCAGCAGTCCGTAAGGGCACGTCGTAGTCATCTTCATCTGTTGACAAAGGTCACAACCTTTCACGAACCGTTGGACATCCAGATACAGTCGAGGCCAGAAATATTTACTGTGGATTTTCTCGTATGTGCGACGAATTCCCATGTGTGCTCCGAATCGACTTCCATGAAATTCGTGAAGTACTTCCGCTCGCTTCGTCGCCGGCAAGCATAAAACAAATCGTTCATGCGTTGGTCCTGCATCCCTTTTCTACAATACATCATGAAAAAGCACAAATTGTTTACTTGCTCTCTTCTGCTGTTTTTTTTGTACCAGCCTTTTTTTGCAGTATCTTTATGATTTTTGTACAGAATGGGTCCTCCTTCTGCTCGGATGTTAAGTTGGGCTCTTTGACCTCAAACACATCGCAGGTCCGGGTCCTCCCAGTCTCTCCCGAGCCGTTGGTACTCGAAGGTTCCCCTGAGCAGAAGCGGCTTGGAATACGGGACAGACAATCGGGGGCAGTGTGACATGCGCCAGACTTGTACACAACTTCAAAGTCGAATTCTTGCAGCAGGAGAGACCACCTGAGCAAGCGTTGGTTTCCCTCCTTGTAACGAAGAACCCAGCAAAGCGCATGATGATCTGTAACAACATGAAACTTTCTGCCCATTAGGTAGGGACGTAGCTGTTCCAGGGACCACTTAACTGCAAGGGCCTCAAGTTCAGTAGATGTGTAGTTCTCTTCAGCTCCGTGAAGAGAACGGCTGAGGTACACAGCAGGCCTGTAATCCCCAATTTCATCTACCTGGAGGAGGATGGCGCCGAGGCCGGTTCTGGAAGCATCAGTGTGGACCTGGAGGCCGTATTTAGAGTCTTCGGAGAAGTGCTTCAAGACGGGAGGTCCACATAAAGCAGATTTCAGTTCATGGAAGGCGTGTTCTTGTGGAGCACCCCATGTGAAGGCTTCTTTTTTCATGAGCTTTCTCAAGCGGGCTGCGATGGCACTATGGTTCCAAATGAACTTCCGGAAATAGGGCGTCAGTCCCAAGAATGATTGAACTTCAGCCGCAGTTCTAGGAACGGGGAATCGCGTTACGGCATCGACTTTTTCTGGATCAAGTGCAATACCTTTCTGGGAAACAATATGTCCAAGGTAAGTCACTCTGGTGCAAAGAAAAATGGCACTTCTGCGGTTTGAACTTGAGATTTGCTGCCTCAAAACGCGCGAAAATATTTCCCAGTTGTCGAAGGTGTTCTTGAAACGTTGTGCTGTAAACAATGCAGTCGTCCATGTAGACCAGTGCGTTGCGATACTTTAGATCACCGATAATGGCATCTACAGTTCGCTGACACGTTGCCGGTGCCCCTTTTAACCCGAACGGCATTCTCAGAAATGCATACAGCCCCCACTGCGTAACGAAAGCTGTCTTAGCGGTGTTGCCAGGTTCCACCTCTATTTGGTAGAATCCTGAAAGGAGGTCCAATGTTGAGAAATACTTGCTCCCACTCAATGCCGCCAGAGCATCATCGATTCGTGGTAGTGGGTAGACAACGTTTTCAGTTACAGCATTTAGCTTCCTGTAGTCCACACACATCCTTGTCGACTTGTCCTTTTTTTGAACTAGAACCAGTGGTGATGCCCAGGAGCTTTTGGAGGGCTGGATAATTTTTGCATCCATAAGGTCTTTTATCATTGCCTTGACCAAATCTCTTTGAGCTGGTGAAATTCGCCTTGGGTATTGTGCAGTTGGTTTTGCATCACCAGTAGAAATGGAATGTTTCTCTATCCTACAAGATTCCAGGTGTGCAGTGCCGGTTGCAAACCTAGAACGATATTTCATCAACAGTTGTTTTACTGCCCCCAGCTCTTCGGAGTTCAGTGAAGCCCCCACGTTGAAGCTCAACTCATCAATTATTATCTGCTGCGTTTCGTTGCGGACTTTCGGCACATCTTCCTCGTTCTCAAGATCAGAAAAACTGGAACATTGCAGGACTGATTCCCATTCGATGGGAGTCAAGTCAACCGCTTCAACAGCTTCTACTTTTTCTGCTGAACCTAAAGATGCCCTCGCAGGTATTCTGGATGGCCTCAAGGAAAAGTTTGTAGCCAAAAGTTTGAAAGTCTTTGTTCCTGCATCGATGACTTTCGGTTGCAGTTCCAACAGGTACCGTTCAATAGCTGATTGAGAACCTGTTACGTATAAGATATCACAACTCCTCTCGCTGGCTGGGACTTGCAACATGACTTCGATGACTTTCCGGGAAAGAGGCGGTACTACTTGGGTGGTCGTTGCATAAACCTTGAGTGGTTTTTCGGCTTGGACTGAAAACGTGTTTGTACCCCAGTCGATAAATGCTTTTGATGAGCGTAAAAAGTCATCTCCAATCAAGACTAAGTCTTCCTCTAAATGTGGGACAACCACAAAAGTCTGTCGGAATGACCTTCCGTCCACCGTAATTTCGATACTCACTTCTGCATTATTTTCAAGTAGCAGCCCATTTGCTCCCACAAGTTTCAGGGAAGATTTTGAAGGTGTCATTTGACGTCTCTGGCAAACAGCTTCATTCACAAGGCTTCTGGTGGAACCAGAATCGAAAACTGCGCTGAGTTCAAGGGATCCCATAAGGACTGGAACCCGTTTGCCGCCCGCAGAAGATTCACAGCTAACGCGCTGAACTACTGGTGTCTCCCCGCAGGCCCCGAAGACACCAGGTCGGAGTTTTCCAGGTCAGTCGGAACGTTAGGCTCCGCTTGAAATGCGCGCTGCCATGCAAGAAATTCTTGCGTGAGAGGCTGGGGGCACCACGTAACAAAGCGACCTTCCTGTTTGCAATTTAGGCAAAGCTTGAGTACTTTCTGACGGGATCCTTGAGCCTTGGTCTGGGCTGCATTGTTCTGGCGACGGAATTCCCTTTGGTAGGTCATGCTTGGTCGTGGTTTGTCATTCGCACTGCTCGCTACAGCGTATTCCTGACGTTTTTCCCCAGGCTGCTGTTGCCGCTCAGATTTGACGAAAGTGCACAGCTCATCGGCCCCTCCTTCGTGGAAGTTCGAAACTTTTAATGACTTTTCTTCGGGCTTCTTGGCTTTTCCGCTTGCCCGATCCAACTTCATAAAAGAGTCGAGCAAGGCATCAAGCGATGTGAAGCTTCTATCGAAATACATCCGCTTTGCCTTGTCGTTCAGCGATTCAAGAAGCAATTCGCATTTCTCGGCTTCGCTTCCTGTGAAGACACATTCTTCTATCAGTTGCAGCTTCTGAATAGCGTACTCTATGCACGTTTCTGTGGAGGTCTGTCTTCGAGCGAACATTGCTCTTTGATTTTCCACAGGGCTTTCTAAATTGTAGTGCCGCCGAATCGCGGACTTCACGTCATTCCAAGTGCTAATCTTCTTGGAGTTAAGCTCGAAGCGCATCCAAGCAAAATCTTTGGAAGGTAGCTTTGATATCAGCAGCGGCAGTGCGATATCTTCCAGCACCCCGTAAATTTTCAGCCAAAATTCGACCTGATGGAACCAACCAATTACGTCAGTGGAGAGGAGGGGAGCTGCACTTACGGCCGCGGTGGATGGCGGAACTCGATGGTTGATGCTATCTCCCAATCCTCTCCCATGGCTTTGCTGGTTCGAGCCCTTGTCTCTGCTTTCAGATGTACTGCATGAGTTTGGGACGCTCTCTTGTAGTTCGGTATGCAGCGACCGCTGCTGCTTTTTCTTTTTCTTAGATATTTTATTCTGTGGCCCTTGGTGCTTGGAGCCCTCGTCGCTGCTTTCGGAGTTGCTTCTCGAGCTCGCGGCCTCCAAGCAGTTGAGTCTCTCGATTACTGGGGACAGTAATCCGCACACCAGGGTCTCCACGGCTTTCAGAGAAGCGCTATCCCCAGCAGCACTTGCGGAGTAGGCAGGGGGGCTATGTTGCGCTTTTTGGACTCCCAGGAGACTAGGGAGAAGGAAGTGACGTCAACAACGCAGCAAATGCAGATTGGATGTTGATTTTGTTTTCTTCTGTCAACATCCAATCTGCGTTTGCTCTAGTCGTTGACGCCACTTCCTTCTTCCAAGTCTCCAGGGAGTCTAAAAAGCGCAACATAGCACCCCAGGCGTCGATGCGGGTACAGTCTGTTGTCGGCTAAGAAGCTCTGCGATGCGTTGCCTCAATTCAGCGATTTCTTCGTCCCTCTTCGAAAGGATCCGCTCAAGTTCTTCGCTCCGTGCAACTGCCGCCTCAACTTTAGCTTGCAACGACGCGTCACTGCCGCTTTTTGCGCCGTCTTCATCCATCGTTGCTGACGTTGTAGCTAAGCCTTCTCGTTGATGCGAAGAGCTTAATGGGCGATTTGATAATGACCGCCGTCCCCACATAAATTTACCTCATTACGGAGTCCCCGTTCGGGCGCCAAGTGCGACGAAGCTTGATTGGTCGTCGAAATATCTCTTTTAATGTCCGGCTCCGTTGAGGCGTGGTGACACTCTTTTTCTATTCGTGCTCGATCCACTTCTTCCTTTCCCTTTTTCTCCTAGCGTTCACGCGACACCGTCACAATAACATATATCTCATCTAAAATGCACCTACGTATACCTTAAATCTCTACATAAAGGGGGAAATTAGTAATGCGCCACGAGGAGCCGGACTTTTTTTATATTACAGTTCTTGTGTTGAAAACGAGTATGGACACGCGACTGGGTTCGAACCTCGAGACCGCTCGACACCCAACAACGTTAGCTCCATCATGTTTGTCCATTGAGACGATGGGACTTAGATGCGGCTCCCCAAACTTCGCCTTTTGTCCCCATCGTGGGTAATCTTCGATCCCAAAGTTGGTAGATAGAAACCTCTTCCCTCTCTGCTCGGCAAGAAGGAAAAGAGAGAGGGGGGAGGTACCATATTTATTTACCCTCGAACCGATATTTCTGCAAAAGGTACATAGCGGCAAGTAAGCAAATGAATTCAAAGTCGTTCGTTCGTGATAAATCGATATCTGAGAAGGATAATAAACAACATTTAATTTATACTCGAACCGCTCTTACGCTAAACGGATAAATGAAAAGAAGCAGTAAAATTGTACCGACGTTATATTTATAGGTTAGATTACAGAACCAATATTGCGAACAATAAATATCCACTTGGGACTACAAAAAAAAAAAAAAAACGTAAAGGTTTGCCTTTTTTTTCATTTTTATTTTCGGCTTGCCGAGGCTTAGAGAAATATTTCATAGCATGGGCGCATATTTGAGCTTTGTTATCGGGGTTCGTGTTTTCGTGTTTGTTTTTGCTTTTTGTTTGCTGTTGGGAGATTTGCTAAGATGGCAAACAATTTGCGACGGTGCCATTAGAAGGAATGCCGAGTTATTTTTCTCCTTAAGATTGCTTTAGTGTACCTTGTACTCGCGTGTTTGTTTAGGTCGTTTCGCCCTGTTTACACAGGCTCGAGGCCGTTTTTTTCTTCTTTTTTTTTCCCCTTCGAGTGGTAGGACTGCGACTGCAAGTAATCGAATATCTAGCGCGCTTTTATTTTCACAAACTCTCATTTTACGTATTAAGTATAAGATTCCCTTTGTATTTCCGCTTTAATTATACCGAATTTACCTCGATGATAATTCTATCAGTGCATTATATTTTAATGAGCCCGTATAAGTAAAGTCATAAAATCACGGGAAGTCATTTGAACCTCTACAAAATTAACATTGGAGGTTGACCATGGAAAGCAAAGTTCGTCGCGATGTTCCCTTTGTTCTACACTGTTGTGCGTTTGAACATTTCAGGCAGGCGCGTATTGTTAATAATCATAAATTCGTAAGTTGAATTAAAAATAATTACGTTTTGAATCACACTTCACTGTAGCGCGGGATTTAATAGTAATGAAGAAAATGCTAAAGCATAGCAGCAATCGGGTGTAGCAATGTGAGCTGAATATGCAGTATACGTGTAATGGGACAAATAAAAAAAGGTAGCTGACACAAGAACCAAATCACGGACGAGCACATACATTAATACCAATATACGCTTTAAATCATGCAAAATAAATGCAGAGTCCTGTTTTTTTTTTTTTCTAAGTTATACATCTAGTAACACTTAGAATGCACATGACTCAATAACGAAGGAATTTACAAAATTATACCACCATACCAAATACTACAAAACAAAAAACAACCTTGAGGCGATGCACACACAGAAATTGTCAAAAACAAATTCATCTCCGAGCTTAGACGGAGGGGGAGTGGTGAACCGTTAGCCCTGTAGCGAGGCGTGCTTAAGTTACTGATCTGAATAAAAATTAGTTAAAAAGCAGTTTTATAGTTGTTAGCTACTGTAAAGAAAATAGAACTAAAGAAAGCTATCCTAAGTTGACTCTAAACAATCAAATTCTTCGGGGTAATATAGACCTCTCTCACCAAGTTTTGGGTGCATGCGTGAAGCCGCCATAAGTTTAGTTCATATGAGGCAGGCGGCAGTGCCTAGACAGTTCGTACCGCCTCGGGCTCTTCAAGCGCACAGTTCCAGCGAGGTTCGGGCACGTGCAGGAAGACTAAAGTTTCCTCGATGCATTGCGGCAGCGTAGTCAAACCGGCTGGAGGGATCGGTCTATTATGTTTCCATGTAGGGTTACGAATAATCTGAATTTAAGCCTCTGGCGACCAGTAAGCTTACTTATAGCAAATATAAAAACAACACTTCTAAAATGTATTTTTATCGTGACATCCCCTACCCGCTATCTAAGGTGGGACGAAATGGTTGCGATAAGTTTATTATCTTACGTTGCCAGCAATGCTCGTATACTTCAGTTTGAGTTCAGAAACCGCGCTATAGTGAAGGATTTCTCTTTTTGTTAAGATAAAAAAAGTGGCATTTACTTACGCGCTAATTTCTATTACTGCCTTGTGCTACTGGAAACGTGAAGAGCATTTCCTTCATGTGTGCTCATTCAGACCACTAATTCTTTTCCTTTTTAGGCAGGGGTGCATAACGTACGTTCACTAGCTCAAGTGGCACCGGCAAGATGACGAATTGTCTTCGGATTAATACTGCCTGTTCGCTTTATTGAGCATGTGCTTTCAGGTTTTATTTGGCAGCTTCGCGTTTTATGTGGCAAGTAGCCAAATAAGTTGATGCAGACTGGCGAACTTACCAGAAGACCGAAATCGACAGCATGGTGCATTGGAAGCTCGGTGTCGCTGGGATCGGTGCCCGAGTGTGTGAGTACTTAGCGCGCCGCATCTCGCAGCTCTTAATTAACCTGTCAGTAGCTTTTGATATGAACGTGCATTATACTCGGCGTGTGTTTATGTAGTTTTGCTACTGCGTGATACACACGATTGAGCATATAGCAGTCGCACTGTATGGGCCATATACTGTCCCAAGACTGTTGAGGCGCTGCATTTTATCGACCGTGACTGGAACGCGGCTTCGATCGGTTTGTTTAGAGTCGTATACATTGAAAAAAGCCCCGAAAGTGGCGAGAAGGTACGTCGCAAGAGCCAGTGTGTCACGCTGTTTAATAATAATACTAATAATATGTTTTATTTTCCGTCAAAAGTGTATGACGGAGGGAGACCAAGGAAAAAAGCTGCATGATGCAGCTTGACAAGTCCTCGGCCCCCCATCCTTACATTTGGCAGCAGTGGCACAGAAAACAAAACAAAAAGAAAAAAATTCATGTAAAAAAAAATATTCACATGTCACGATCCTGGCGGCTGGTGGTGGAAGGGTTGTCAAAACAGGCGAGTCAACGCAAGTGTCGCTCTCGTCGTCGCGGCGTCACAACTTGTCACTGCTAAAGTTTTCGTGAAGTATCAAGCAGAAAAGCGATCTATACAGTAGAACGGGCGTCTGCCATATTTCCTTCCGCCGCCGTGTCACCGCAAGGACTGTTACAGGCAACATCATAATGCTTGTGTGACGTCACCAGGAGGAACTCGACGAACCAAAAACGACACTCTTTAAACGCACCAGTCGGAGACGCGTCCTAGGTGCACCACTTCAACTAGAAAAGAACTTACAATAGGTACGAAAAACTCTTTAGTAACATGGAACGCTCTTTTGGCTATGTGTTCGACGTTTCGTGAAGCACCCAAAAGTGAAGCCTAGATAAAAGCGTGGCCGCGAGGATCGACACTGCGCAGTAAACAAAAAGTGTTTGCGCCGGGGGGAATCGAACCCAGACCATTCCGATTACTAGGCGAGTGTCTTCCCAGCATGTCACGACACTTTTTTTTTGTAGCGTGAGCTACACTGGCTGAGGTTGAGCAGTTTCGCGTGGCTCCTGGAGAGCCATGATGCGCGTGCGCGCGGAGCAGTGACGTCACACGGCGCACAGCTGGCGCAAAAAAGTCAAATTTGGGGGTTTTACGTGCCAAACCAACGACGGGCATCTGGCACGCCCCAGCGGAGGACTGAGGATTAATTTGGACCACCTGGGGATCTTTTGACGTGCAACCGAAAGCTCGGTTACACGTCGCCTCCTCCGCAATAAGCCTCCGTCAGATTGCGGGAACCTCGGCCGGGATTCGAACCCGCCACATGGGGATCCGTAGGCCAGCGCTCTCGCCTCGGAGCCACCGAGGCGGCCGCACAGCTGGCGCGCCGGAGCCGCCACCGCCGCGTGCTCCACCGCCGCCGCGCGCGCCTCGGCGGTCTGCGCATTCCAGAGGAGTGACGCCATAGCCGCGGCAGACGCACTGGCGCCGCCGCGTGCCCAGCTGTGCGCCTCCGTTGCGCGGTAGCCAAGTCTGACGCTGCACCGGAGCCGCTTGATAGCTCCTCTCATTTTGTGCGCATGCGCAGAGGTATCAGTGCGGTATACATATAGCGGAGCGTTTGCCAGTGTGGTATAGCCATGGAGAACGACAGCGAAATTGCTGCTCAGTTGCGCAGAAGAGAGGAGAAGCTTAACTCATCGGATCCCGAAGTAGTCACATAATGCGTATACCGTGTGTGTGTCGTTGAAGCAGCAGTAAGCATGATAATCAAGCTAATCCTAGAGAACCAGGAAAGCTAAGAATAACCAGCTGAACCTAAGCTCACGCTACGTATATCCTGGCATAGCCGAGCTAAGCCACTGCAATTCTTTCTTTTTTTTCATTGCGCAGCATGTCACGACACATCATCAAAGCCCCGCGGCGGAAATCCGCTTTGCGTCCGGCAGAGAGCAACTTGACACATTCTTTAAAATCCGGGTTAGCGCCGGTATCTCCATTCCAGGAATTGCTATCGAGTCTACATGTCACTCGTTAAAGGGAAGATGAAACGGTTTTGAATTTGATTAAACACACTCGATTTGTTGTAATGCGACATCAAGCATGAGGAATATCACAGAAACAAGGCTATTTCATGCCCGTAGCTCTTAGAAAAACGCCTTTGAAATTACATAGAAACCACTCCCCTCCGCGGCAGCGGGAGGAGGCAGTAAAATGAGAAGAAAAATATGACGTCACGAAAGGCTCCTCGCGCGTTCTCCTCAACTCGCACAGCCAATAGAGAGACAGAGAGAGAGAGAAAGGAGGACAAACGCACAGCTGGACTAGCAACCATTTACTGAAGATCTTCCACACCCATTAGTTTCATACCTCGGAACAAATGGGTGTGGAAGAAGAGGTTTATCTTCAGTAAACAGTTGCGAGTCCAGCAGTTTAAGGCATCCTTCTACATGAGGTGCAGGCACCTCAGCGAATTCGAGAAGCTTACGCGAAGCGCAGACGAAACGAGGTAAAGATTTCCAGTTGATAATTGCGGTTGACAATCAGGTCAGCTGAACACGGAAAAAACAAGAACACAAAGGGAAGGACTGGACATTCACGCTATGACATCACGACTTCCCGTACCAATGACCTTCGGTGGCGGCGAGCGGCTGCATATATATAAATATCTTACGTTTAGTGTTGTTTTGAGAACGAATGATGGTGATATTTAGATTCTCCAGGAAAAACTGCTGCCAAAAAAAGCATTAACTCATTTGTTAAAAAAAAAAAAAGTTTTAGCTTTTTTTAGGTCAGTTGCTAAACTAACCGATGAAGACCGCAAAAGCGTACCCGCCACGCGTTTCACGCGCAACACGATAGACCGCTCCTACCAGTTTCTTTTGTTACGCCGGCGCTTAAGACAAATAAAAATGGTTTGTGAGTATGTTTATAGGCCAACGGCGCTGTTTACAAGCAAACCCTCACGAGGGGGGGGGGGGGGGGGGGGGGGGGGGGGCAAACCCGCAGTTCCTGACCCGACGTGTGGGCACTGCGCGTGCGCAAGAACCAGATCCGCGTCAGGTGGACCGTCTGCGCATGCGCTTTGGCAATAGCAGCGCCACCGCGACTGCCAGTTATCATACCTTGTATTTTGGCACAAGTTTGCCCTCATTTAGTTCATTGAGTTATTTCCTGCCTCATCGTCTGTCATTCGTGACTTTCCGGTATAGGTGTTGGGTAGCATCCTATGCGCAAGGCTACTCATTCGTCCCCCCGGATTTGTCAACCAAGTCGATTCCATGTTCGCCGAGAAGATCGGTCTTCGAGGAACCTAAAACTCAGGCCATCCGCCTCACCCAGAGGCAGGCTCCTGAATTTGGTCTGCTGCAGGGTACGCCCAAGCCGAAGAAGGCAAGAAGACGCAATGGCCAATTCAGTCGCAGACCTCGGCCGCTTCTGCCATTGTTTACCTGCTCGTCGCACCACGGACGGCTGATCCGTTCCTTGGTGAACGATACGAAGACGTCAAAGGTGGGATCGACCAGTACAAACGCGTCGCCCGCCACAATGGCTGAACAGACGAGCAGCCTTTGCAAAACGTTTATTTCTCGCTGGAGGGGATAGCCAGGCACTGGTACGGAAATCACAAGTATTTTTTGACATCGTGTGGCGTTTTCAAGAGCAACATGAAGGAGTTGTTTGTCGACCAACACAGCCGAGAGAGAGCCGCAGACCTACTTCGAACCATAACCCAGGGCCCCAAAGAGAGCCTCGCCGGCTTTGTGGAGGATGTTCTGCGCCTGAGCGACTGCGCCGACCCTCAGGCTGCATAAGAGATGAAGCTAAGAATTCTCATGCTGGACGTGAGAGACAATATCTTCGGCGGTCTTGCCCGCAGCTCTCCGACAATAATCGGAGGTTTCGTCACCGAGGCCACGAACATCGCGCGTGCACTGCAAGCCCGAACCAGTCTTTACCAGCGTCTACCTGGCGTCGCTGCCCTCGTGCCGTCTAGCTGCAATCTTGGCTCCAGCATCCCAGACAATCGCGAGATCATTTGCGATGTCGTTCGGGAAGAGATCAGGAAGCTCCTGCCTGAGCAAACCATCCCGGTTCGCTGTCGCTAGCCGAAGTTGTCCGCGAGGAAGTTCAGCGGGTATTCCAACCGGAGGCTCCTGCCAGCGTAGCAGCACCGGAGGAGCCCACCCTGACCTATGCCGAAGTAGCTCGGAGACCAGCGCCAGCTGCCCGGCAGTATTTGACGCCGCTTCGACGTGACCTACAAGCGCCGCAGACTTTCCGACGTCGGGAAGGGCAGCCCCAGCTTGTCCGCATCCAACAACTGGCGCATAGGAACGCGGATGTTGTGGCGCACGACCGATTGACGACCGCTGTGTTATCACTGCGGCGAGGTCGACCACGTCTATATACCGGAGGTGCAAATACCGACAAATGGGCCTGCGAGGTTTTGCGCTGAACGACCTGAGACCTCGCCTTGTGGGGCAACCAAGGGACATCGGGGAGTACTCCCGACGACCTCTGTCCCCTGTGCCGACTCTACCACGAAGTTCCAGCTCGCCTTCACCTCGAGGTGCGCTTTCGCCGCTCTCGTCGGGAAAGCCTGTACCCCTGTCTTGTCGGGAAAACTAAGTGCTGCGACGCCTGTAGGTGGCATTGCCGAAGACAAAAACGGAGAAAAGAGCCTCCAAGAACGCCGGAGAACTCCCACTCTAATGACGGCGATTCTGCGAAGTTGTCTAACAACCTCAACGTTGCTCCTGACGTCCGTGACGCGACGGCGCTCATTGGCACCGGTGCAGACTATTCCGTTTTGAGTAGGAAGCTTTCTCGCCGCCTTCGGAAAGTGATGACGTGGTGCGATGGCCCACAGATAAGAACCGACGGGAGTCACCTGATAACGACCTTCGGGAGATGCACTGCACGCGTGGAGTTACACGGCGAAACCTGCCCAGTGAAATTCATCGTGCTGCCGGACTACTTCGAGGGACATTATCCTTGGAATATACTTCTTGTATGAGTACAGCGCGGTCACCGACCTCGGTGAAAACAAGCTAACGATCAGGAAGCCCGTCTTATCACCTGATATATGAACAGCTACGCCAGCCGCGGTTCGTGTGCTTGCTGACCATGTGACCCTGCCGCCTCGACCAAGTGTCCTTGTACTGGCCGAGATTAACGAGGACGCTTGCGGAGAAGCGCAATAGAAGGCAGCAAAAGGAATTGGCGTTGCTATAGGAGCGTTACGAAGCTCCTAGACAGCCATAGCGTCGCTCTCGTTATGAACTTCCGGAACGAGCCACAGCATTTGACAAAAAATATGGCCATAGCCCAGGCCGAAGACTTCAGAGTCTTAGGCGTGGTTAGGTAGAAGCGTCTGGTGTACCCGGACCAGAAGTGACTGCACCAGCGGAGCTCGAAGTCAATCCGAGACTGTCATTACACCAAAGACAGGAACTCCTCTAGCTAATCGATGAGTTTCACAACTGCCTCGCCACGCTATCCAAAGTTAGCACGGCGCCAATCGCCAAACACCGGATTATTACCGACGATGACGCGCACCCAGTTCGTCAACTACCGTACCGGGTTTCTTCAAGAGAGAGAGAGGGAAGGAATCTACGAGCAGTTACGAGAAATGCTCAATGACGCTTCGAACAGCCTATGGACTGCACCGGTGGTGCTGGTCAGGAAGAAGGACGGGACCCTGCGCTTTTGCTTAGACAACAGGCGACATAACAAGATTACAAAAAAGACGTCTATACACTTCCTGGTATCGACGACACAGTTGATCGACGACGACACTCTCGTTATTTTTCGTCGGTGGACCTGAAGATTGGATACTGGCAAATCGAGGTAGAAGAGCGGGACAAAGAAAATACGTATTTCATCACAACAGATGGACTCTACGAGTTCAAAGTGATGCCGTTCAGATTCTCTACGGCAACAGCAACGTTCCAGCCCGCCATGGACACCGTGCTGGCGGAACTAAAATGGAAAACATGCCTCTTCTACCTTGACGACGTCGTCAAGGTAGACGATGTAGTCAAGGTAGTTTTTCGAGCACCTTCGGGGAGTACCTCCAACGCCCAAGGCGGTACTGAAGGCCATCAGGAACGCCGGCCTCGCCCTCAAGCCGACGAAGTGCAGGTGTGCCTATGGTGAACTGACGTTTCTCTGCCACGTCGTCAGCATCGAAGGTGTCCACCCCAGTTGTGAGAATACAACCACCGAAGCTCCTTTCCGATATCATCGACAAGAAGGCCGTCGGAAGGTCTCTAGGACTATGAAATTAGAGTAAAAACGCAGGCGACACTGTTGTGTCGCCTGCGTTTATGAGACACTGTTGCCTTGTCCTTTCTGTTCCTGGCCTCCAGGTTTCTCATTATGTATGCTTTTCGGTCTGTGTGACTACTACCGGCGATTTGTGCAGAACTTTTCCCGGATCGCCGCGCCGCTCACGTAGCTCACTAAAGATGCCGTCGCCTTCGAGTGGAACGAAGAACAGCGTGCGTTTGACGAACTAAAGTGACGTTTGCGGTCACCCCCGGTACTCGACCACATCGACCAGGGTGCCGAAACTGAAATCCACGCAGACGCAAGCAACACCGGGCTTGGGGCAGTGCTGGTACAGATGCCGGACGACGCCGAGAGAGTCATCGCGCACACAAACCGGGCCCTCTCAAAGGCGGAAAGTAACCACTCGACAACGGAAAAGTAATGACTCGCGGTCGTCTGGGTTATCACCAAGTTTAGAACTTACCTGTGTGGACTCCCGTTTTGAGTTGTCATCGATTATTACTTTCTGTGCTGGCTGGCCAACCTCTAGGGTCCAGCGGGGCGACTGGCGCGGTGGAGCCTACGGGTGCAAAAGTTCGACATCACGATCACGTATGTAACAGTGCTGCTACTCTGGCAACCTGCTGCACCGTGGGCAGCGCCACCGCAGGCTATTTAAGGGACGCACCATTAAACTTCATCGTCTTTTCTTCAATCGCTACCCCACGGCTCGTGTCTTTATTCGATACATGGTGTCAGAAGTGGGATATGGAAGGATTAAGAGCACCTACAGAGCTCCAGCTGACGGGCAATGTTGCCGAGAACTGGCGTCGCTTCAAGCTGCGGCTAGAGGTCTTCATGACGGCAACAGAACCCACCGCTAAAAGGAACGATCGGCAGAAGACAGCCCTGCTCCTTCATGTTGCCGGAGAAGAGGCCCAGGAGGTCTACAGCACCTTCCAGCTCGGTGAGCAAGCGACGTACGCTCAAGTCGTAGCCAGATTTGAGGATTACTGCACACCGAAGAAGAACGAAACGTATGAGAGATACGTCTTCAGAACACGCATCCAGGCCGAGGGTGAGCCATTCGAGCAATTCTATCGCGACTTGCAGTTGAAATCCAAATCGTGCGAGTTTTCGATG
This sequence comes from Ixodes persulcatus, assembly GCA_013358835.2. Lineage (NCBI taxonomy): Eukaryota > Metazoa > Arthropoda > Arachnida > Ixodida > Ixodidae > Ixodes > Ixodes persulcatus. Next base: position 137,718 of record JABSTQ010010312.1, on the reverse strand, counting down.
CTGACGGGGTCAATGATCCGAGACCAAATTGTATATGGAACTGCAAGCAAGAAGCTGCGCCAAAGACTTCTTCGGGAACCCGATCTGACGTTAGAAAAGGCTGTGGAAATGTGCAAAGCGGACGAAATCGCTGCCAAGCAGATGAAGGCATGGGAGGAGCCAGAAACGACGGTCCACGTCATTAAGGGTAGAACGTCGGAGGGGCGAGTGTCTATCCAGAAACAAGGCGAGCAGAAAGACCGGTGCGCAAAGTGCAACTTTTTCACCGGGGCCCTACTTGTCCAGCTTTGGGCAAAGTTTGTAGAAGGTGTAACAAGAAAGGCCATTTTGAGGCTTGTTGCAAGATGGACCGAGTGCATGAAGTAAAAAACATCGTGGAACAAGAAAGCGAAAGCAGCCAAGATTTCGACATTCTTGAAATCAGCGGGTGCAGTGAAGGACGTGGTTCCGAGTGGCTGGCACCGGCAACTGTGGCTGGCAAGGAGATCTTATTCAAAGTGGACACCGGAGCTCAAGCAAACTTACTGCCACTCTCGTGGCTGCTGCGTGCCAGAAAGAACATTGAGCTGCAAAAGAGCGCTGCAGTCCTGCGAAGCTACAACGGCGGTGTGATTTCCCATAAAGGAAAAACCAACTTGATGGTTTCATGCCACAACAAGCAGGGCCTAGTGGAATTTTTTGTGGTAAAGAAATCCCGTACTCCGATTTTGGGACTCCAAGCCTGCGAGCAGTTTGGTTTGGTAAACCGAATATCAGCGGTCAGCGACAACACCAACGCAGTCGTTTCTGACTTTCCGGGGGTATTCAATGCCTTGGGCTGCATCAAGAAAACCTACCACATGGTGCTTAAGGAAGGAGCCCAGCCGGTTGTTCAAGCAGCACGGAGGGTTCCTCAAGCGTTGCGAAAACCATTGGAGGCAGAGCTGCAACGTCTGTCAGCCGCCGGAATCATCCGGAAGGTTGACAAGCCCACCAACTGGGTAAGCCCTTTGGTGATCGCTCACAAAAAAGACGGGAACATTCGAGTGTGCTTAGACCCTCGTTATATTAATGAATGGGTGAAGCGTGAGCATTATCAGCTTCCGAAACGCGAGGACATTGAAGCAGAACTTCGCGGAGCACATTGGTTTTCTACCCTTGATGCTAACTCTGGTTTTCATCAGATACCGGTAGACGATGAGACCGCAGACATTTGCACGTTCGCCTCTTCGTTTGGGCGGTATCAGTACACGCGACTACCTTTTGGAATTGCCTCAGCTCCTGAAGTCTTTCAAAAAACAATGTCAGAAATACTTGAAGGTTTGCCGGGAGTTCGTGTGTATATAGACGACATACTTGTCTGGGGAAGAACCGAGGCCGAACATGATAAACGTCTACGGGCAGTGTTAAGCCGAGCAACGCGAGAAGGTCTCACACTCAATTTAGAGAAGTGCAAGTTATCATGCAAAGAAGTCACTTTCCTAAAAGACGTGATAAATCAGAACGGAATCAAACCGAGCCCGAACCTAGTTCAGGGTATCCACGACTTTCCGACGCCGGATAACAAAAGTGATGCGCAGCGTTTGTTGGGATTTATAAACTATTTTGGCAAGTATATACCTAATTTGTCGTCCAAAACAAACTTATTACGTGACATCATCAAAGATAGAACTGTATTTGAGTGAACTGGTGCGCATCAAACAGAGTGGGAGGGCCTGAAGACACTCCTAGTGACCGCTCCGACACTTGCGCTCTTTGACCCTAAGAAAGCAGTGAGAGTATCGACAGATGCGTCGCAATGCGGATTAGGGGCTGCATTAATGCAACTGCACGAAACTGGGTGGCGGCCAGCGGCGTACGCCTCGCGAGCTCTGTCAGATACAGAGACCAGATACTCCCAGATTGAAAAGGAGACCCTGGGAGTCACTTACGGGCTCGAGAGGTTTCATGATTTTGTGTACGGGAGGAAGGGTTTAGTTGAAACGGACCACAAACCTCTTATCGCCATAGCAAAAAAGTCTGTGGGTGACATGCCCCCACGATTGCAAAGGTTCTTTCTACGATTAATGAAGTACGACTTTGAGTTGAAGTTTATTCCTGGAAAGGATCTAGTCGTTCCTGATGCCCTCTCCAGAGCATTTTCAAAGAGTAAGATGAAAGAACAATCGGAATCTGACGTTGAGCTACATGCTGTAGGGGTTGAATACAGTATGGTCAGTCCGAAAACACGAGAACAGCTAATAGCTGAGACAGCTAGTGATAAAACTCTTGCTCAAGTAATCCATAGCCTTGAACATCAGAGACCTATTCAAGGTCGATACAGGGCCTTGGAAGGGGAGTTAACAGTAGTAGATGGAATTCTTTTCAAGGGCACGAAAGTTGTCATTCCTCACAGCATGAGAAAAATAATTCTTGAAAGAATTCACGATGGACATCTGGGCATTAACAAGTGTAAGGCCAGTGCAAGAGAACTAGTTTTCTGGCCTGGTATCAATGAAGACATCCAGTCTCTTGTTCAGCGATGTCGGGTTTGTCAGCAGTATGTGTATAGGCTGCCAAGTGAGCCCTTTCTTATGCGGTCAGTTCCTGACCTCCCGTGGAATCAAATTGGCGTTGATCGTTTCGAGTATGCCGGTTCCTCTTACCTCGTAGCCTATGACGCTTTCTCTAACTTTCCGGAAGTCGAAAAACTTCGAGAGGTCACGTCAGCGGCTGTGGTGGAGAAGCTTAGCAGCTTATTCTCAAGACATGGAATACCACTGGAAGTATGCTCGGATAATGGCCCACAGTTTTTCTCACACGAGTTTCAGCAATTCGCTCACAAGTACGACTTCGTACACACAACATCAAGCCCTCGCTTTCCTCGCTCAAATGGGCTCGCCGAAAAAGGAGTTCAGATAGTTAAACGAATTTTGAAAAAAAACAGTTGACGCCAACGAAGATTTTTGGCTTGGACTGTTAAATTACAGATCAACCCCCCTGGACGATGGCCGGAGCCCGAGCCAGCTGCTCATGGGACGGAGATTGCGGTCTCCCATTCCCGACTTTGCGCCACGGGCCCCACCACCAGTACAGAAGCGCTCTCAGCGCAGCAATCGGGGATCTACACAAGTTCCTCTTGCTGAAGGTCAAGTCGTGCGAATCCTGGACGATCGAGGGTGGCATAGAAAGGCTCAGGTACAACGAAATGTAGCTCCACGTTCATATATAGTAAGCACGGAAGATGGACAAGAATTGAGAAGGAACAGGGTGCACCTCCGCCCCACCTACGAAGACTTTGTGCTAGATGCAGACCACCCCGAGGCCCGTGACACAGAACATGCTTACTCTTCCGGCCCCTCAGCAGAAAGTGAAGAAACTTATCTGCAAGCGCCTGCGCAGAGCAACTTCGTGGCAGACACGCCCATGGAGACAGGGCAGCTTTCCACAGATCAAGGAACTGCCGCGAAACGAACACGTGCGCGACAACCACCCGCAAGGCTGTGGTACGACGGGCGTTTTCAGCAGCACCCGTAACTTCACTGCTTTCGCCATCCCTCATAAAGAAAGGGAGGTGTAACGGTGCTGCTACTCTGGCAACCTGCTGCACCGTGGGCAGCGCCACCGCAGACTATTTAAGGGACGCACCATTAAACTTCATCGTCTTTTCTTCAATCGCTACCCCACGGCTCGTGTCTTTATTCGATACAACGTATGTACAAGTCACGCTCCAAGCACAGCGACGCCGATTGCCTGTCACGGGCTGCCGTGGAGTCGGCCCCGACGAACACAGATGACGACGAGGACATTTTTCTCGCAGCACTGGACACCACGTACACGACAGCACTGCAGGGACGCGACCCGGAGCTTAGAGAGTTGATTGCCCACTTAGAAGGCCCAGGAAGCGCGGCTCCTTGGATATTCATACGTCTCCTATATAACGTCAATCTTCGACACGGTGTTTTTTTATAAGAACTTTGAGGCTGGCAAGTGGCCATGGCTCCTGGTTGTGCCGGAATACCTACGTAAAAAAATCCTCGACGCCTGCCACGACGATACCACCGCCGGTCACCTCGGCTGCATTCGAGCGCGCGCCCACATTCGCAAGAAATACTACTTGCCAACGCTCCCGAAATCCGTCCGCCATTACACCCGGACCTGTCGAGAGTGAAAACGTCGAAAGACACTGCCCACACAACCTGCGGGCCTCCTTCAGCCTATTGCACCGCCGGTGGCCCCGTTCCGGCAGATCAGGTGGATTTGCTTGGTCCGTCCTCTACTTAGGCATCGGGAACCAGTGGATAATCGTGGCGACGGATTATTTGACGGGAGACGCCGACACAAAGACCCTGCCGTTCACGACTGCTGCGAAGTCGCCAAGTTCTTTGTCGGGTTCATCGTTCTCCGACACGGCGCTCCAGAAGTCCTATCACCGATCGCGGGTCTGCCTTCATGACACAGCTCACGTAGGAGATCCTTCGTCTAATACTGGTTACACTAGCGCTCTCAACTGTTATCACCAACGATCGTTTGCATCTCCCAAATGTCATTGAGCTGAACTAAATTGTCTGGTGTTGCACGGTACTATAGTGAACTAGAAATGATTTCAGTTCACTGTAACAATACATAGACCTAACAAGCAAAGTTGAGATGCGCTTCACGGGACAGAGTTGAAACCAAAAACAAAACCACCAAAACTGATGTCACATTAACTTCTTTTAAAAAAGTGATGCAACGGATATACGCTAGCTTTTCATTTATTATAAACATTTAAGACAAAATAAAATGAACGTTTTGATGTTTCTTTTAGAGTAAAAAAATGATAATCGGACGTTTCACCGTTTCACACGAATACAAGCAAGAGAGACATAACGAAAGTCTTATCGGCACCGACATCACCATGGCCGCCTTCGCCGAGCTTTGGCTTTCGCGACGCGCCGTGATCGTTCTAGCGGCAGCTCTTGCTCCGAATCATACCTCTTCCGACAATATTTGGCTGCTCGATACTTTCTATATACCTCCCCCCAAACTTCCGCAATAGTAAGTGCTTCGCTGACGCTGGCCATGGGCGCCAATGCGGCCGGCGCCGCTATCTTTAGCTCTACTGGAGCAAACCCTCATCAGTTAACTGGCGTAGGCCAGCTCAGTTGAACTCAATAATCGTTAGTGGCTCAATGACAGTTGGTGCCGCCGTGTAACCCCGGCCGATCGCGATTGAGTCAAGTGTCCTTGGCTTAATGACAGTTAAGAGGGCTAGAATAAGTGTGGTAATAACCATCGCAGGGCAACGGCATACCATCCGCGGATGAATGGTTCGACTAATAGACTGAACAAGACGGTCGCTGACATGATCGTCATGTATGTAGGCGTGGAACACAAAGCGTGGGATGAAGTGCTGCCGTACGTTACGTTTGCGTACAGCGCGGCGGTTCAAGAAACCACGGGGATGACGCCGTTCCAACTGGTGCACGGCCGAAGTGTTACTACCACGCTCGACGCATGTGCAGCCTCACGTGCCAACCAACGATGGCAACGATAACACTCAACTGATCTCTCAGCTTGCCGAGAAGGCTCGTCAACTTGTAAGGGTCAGGATTCAAGATCAACAGCGAGTCCACGCACACCGGCACAACCTCCGTCGCTGTAATGTTCACTTTCAGTAGGAAGACCGGGTATGGGTGTGGACACCGATACGGCACCGTGGTCTCAGCGAGAAGCTCCTGAAACGCTATTCTAAACTTTCCAAGATTCTTCGCCGCCTTGCGGATTTGAACTACGAAGCGCTGCCCGACGGAAACGCGTACTTCATCGCGCCACCCGCCGCGAGCCGAGGTTTTTCACATCGTTCGCCTCAAGCCGTACTATAAATTTTGTTTTGATTGTTTAGGAGTCACTGTTGTTGTTATTGTTGTCAATCTTGCTGGTTAATTTTATTTTATCTTTTTTGCGATGGAACGATGTTTTTTTCTTTTTTTTTTTTTTAAACGGGGTGAGCAATGCTGCGTGCGTCACCGAGTGGTTATTGCGCGCGACTCCCACCCGGAATACCCGCGTTCGAATCCCGCCAGTGACGTTTAGTTTTCCTTTTCGTACCCCCCCCCCCCCCCCCTGAAAGGTCATTCATTCTAGTCATTTGTTCTGTGTTCTGGATTAAAACATGCTGGAACACGAAGCGGCTATAAAATCAGCGTAACCAGTTGCATCAAGTCAGTCTTCCGCCAGCGCTCGATCCTGCTGTTACGCCAACATCGACGTCCGTGACGTCAACTTACCTTAATTTTTGTTTGGGACCAGTTCCCCCCCCCCCCCCCCATTAAGTCTTTAGTTTACTGCATTTTCTCCTGCCACATCCTCTGTCATTCGTGACAATATGGCCAATGATCTAATCAAAAAAATAGTTTGACTCTCTCAGTAGGCTTAGTCTCGTAGCGAAATGCCGTCTGTCACTCTGAGGCTTACAGTAAATTATTTTTAAAGTTCTTAGACCAGCATGACTACTTCCATGATTTCTTTGAACATCAATTGAAGCCAAAGCAAGTAGGTAGGCGAGCTGATTAAAGAAATATATGGTAACCATGAAGCTAGGAGACAAAAAGGTACGAACAAACACGGAGCTTCATGTATCCCCGTCCTCTTTGTCCCCTCGCTCCAGTGTTACCATGTCTATTTGATACCAGACTACTTTGGCATGCAACACGGCCATCAAGTCAACCGAAGTCAATCTCTCTCCATCTGCTTTATGGAAACAACCCACATCCATCCTCGATACAAATTTCCTATGCATATCTTGATATTAATCTAATGCTGCAAGCCATATCCAGGTTTCGGAGTCTCTTGCCTGATGGCCCAAGCATGGACATTTGCGCATCAAATGTTGTTCAAACAAAGGTATGACGCTCACCACCGTCATCCTCAGTATCCACCTGTTAAACTCGTCTAAATGATTTTCCCACTTCATCAAGTCAGCCGCTGTAAAGAATTTCTCCCGAAATATCGATGTCCCCGTCCGATTCACTGCCCTACCTCTTCCGCAAATCCCTACTTCTAATCGCCAGACATACGGCTGCCACATCGGTGTCTCCTTTTACAACACATTCGAAGGTTTATGTCGCTTTCTGAAGCCTGGAGGCACCGGTGAAGGCGTATAGCTACAGTTCGTGAGGGTCAAAGCGGTTCGCCTTCCAAGTCGTGTACGTGTGCCAGACCAAACTTACACAATTCGTGTACAAAAGACGTTACGGTAGCTCTACGTATTGAAAGTTGATGACCTGTGCCGCTTCATGATGGTCGAGTAGTTTTCGCGGATGCTCCGCTCGATGTCCACCCTAATCCTTTCCTGGAGGACGCCCAGAAGCACGAGGAAACCGAACACGGAAAATGGAGCAAATACGAGCTGGCCCAGGACCACTTTCTCGACCGTGGCTATGGGTCCGGTGCTCCGCACGGGGTGCTTGTCCATCAGGATTAACCAGATGCGTTGCGTCGGTCCGCTGTACGCGAGTCCCACGAGGAAGAACCTGACGGCTCGCTGGACGTCGATGCTGTCCCTCCGTTCCACGAGCTTTTGAGTCATCAGGTCGCTGCTGCGGTGGCTGTGGTTAGGATTTGCGTTTTGGCCGGATGCGTTCCAAGGAGCCTGTCGTAGATTCTGAAGAGAGATTTCATTCCGTCTGGAGCTGCGACTTTTTGCGTCTGTGTACGCCAAGCAGTAAGCGCAACACATGTAGAACGGCTGCACAGATGCGCGTTGCTAGCATAGCTGCGTCCAGTTAAGGCCTGTCCAAAAAGGAGACTGCAAAAATTAGCGGCGAGATGTTTTGGTGGCGCCCTCCTGTGGTTCCCCCTTGTGACGTCATTACCTTGCAAACAACAAGTTCGATGGTGTTTGTTATTAGCATGGTGGAAGCTTGAAATCATTGCGCTCTCAAAGGAACACTGCCAACACCGTCAAAATTAAAGTTCTTTCATTCCTCTTATTTCCGTCGATGATAAATCCCCTTTCCGACGTCATAGTCAGCGTTCGGCCAATCGTGGAAGGCCGACCACAGCGACGCTTTCGGTCGCGCACGGGGCTAATAGGGAGGCTACGCAACCACGGCATAAATCGTTAAAAGGCAACTCCACTCCATTTTTAGGATTTTTGTTTTATGATCTGCTTAGTTGAAGTCGGCGACCCTGAATTACGAGATATAATTTGTTTTTCGGAAGTGTGTATTGTTTTATAGATATCGCGTATCCAGGTTTCATTCCGGCGGCAAGGCGAAACCGAAACTACCGGCTCGAGCATCTTGGAAACAAGATAATCATTTGCGCGTCGACGGCATGACGTAGATCTCGTCTCGCTCTTCTGAGCCGACGCGCTGACACGGCTGGCTCAGTCGCGCGTGGAGTTTAAAAGCAGAAGTGGCACATTTTCTTTTTTCCCGCTGCGCTTGGTAAATATGCGCCAAATGTAGCAAGTTTTAGTGTGTATTTATAAACTTTCCGGCCGAAAAGCGAGTCTGACTGCTACAAATAATATGACGCGATCAGTGCGGGCGGCGTGACTGTATTCGTCTCTTGCTCGCGGACCAAGAGAAAAAAAAAAATAATGGGAGACAGATGAACAGATGGTATCCACAAGCGGTCTAAGTTGTTAAAGCTCAAGTGCCCTTATGTGTACGCTAGTTAGAGCTGCTGCGACCTGCTGAGACCGGCAGCTCGTGATGGAGCAGCCGGCGGACGGCACGCGAATAGCGACGGCACCGCATCGTTCCTCAAAGACGCGTCTTTCGTGGAGAAACCGGCAGCAGTCAGCAGCCGCAGATCCCATGTGTAGCTGTCTGGCGTAGAGTGCTGGGAGCAGAGCTTCGCTTTGGAGCTTAGAGTCCACGGTCTTCCGAAGTCTATCTGGCGAACGGCACCGACCCACACCTTGTGCCTCTTCTGGTCTCTTGGGAACTGGTGGAACCGCAGCTCCGAGTTGCGCACCGGATTGTTGGTGCCATCCACAGCACTACAAGTCGTGCTCGGCATTGCCCAACGCGAGTCCGGCGAGTCTCTCCGGCTCCACGACAAGTGCGTGAGCGAGCAGCACCGCTTCGCCGTCAGCAGAATCGCAGAATGCCACGGGAAATGAAGCGTCCGCGGCGTCCGTACGAGAGCGTAGGACTAAACCTACGTCATTGCCTAGTGTTGCTTCACTAGCTCACCCGGTTCCAGCGTTGCTCACCCGCTGTCGGGTCGCTAGCCCAGCTGGTAGAACATTTTTAATATTGGTTTTAATAGGGAATGCGGCGTCGGTTTGACGTGATATTTTGGGTATGACCGTATTTTGACCCCGTAAAACGATATCAGCCATTTCTATAGGGTCGACTTTTTGAGTGGAGTTGCCCTTTAAGGTTGAAGCGTCCGGCAGACAGTCCGATCTCTGTTTGGACACCGGCCAAGCGAGCATCACAATTTTCCTCCTCGCTTCCTCCGCCCTTCGGTGACCTCGGTTCTCGTCAGACTCGACGTCCCACGCCACCTGCCAATGCTATCCATGTACTGCCGGGCCCTCGTATCCTTGGACGCGTTCCAAAATTTACTCGATCTTACTCCAGCGTAAGGGTTTTGTACCTTCGCGTTCAAGAACCTACCCGCGCCCAGCGTTCCTCTATCTGTGTTATCACGTGGCACGACCCGCCGGAGTAGCTCCGACCTATATGGGCAAGATTTCGAACACATCCCTTCCCTTTCCCGTTTTCGGGACTCGAAGCCTTGAGCGATTGACCGACAGCCAACAGACCTTGTTAGTGGCTGTCCGGGTCCACTTTAGTGGCTGTCCAAGCCCGACGTTAGTGGCTGTCCAAGCCCGACGTTGGCGTTCGGCGTTCGAACGCGTCCGAACAGCGACAAGAGAAACAGGCGGCTAGCCCTTGCGCCTACCGACCACATGCAGTCACTGGCAGCACAAGACTCGCGGGGCGTCAGTTAATCTCTTCCCTTCCCCTGCTTCGTGATTGGTTGTTCGGCGTTTGTGTCGGCCTTTCCGCCATCAAAACCCAGAAACGCGTCCAAATGAAGCGTTTTTACGGAACGCCGTAAAATACTGCCTTTGCGTTACATCTCGCTAAAAAGAATTGATTTGGTGGTTTTTGATGACGCTCACCCAGCCCCGCGCATCTTGAGCTGCCAGTGACTCTGGTCGGTAGACGCAAGGGCTAGCCGCCTGTGTCTTTTCTCTCTGTCTGGACGCGTTCGAACGGCGAACGCCAACGTCGGGTGTTCGAACGGGTTTGAACAGTGGGTAGAAACAAAAAAATGGCAGCCAGCCTTTACGTGTACCGACCAATTATTCCAATCAGAGCTTGGCACTCTGACCTCGCCGCGTGCTCTCGTCCCCTTTTCTCCCTCAGTTTCTATCCTTACAGCGGCCTTACCACACTCGAGGACAACCTCCACATGACCGTGTCACAGGATGCAGCTGTGCTATCTACGCACGTCTGTGTAGTCATTCTACAGGTGTCGCGCTTACTGCTTGGTGTACGAAGGCAAAAAGCCCCGCAGCGCCTGTTGGAATGAAATCTCTCTTCAGAATCTACGACAGGCTCCTTCGAACGCATCCCGCCAAAACGCAAATCCTAACCACCGCCACCGTCATGCTCTCCAGCGACCTGATGACCCAGAAGCTCGTGGAACGGAGGGACAGCATCGACATCCAACGAGCCGTCAGGTTCTTCCTCGTGGGACTCGCGTACAGCGGACCGACGCAGCGCGCCTGGTTAATCCTGATGGACAAGCGCCTCGTGCGGACCACCGGACCCGTAGCCACGGTCAAGAAAGTGGCCCTGGACCAGCTCGCGTTTGCTCCGGTTTCAATGTTCTGCTTCCTCGGGGTTCTGGGCGTCCTCCAGGGAAGGAACATGGCGGGCATCGAACGGAGCATCCGCGAAAAGTACTCGACCATCATGAAGACCTTCTACAAGCTGTGGCCGGTGGCTCAGATCATCAACTTTCGATACGTACCGCTACCGTACCGTCTCTTGTACACGAATTGTGTAGGTCTGGTCTGGAGCACGTACACGTCTTGGAAGGCGAACCGCTTTGACTCTCACGAACTGTAGCTATACGCCTTCACCGGTGCCTCCAGGCTTCAGAAAGCGACATAAACCTTCGAATGTGTTATAAGAGGAGAGACCGATGTGGCAGCCTTATGTCTGGCGATCAGGGGTAGGGATATGGATCCCTACTCCCACTGTTCATTTTGACTTTCGGCTGTTTAAAACCTGGATTCATTCGGTTAAGTACGACTCATTCATTTGCATATTTTGGATTATATACTTGACATACGTATATCTTACACCGTGCCCATGACTAAGGAAATAAACTCACTTGCCAATGGGACAGAGTTAAAACTTTATCGTCGCCGGCAAATTGAGAAACACAGGGCGAGGAGAGCCACCTTCTTATCTCTACCTAGCGAATGGGAGTGTGGCATTTGGTGATAAGAACTCAGAAGTGCTTAAAGACCAGTGTTTGCTCTTTTCCATGGGCGCCGCCATGTTTGTTTATACTGACGCCATCACACAGTATAGGGGACTGCGCTTTTTGCAAGACTCCGTTTTTTTAGTTTTCTTTTTAAACTTTTGCACATAGTGTAGTGCAAGAACGTCAGAAATGCTTAGTCACGAAGCCCCAAGAACAACACCGAAGCCAAGAGTGCTCTAAAAAGCAAAACCTTGTTTAATGTGCAGCCCCTCTCTTCACGAGAGCCCGTGTTTGAGATTACTATTTTACCTTTTATCGCTGGGGGTTAGGATTTTGGGCACTGGTCTATATAGCCCAGCACGTGGTGAGTCCCGCGCATCTCATCATCGCTCCCTAGCCAATGAGATTGCGGCATAAGCCGACACGATCGCCGAACAACCAATCACGAAACGAGGGAAGAGAAGACTTACGCCCCACGCATCTTAAGCTGCCAGTGACTGTGGTCTGTAGACGCAAGGGCTAGCCGCCTCTGTACCTTCTCGCTGTCCGGACGCGTTCGAACGGTGAACGCCAACGTCGGGCTTTCGAACGGGTTTGAACAGTGAGTAGAGACAAAAAATGGCAGCCAGCCTTTACGTCCACACACAACTTATTCCAAACAGAGCTCGGCAGCTATGACTTCGCCGCGAGCTCTCGTTTCTTCTCTCCCTCAGTTTCTATCCTTTCCGAGGCCTGATCGCGCTCGAGGACAACCTCCACATGACCGCGTCACAGGATGCAGCTGTGCTATCTATGCGCGTCTGTGTAATCGTTCCACACGTGTCGCTCTTACTGCTTGGCGTACGGAGGGAAAAGCCGCTCAGAGCCTGTCGGAATGAAATTTCTCTTCAGAATCTACGACAGGCTACTTCGAACGCATCCGGCCAAAACGCAAATCCTAACCACAGCCACCGTCATGCTCTCCAGCGACCTGATGACCCAGAAGCTCGTGGAACGGAGGGACAGCATCGACGTCCAGCGAGCCGTCAGGTTCTTCCTCGTGGGACTGGCGTACAGCGGACCGACGCAACGCGCCTGGTTAATTCTGATGGACAAGCGTCTCGTCCGGAGCACCGGACCCGTGGCCACAGTCAAGAAACTGGTCCTGGACCAGCTCGCGTTTGCTCCGGTTTCAGTGTTCGGCTTCCTCGGGGTTCTGGGCGTCCTCCAGGGTAGGAACATGGCGGACATCGAACGGAGCATCCGCGAAAAGTACTCGACCATGATGAAGACCTTCTACAAGCTGTGGCCGGTGGCTCAGATCATCAACTTTCGATATGTACCGCTACCGTACCGTCTCTTGTACGCGAATTGTGTAAGTCTGGTCTGGAACACGTACACGTCTTGGAAGGCGAACCGCTTTGACCCTCAAGAACTGTAGATATATTTTTTCACCGGCGCCTCGAGGCTTCAGAAAGCGACATAAACACTCAAATTTGTTGTAAAAGAGGTTTGATTCGGTTGACGTGACCGATGTGGCAGCCGTATGTCTGGTGATCATGACTAGAGATATGGATCCCTACTCCCGCCGTTCATTTTGACTTTCGGCGGTTTAAAAACCTTGATTCATTCGATCCTCTTCTGAGAAGATGGCTGCCAAGGCGCACGCATGTGCGCGCTGCTCCCTAGCCGATTCGTGGCCGGTCACAATATTTGCCTTGTGCGTCAGCACAATACGATAAGAAACTGTGCTGGAAATGTTTTAGATTTGATCATATGGAATGTATCCGTCTTCGACGTGAGGCACGTAAGACGCTTGTCCCAGTCGCTTATTTTCACCCTCCGTTTACACTATGTTTCTCTTTATCATTCCAAATACAATATTTGGTTTTAGCTTAGGTCCGAGCGTGGCCGTTGTTTTGAGCCGAAGGTCCAATAAAAGAGCGCAAAAAGCGCAACGTCATGGCGTTTTCCGCTCCTAATAAGACGACCCAGCGAAGGAGCGTGCACTGAAGGACGGCGAACACCGCTGGTCCTATCAACTGCGGAGAGCACGCCATGACGGTGCGCCTTTTTCGCCGTTAGGTTGGCCGTTCGGCTCATAACATCGACCACGCTCGGACCTAAGGTGAAACAAAGTATACGTGAGCAGTCAGTAGCCAAGTTTATCTATACGCGTGGCGATTATCTCGGCCTATACAATCGTCTTCGTGGCTATGATTGGTCTTGTCTCTTTCACTTTACAGACGTTAATTCTTGTGTCGAATTGGTAACATCAACTGTCCAGCGGGCTATAAAAGAATTCATATCTAAACAGTGTCCAAGGAAATCAAAATGTCCAAAGTGGTCTTTATCCGTCCTGAAATATTACATGAGTAAAAAGCAGCCTTACCACAAACTCTATAAAAAGTCAAATTGTGAATATTGGTATCAGAGGTTTTCAGTTTGCAGAGCAATAGTTAAGAAGCTTTACTCTCGAGATGAAGCTCGTTATCACAGCTGTTTGGAAAACAATTTTAAAAAAGAACCAGGTGGCTTTTGGAATTAGGCTCGGGCTCAGAGGAAGGATAGTGTCAGCGCTTCTGTATTAAAAATTGACGATAAGATTTTATGCAAGCCTCAAGAAGTAAGCCAAGCATTTGCTAATCACTTTAGCTCTTGCTTTTCTGAACGTGACAGTATGCCCAATGATTTTGAATTTGAGGGTTTTGCTGACTCCTTAGCATACCACAGTGTAACCGAGGATGAGGTGATGTGATCGATACGAAAGCTCAAACCAAATCTTTCAACTGGCTGTGATGACATTCCTAATTTTATTATCAAAGGATGTGCTGAAATATTTATACCTATCCTGACACATATATTTAATCTGTCTTTACAATATAGAGTTTATCCTTCTCGGTGTAAAGTTTCAGTCGTAATACCAGTCTTCAAGTCAGGAAATCCTTGTAATGTCAATAATTTCCGCCCTGTGTCTCTTCTTTGTGGCTTTTCAAAGGTTTTTGAGATGGTGGTGTATGAACGCTTCTACTCATATTCTAAACAAAAAAATTCACCTTTGCAACACCGATTCTTCAGGGGCAGATCAGTGGAGACGAACGTAGCTACTTTACTCGGTCATAGTGGTCCTGCAGTATGCAACCGTGGTCAGGTGGACACAGTCGACCCTGACATGACCAAGGCTTTTGATAAAGTTGACCACCAGATACTCTTGTTGAAATTAAAAGAATACGGACTATGCACCTTGTATTGCGCATGGTTTGAAAGTTACCTTTCATATCGCAAAAATTATGTTAGACTTTTTAATTGTGTGTCGGAGACATTTGCACCTTTATCTGGCGTACCACAAGGTTCTAACTATGGACCACTCCTGCTTTTGCTGTTTGTTAACGATCTACCATCTTCCATCAGAAACTCGAAAGTGCTAATATTCGCCGATGACTTAAAACTTTTCCGTGTGGTTTACAATGTGAATGACTGCATTCAGATACAAAATGACATCCGCTCCGTTGAACATTGGTGCTTAAAAAATAGGCTTCAACTGATAAAAAAAAAAAAGACTGTAGTAATGTCCCCACGAAGGACAACTCCGCGGACAGATGTCGTGACGTCAACAACCCGGGAAATTCCGCCCTCGGCTGCGCCGCCCACCTGCGGATCTCTCGTGCTAACAGTACGAAGCCTCCGCGCCTCCGCCACGGAGGAGAACGGCGCCGCGATGAGACAAAAAGGGATGACGTATGTCTCACGTGAAGCGCGCTCCGCGGAGGAAAGTGACAGATTTCTGCTTCGTGTGGATACCCCATTACCAGGAAGAATGGTAGCATAGTCTTCGACTACACTATACTTGAAGAGCAAGTGCTCCAGGTCGTCTATGTACGGGATCTTGATGTTTTTGTGGACTCGAGATTAGATTTTCGCCTTCACGTTTCTCGCATTGTTGGTGAAGGACTTCGCCAACTGGGTGTAAATTCGCGGCTGACAAAAAAGTTCGTCGCTCTGTCGTTTATGTCTGTATTGTGCATTGGTTAGATCACGCCTCGAGTTCGCGTCTGTGGTTTGGAACTCTGTAACAATGTTACATAGTAATCTTATTGAAAATGTTCAGCGTAAGTTTATGCGAATTTTATACGATCGATATATTGGCCGCCGCCGTTTCTACAATTATCATTCTCTGCTCACTGACCTCGGTCTAGTGCCTCTGCACGATAGACGAAATGCAAGAGACATGCATTTCCTGCGTCAAATTGTGCATGGTTCTTTCGATTGTGCCCAGCTGCTGATGTCGCTGAGGTTTCGGGTGCCGTCAGTGAGGATATTGAAATGCAGAGATACGTTTTATCCTGATGTGCGGGCCACTTGCCCAATGACACGTCTGTAACAGACTCACGATGCCGTTTTTGTTGAAACAGACATTTTCGCCTGATTGTGTTTTTATCCCATACTTTTATGTATCTGTGTACAGGACAGTGCACTGCTGCTCAGGCCACTTGGCTGTTTGCAGGCACGCAAGTAAACCCCATCTATCTATCTATCAAGTACGATTCATTCATTTTCATATTTTGAATTATATACGTTATATATGTATATTTCACACCATGATCATGACTAAGGAAATAAACGCACTTTGCAATGGGACAGCGTTAAAACTTTATCGTCGCCGGCAAATTGAAAAACACAGCGCGAGGAGAGCCACCTTCTTACCTCTACCCAGCCAATGAGGTTGTGGTATTTGACGATAAGAACTCCAAAGAGCTTATAAACCAGTGTCTGCTTTTTTCCATGGGCGCCGCCATGTTTGTTTATGCTGACGCCATCACACAGTAGAGGGGGCTGCGCTTTTTGCAAGACTTCGTGTCTTTTTTTTTAACCTTCGCACAGTGCGTAGTGCAAGGACGTCAGAAATGCATAGTCACGAAGCTCCAAGAACAACACCGAAGCCAAGAGTGCTTTAAAAAGCAAAATCTTGTTTAATGTGCAGCCCCTCTCTTCACGAGAGCCCCGTGTTTGAGATTATTATTTCCCATCTTATCGCTGGGGGCTAGGATTTCGGGCACTGGTCTATATGGTCTAGCACGATGCGCGAACATAGTAAGCTACGCCCTCTTAAGCTGAGCGTGTCACTCGAGACATAAAAAATCAGATTGCAGAGCCGGAGAAACGCCGATTAGACTCAACAGTGTTTTAATATTCGCAGATACATCTCGAAGGTAATGTATAAATATACAACGCCACTATAGTAGATCAAAGCGCCCGATTCTCGGAAACTCGGGACAGACGAGCGCGACGAACTCTTTATTTATTCTCAAATGTCGTTAAGCCTTCAAAATCAAACAGAAGCCAAAAAGTGCAACTAGTGCGTCTTCACGTTGCTGCGAAGAAACGTTATACGTATTTGTCTTCCCCCCATTCCTTTTTTCCGTGACCTTAAATTCGCTAAAAAAAAAAGCAATAAACCTTTTTAAATGATATGTGACTATGCTCTCACGTTGAGGTTTGTTTCCGCTATCATCGCAGGAAATATAGGAATAAATAAAACGATTTCGTGATGATGTTTACATAAAATAGCGCAGATGGTTTAAAAGTCACAAACACCTGGCAGTTTTTTTTCTTTCGTAGATTAAGACTTAAACAATGAGAGCGTGATGACACGAAGCGTTAACGGAATCGTCTTTCGTTCAACAACAAAAAAAAAAAGACAACAAAGGAACGAACAAGGGGAGTCCCATCAAAAGTCAGCAACATTGCGAGATGCGGGTTTCTATCGCTGTGTCTGTTGCTCCCGAGCTGTCGTGCTGTTTCCAACGCTTGACGTGAGCCACGCCGTGGTTGTCGCAGATATGAATGTCTTCTCGTCTTCTCCAGCCGTTCTGTATAGAAATAAAAAGAACAAAGACACAGATGTACAGTGGGTGTTAGAGTTATTCGTGACTATGAAGGCCTGCTCACACATAGAGTAACTGTATAGGCTCTGCTTGCAGAACCAGAGTATCGTGTTCCTTTTCCTTTCGCCGTCAACTCCGTATTGGCGGAAATGCGGTCACGTGCTTCGAGCTCGATCCAACCATTATGCGGGAAAGCGATCTTGCAAGCGCCGAGTTTCAGGCGGAGCAAGTTTCTCGCTTTGCGTTTGCGAACCCTACCGAAAAATTCGGTATAACTTTTCACTATCCGGATTATGGAACCGGAAATTTGTTTCTGGAAAGCCGACATCCAGAATGCAGACAAAGGAATAATTTCTGAAAACCTAAATTCCACATAGAACCCGGTTAGAATCCAGATAGATTTCCGGTTCCATAATCCATATAGCGAAAGTTATACAGGATTTTTCGGTAGGATTAAGTATACATCCTATATTCAAATCGAACGAACAAGAAGATTCCTTGACCATTGAACATTACCTGAAGCCACTGGGTGCAGTATAGTTGCGTTGTTCTTATAACGCGAGCGATGTTTTAAAACATGTTGCCAAAGTTCTGGGAAGCAGACGACACGGAGGATGATCGCGTTGCTCGCGTCTGCGGCGCTTGCGGAGTGATACGCGACCGGCACATCCGGGCACTTCGGACAAGACGATAACGCGCAGCTACTGCTTGCAAAGGGATGACGCTTTCATCGGCCACTACGTCCTACCCAGGGAATAAAGGAAAACAGGAGACAAATGATTGGGCGCCCGCACATGCGCGGCGTAATGCCGCACTATACCTTCTCTGCTCCGCATGCTGCCTCACAAACACGCCGTCCGCGTCTCCGGGGCTCCTGCAGAAGCAACGGTCGCTTCCCGCAGTGCTCCTTAGAGTCAACATGGCCGCCCCGGAAGCACCATCGCGATGCTCTGCTCCGCAAGCGGAGCATAAACAGTCACTCTATTTACATATAAACGCAGCGCTCTAAGAACAGGGGCGACTTTGAGCTAAGCGCGTGCTGAAGGGACCGTTTACCTGGTTTGTATCGCACTGTCAAAGCTGTCGCTCATGGCAGACGATAAGTAGCTAAAGACACGTGAACAGCGCTGTATCGAAGCTCCACTGCACGCAAGCACGGCATCTGGCCGCTGGTCCCGGTGCGGGAAAGTACGTGTAATTGCGAGCTTGCCAAAGCTACGTTCGCGCGCACGCTGCACATTCTTGCACGCGTGGGGCACCGGTGAGGCGCCATACATGCCGTTGGACATTTGCAAGCATGGCGTCCCGGCTGGTGCCCCATCCGTGCAAGCACATGCAGCATGCACGTGAAGATAGCCTTGGCAGGCCTGGAATTTCACGTGCTTGCTCACACGAGGAAGAGCATGGCGGCCGCCAGATGCCCTGTTTGCAATCGTCTATGGCTGTATTTACATGGATGCGACCTTAGCGCATCGAATCGAGATTTGACAACTTTGATTGGTAGCAGATAGGTAGAAAAGGAAGAAGTAGGAAAACAGGCAGCGTGCGATTGGTCCCTGCTCGATTCGATGCGCTACGATCGCATTCATGTAAACGTCGCCTATAAAACAATTTGAATCTGAGCAGATCCTTTTTTATCTCTATTTTTTTTATTTTTAGAAAGGGTAAAAAGCGACAGTGTATACCCATTCCCTCAGGCGAATTCTATTTATTAAAAATTTCGCGGCACGGCTACTTCATATCAAGGTCAGGAGTAAACTCTTCAAAAACAATAAAGAAAAAAGTTAATTAAAATTATTAGTTTATTAACTGGACAATTATTCCATTTCCCCTCATATCCGCCATGGCCGCCAACTTGACCTCAGGGCTAAAATAAAAACCTAAAGCAAGTTGCCTTTTTATTTTTATTCTGAACAAACTAAAAAAAAAAAACACTTTAAAAAACCCTGTATTTTGAGAGTTTGCTCCTGTGGATAGCTGTCTATATATGCTTCGCTTTTTCACTTTGACTGACCCGAAAGGGCTGTAACGTTCGTACTTTACAAGCTTACGGGGGAAGTTGAAGTACGGCTGCGTTTACACGAATAGACTTTTCCGGAAATATGCGGCGCCCCCACACTCTGTTGGACGAATTCGGACGTTTCGACATGTTCCGTACGCGAGATTATCCATTAATCGAAGGCGAAGATGGCGTTGGTAAAACATTATATGGCTTTAAAATGCGAAGGAGCCGGAACGAAAAATAAAATGCAGAGTACGTGGTGGCCTCTTTGTGTACTCGCTTTGTTGTTTGTTCATCCTGAGTTTATAATAATAAGAAAACCAAATTTAATTGTGCCGTTTTTATAGAATATACGAAGCGCTCGAGCTGCACCGAGCGCACCCCCGCGGATATTGTAAGCTAAACCACCACATACGATTTTTTTATTTTTTTTTTTTTTGCCGTCTGCGGTTTTTTTATTTCTCAATTTGTCGAGTAGTCCAGAGATATAAAACCTAAACTTCGCATTTCTTGCGTAGTCCTAACCCCAACTCTCTTAAAAACAGGCAGGTAGGTCAAAGGAGCCTGGCGGACTGTTTCAGTTCATATTGTCCTCGATCATACATCGGAACAGCCCCAGAATTCGCCTTGGAGCGAGATCTCCTGGGACTTCCTGCAAAGGTCTATCCGACCATAGCAAATTAAATCGAAAGGGAACCAATCACTCACGCGCAGTCCCCCCTGCTCTCGTCTCTAACCAATCACAATCGTCAAATCACGATTCGATAGGATATACAAAAAAAAATGTCTATAGACCTTTTCTACGCGGTTGCCGCCATCTTGAATCGCGGAACTTCCAGTGTGTAGAAAAGCAGAGTGTTGCTCTCGCCATAACGACTGTAACTTTGCTTTGAAACGTATTTATTTAACGACCAAATAAGTGGGCACCACACGCGCCCTGCTGTTCGTAAAAAACAAAAAAAGGCTTTTAGTTGTTTTTGGGAGCTTCCAGCAAGAACGTAGAAACTCACGTTTTAATCGCATATGCCTATCATTCTTGTTTAGCCTTTTTTTATATTCGATTACTTGTACCAGGTCGTAATGCATTTTGTTTTCATCTTGCATACCGGGTTTGTTTACTACGACGCTGGGAACGAGGGTAAACGAAAAAGGCCTATAAGGAGTATTCACTCGGCGCCATATTTGTGGGTGCTGTCTAGAGCGCATGCTCAGAACGAGCCCCCATTAATAGGCTGCTAAGACCGGCCATTTTGACGGTGTGGAATGCACGTTGCAAAAGAACCCTGGCAGCTAGCCATCAGCACGCGCTCAGCAGTCGCGCACACAGGTATGGCCGCCAGTGAATACTTCCTATAGGAGGTATTCACTGGCCGCCATATTTGAAGTCATTGTTTAGAGCGCATGCTCAGAACGAGTTCGCATTAATAGGCTGCCAAGACCGGCAATCTTGGTGGTGCGGAATGCACGTGGCGAAAGAACTGTGGAAGCTCGCGTTCAGCACGCGCTCCGCAGCCGAGCACACAGCTATGGCCGCCAGTGAATACTCCCTATACACCTTTTCCACAAGCGCGCAGCCATCTTGAATATCGTCACTTCTGGTATGCGGTAAAACATCTTTTTGATCTCTCTCCGAAGCTAGAAGGTGTTTACGAAAAATGCGTGATTGTCACACATTCCTGATTTGCCTCAGCTGTATTTTCTCGCATATTCCAGGTTCAAACGTTTTATTATTTTTTCGCCCCGCATACCAGATATGGAACCCACGTGACTGAGAACGACAGGAAACAGAAAAGGTCTATAGATGAGCCGCACTGTCTGAACTTTCTTGTTATGGAACATCCAGAACCGCCTTGAGGCTGCCAGATTCACCCAGACAGGAGCGAGAGGAATCAATGCAACTCACGATATGTGCCTGCAAGCTCAGACGAGGTCCCGGGGCAAGGTCTCGGTGGATACGAGGGCAGTCTTCTCCCTGAAACGGACTACCGTCGCCTTTTGGGCCTGCGGACTGGGCTGCTCTTCGGGGCTCTGGAAGCGCCGGCAGTTGGTGCTGACCAGCAGCAGGATGATGGCAGCGAACAGCACGAACACCACCTGCCGCACATGAAGCGAGGGTTGGGGAAGGGTCAGCTCGAACTCGCAGAAAAGAACAAAGAAAGAACGGAACGGGACAAAATGCAGCTGACTAACAACTTTGCCTTAGTACACTCGTACACTCCTTCTTTGTGTGAAGACGATTGTGCACTAAAACAAACTTGTTAGTAAACTGTCTTGTCCTGCTCAAACTGACCAATCGCCAATATGTACCAACTATACTCTGTTTCACATTATGCTGAACCGCAGCAGGCGATACCAGCCATCCCAACCAATCCTGTGCAGTGAATGTATCATCTGACTATGCGCCCCGCGCGGCGTGTTGCGCACATCTCGAAGGTCACGTGGCACTCACAAGGCATTGGATTGGCTTCGATGGTTCGTAGCGTTTATCGCGGTCCATCGTATAAGGTGAAACGGAGTATAGCACAACTCCTGTGAACGAGAGTTATCGTGGAGATTGAGCTGAAGATCCAGTTTAAGTCAAATACCATATATACGAGCTTATGGTCGCTCCCAAGCCAATGAGATTCAGGCATCGGCTGATGAGAATGCCAAAAAACGAATCACAAAGCAAGAAGCGTGAAGATTATAGGCCGTGCGTCGCTGTCAGTGATTATAACACTCCTAGATTGTCTCGGTGAATGCGACAATTTGTATTTTGATAACCTATTTTAATTGTGCGGGCGTTTGCTTTTTTCATTGTAACAGTATCAGGCCGAATGCGTTAGCTGAGATAAGATAATTTAATACCTCATCCAGACGGTCGTAAAGATACCTTTAGCTAAGGGACCTCTGTGGCCATCGGCGGCGAATCCGTTCGCAATCTTCCGCACGTGAAAAATGCTCGTTATCCAAGACAGCGGGCTGATTCGCCGATCGGAAAGGAACCTGCGTTAAAGGTGCCTTTATGCTGGCCGTGTGAATGGGGTATTAGAAGAGT
This sequence comes from Ixodes persulcatus, assembly GCA_013358835.2. NCBI lineage: Eukaryota > Metazoa > Arthropoda > Arachnida > Ixodida > Ixodidae > Ixodes > Ixodes persulcatus. The sequence continues at coordinate 115,406 of JABSTQ010010312.1, read as the reverse complement.
CTAGATGCATACAAGGCCATATGTGCAGTGGTAATACGAAACATTGGTCCAGCTTCACCCAGTTCGATCAATAGTGAGGGCGATCAGCATTATCAGCCATTATAGTGCGGTCTCAATGGCGATAAGGGTGGACACCTTTCTACCACCGAAAGTGCATGATCATCACGTCGTGGTACCGCACGTCCCTCATTCGCTGAAATGAATAGAAACATAGGGCCAGCGATTGCTGCTTCGAGTTCACCATTGTACAGTCAAAGATTATGCAGAGCGCTAGTTCGTCTGCTTCTTTTGCAGGGGGTTGTGATGACGTCAGAACGCCGAGCTCTGATTGGCCCTGGTGAAAGGTTAGTAAGTGGGTAGACCTGAAGGCAGCTTGCTTTGAGGTCTACCCACTCTCCTTCAATTAAAGCCAATCAGAGTTGACCGTTCTTACGTCATAACCACCCCTGCAAAAGGAGCAGACCTGCGCTCCACATAGCCGCTGGCAGCTTAAAAACCGCAGGCCGTGCTGAGCCCCTTGCATCTTAATCTTATCATCGCTCTACAGCCAATAAGATCACTTAATTATCCAATGAAGAAAAAAAACTGTCGGAGAATAATTTTAAAGCAAGAAACGTGAGCCCCGGCCTGCGCCTCTTAATAAGCAGTGACTAACCCGTTTCCGAGATAGTGCGCGTAGAAGACGACAGGTGCACTGCCAAAGTGAAAATTGCTTCGTTCTCAGGGAGCAAGACGTCTCTCTGCCAATAGAGTTGGGTGTCAGAGACAACACCTCCTAGATATAAAAAAAAAGCCTAAGTGATACATTTTTCTACGTCACTAAAGAAGGCCACCGTTGGCCACGGATTACACATGGCTACGGCGTCAGCATTAGGCTAGGGGTCTATTGTCGGTGATTGGACACGAATCCTTGCGGAACGCAGACGCCGTGGTCGTGTCCAATTTGTCGCCAAGGGTGGCCTCCTTTAGTGAGGCAGGAAACGTCAGAACTTAGGCTTTCTTATCTATGAGCTGTTGGCAGGCGCCTCGTCCGGTCCACGCCTTTATTCATCAAAAAACAAAAAAAAAAGTTTTGTTTTTGTTTTTGTTGTACCCTTTCAGACGTCCCAAAGTTCTCAACGCTCTGCGATGCGCCCGAGACACCAATCACTAAACAATGAGTGAGTTCCGGCGATGTGAATCCTTATCAGTAGCACGTTCCAATGGCTACGCGGCTTCAGTGACAAAAGTAGGTGCCACTGAAACTGCCTCAAGACCGGCTCATTAGAGTGATAAACCGGAAGTTCGGAAGTGGCACCCCCCCCCCCCCCCTCCCTGGTTGCCACCATGTTGTACGCAAATCTGACCACTCGTCACGTGACCTTACTGGAGCCGTGACGTCATCAGTAAGATGGCAGCGCCCAGGGCTGGCGGATGCGAGTTTGTTCGGTGCGCGCCGCGGTAGCCGGGATGTGCAGCTGCTGCCCGACGACTTCGGGCTTCTTCGTGCTCGCTGACGCAGGTATAATGTGATAATATGAAGGAATGAGACTTTATACCCTTTCTGCACAAGATCGCTCTGGATCATCTCGATATCAATGCCTGCGAGACAGCATCAACCGTATCGCCGTGCCGGTGCTCGGATTCCTGGATGTGCTCGAGGATCGATAGAACTCCGAGTGCTTTTAGCATACAATTTTCGCATTCTATTAGCTTTGTTTGAACGTTGGAATGTCTGAAAATCGACGCGAAACGTATGCGTCAGACGTAGGACCTAGGGGAATTTGTTTCTGCCCGAGGTAACTTCATAATCACAGCAACTTTTAGCGAGGAAGCTCCTGCGATCTTTACGTTTTGTACTTATCAACAATTTTACGACATAACTTCCAGCATAAAATATTCCCATTTTTCTAGCTTGGTTTGAACGTTGAAATGTCTGAGAATCGAAACGAAAGGTATACGTTGCGTTAGGGCCTAGGGGAAGTTGTTTCAGCCCTGCATCACCGAATAACCATAGCAACTTTTGGCGAGGAAGCTCCTGCGATCTTTAACCTTTTGTGCTAGTCGACGATCCTACATTCGATCGCAATACTGTTTCAAAGTGAAAAGCTGGCGTTTGCTTAATTGATGTGCATGCGAACTCTTACATAGAATTCGAACCAATCATTCGGAAACAAAAAGTTCATTACTTATGTTCATAAAACAGTTTATTTGTCCCCTTGGAACTCAGAACACAGAAAGACTTCACATTCTTGATTGATCAGTGCACAAATTACTGCCTCCGACGTCCCTTAGAAATTAGTATTAGTAGGCTCTTTACCTTGCTTATGGGTATCAATAGTCCACAGTAACCTCTGTGTGTATGATCATACGACTCTTAGATGGTTGTCTAATCCATCATTCTAACATCTACAATATTTTCAAAAAATGCAGCCCCACTCTTTAGAGGTCCAGAGATAGAACCACACATATTATCAATTCGTTAAATGTAATGCAACTCGGAAATAGAAGATTAACTGGACTTTTTTTTTTTTCGTAGGATTTATTGCAGCAATAACTTTTTTCATCAAGAGTGCATTGTATTAGTCGGTCAATTATTTACTTGTTCTAATTACCTGGACAAGACGACTCGTATTTATGTTCATCCCTTGCTGAAGAAGCAGTCTGTTTGAAAAATGTTGACTACCATTCCTTTCAGTGTCTGCAATGGATTTTTTTTTTTTTTTTAAAGTGTAGGCTGCCTATACTTCGTTTTGCCGTAACTCGGAAAAGTGCAACCACCACAGTCCCCTCGAGCCAATCGGAGAGACGGAGTGAAGGTGTGCGAAAAATCTGTGCAGACGAGCACACATGATATGTTGTCCTGTGTCTCTCTCCAACGTGCATATTGATTCACCGAGACTGTACTTTCGCCGTTCGCCGAACTGTGATTAAATGAATTACAGTAGCTACTACTCCAATTACCCAAGGCCTTCATACTTTGGGTATTTGTTCGACAAGAATGTTATGTCAGCCATCACTGTGAACTCGGCTCAGCGCCTATTGGACTCGAATGCTGCATTAACGTTTGACGTGAACTGGGGCCCATTCGTGTGCAAATTTACGCCGAACAAAAATGGTGACAGTTGTGTTGCTTGATGGGGTTTTGCAAAGGGTCTATTGTGTCATATGTATACAATACAATACAATACAAAAAACATCTTTATTTACTTTCTTTGAAAAAAAAATACAATATAAAGCCCACATAAGCCAATAATGGCTTGTGTGTGGGACGCGACAAGAGCCTCTGCTTTTTATTGCACAGATAACTAAAAACAACAAAGCATACCAATATTAGTATATATTACTACAGTTCCACCTCCTTTTACAGCTTATATTAGTTCCTCTAATTGATGAGTACATATGTAAAACCCGTCCAATCATATTGAATTAGCATGTACATATCGTGAAGGAAAATAGAATTCGCGACTTACAAGATAATTCTAATAATAGAACAGAAAATATAACATTTTATATTCTGCGTTTTCGGGGATACTCATCGGTTATACCTATTACCTTTTAAGGATCTTTTTTTTTCCCTGTTCAATTATTCACCATTTTGCTATTTTTTTTTATTCTAGGGGATTTTATATTTAGTAGATCATCCGGTAATGCATTATAAAGCTTAGGTATGTAATAGTTTCTTGTCGCCTCTCCATATCTTGTTCTTATAAATGGTTCAACAAATTTTTTATTGGGTCTTAATGTCCTTTCTTTTTCATTTTCGCGCCTATATTTATAGTTGAAAAAATGTTTTACAATAATATCATACTTCATTTGATTTCTGAAACGTAACATTCCTAATTCTTTATGCATATAATCTGAAAGATTAGATTCTTCGCTTCGGTTACCAATATTCCTAACTATCCGTTTTTCAATCGATTCTATCTTTAGTTGTAAATACTTGGCACAGTGCCCGTAAACTGTTATTCCATACTGAAGTACGGATTTACCCAGTGCATTGTATATCATTTTAAGTATGGATCGCGGTACTAGTTCTTGGATATGGTACATATGTGCCATTAATACCCTTAATTTTTACAAACCTGGTCTATGTGAATATCCCATTTAACATGTTTGTCTATGTGCATACCCAGGTATTTTACATTATCTGCGTATTTTAGTGGGATGCACAAGCAGTTGCCGCAGTTCTGATCATGCATTTTTATTGGAAATTCATTTACGATGTTTTTTCTTGGATCTCTATATCTGGATTTTTATACGGCAGGAAGTGTCCTGCCGTATAAAAATTCATCAACACATACTATTAAACTAGATGCTCAGAGGTGTGTTCATCTTTGTAATTATGAAGTTACAGCAATAAATATTTCTTACGAGAGTAATATTTATTTTCAGCAGCTGGGCCCGTTTTGTGCTCATTAACGTCAGTGTGCTATGATGGTATTATAAGGTGTGTATAGTTTTAAATATCCTGTCTGCAATGCTTCCAGGGATCTTTGAAGGGAATAAATTAATAAATAACATTTTCACATCACTGGAGTTTGCTTTCGTTCAGGACATGTTCAGGAGAGGTGGAAGGTGTGCAGCCCCATGCAACAAGTCTGCCAGTCTGGTTTGTCCCGTTTATTAATATTGGGGGGTCAGAGATGCAAGTGTCCTCAAAAACTCCGCCGCATGCAGTGAACACAATTCTTGATGTGTAGACTCTGAAGGTGTAAAGACAAGCGGAAATATGTTTATTTAGTTAGTGTATGAAATATGTTTATTTCCATTTGATTACATAATTATTTATTCTTAGCAGATGGTTCTATAACAAGTTCTTTCTGCGACAGTCTCGTGTCAGGTGTTAAGTCGTTGTACTCGTTGTCGGATGACGCTCCTGGCACGTTGGTGACTGATTTTGACTTTGACTGACTGATGCCGTCTTGCAATCATACGTCATGTGCGGCCACTGACATCTGATGCACCGAAGCTGCAGGGCTGGCTTCTAGTCCGCACATTTTTTTGGTAGTTCTCTGCGTCAATGCAGCAAGCTCGGGCATGTATTGCTTACGTGGCTGTGACTTTTGCTGTACCGTTGGCTTGATGGCTGGCAACAATGTTTGTTTGCTATCCAAGCCATTCTTCCATTTCGTAATGGCGATTTCTTCTGCATCCCGCGACCACTGCAACTTGTGTAAGTCTCGTGTGTCAAAGTGAAGACGGGTGATGCTTGGTGTTCACTTTTGAGAACAACCAACCATTCTATCTCTTCAAGTCACTCAGCAGCATTCTCCACAAAAGTTGGAAATTGTGTGCTTCGTTGAGTGGACAGAGATAATTAGTTTCAGCAAATTATTACGTATTGTCCTTGGACGACAGCCGACGCCAAATCAACTGTCATCGCATTGCCGCTCACCTGCTTTGTCGTGCTTACCTCCCGCCGAGGTGATGGGGATCAGGAGCTTCGGGGTAATGTCGGCACCAAGGACAAAGGCCGCCGAAGATAATCCTCAATGTCCCGCGGTCGCTCCTCAAGACATGGTCGAGGGTAGTTCGGCACGAACCCTCGCATGCCAATTCATTGGTACGGGCAGCTCCGGTAGACATGGTTGACCTCTTTCAGTGGTAGCAGAGTGGTTTTTGGTCGGCCATTCGCAACACTTCTGTTTTTCTCGGTGTACTTTGTTCAGCGCAGACCTACACCCGATGTCGAGAATGCTTCGGCGTTGGGGTGTTCCGTTGAATTGGCATTGAATACTAACGGGTAGCCGGTGGCGGACGTCGTGATTTTGTGGCATAAGTCGAACTCGGTTCGTCAGATGCCGCTTCGCTCGAAGACACCTCCAGTTGAAATGCCTGTGGAACTTGTTCCGAAACTATCTCGGCAATCAAAATAAAAGCTGGGCAACTGATAGCAGGAAATAGCTTCCTGATCTCCTCCCGGACAACGTCGTGGATGATGTTGCGGATGCCTGGGAGGTTGGTGTCGAAGTTGCAGCCGAACGACTCGAGTGTCGAGACGCTGGGGAGTTGTTGATAGTGACAGGCTCGGGCCTGCAGTGTACATTCAATGTTGGAAGCCTCGGTGATATGAACCCTTTGACTATTGTCGTGGGGTTGCGGACAAGGCTGCCGAAGTTGTCCCTCACATGAAGGACAATGGATTCTTAGCTTCTTGTCTTCTTTAGCATCAGGGTTTGCGCGGGTGCTCGATCAGGCGCAAAACATCCTCCACGAAGGTGGTGACGTTCTCGTTGGGGCCGTGTCCTAGACAGAATCAGGAATTCGGCTGTCTCTCCTCAATGGTGACTGATGAACGGGCACTTCAGCTCGATCTTGCAAACTTCCCACGGCGTTAAGGAGGATTCCTGGTTTTCGAACCAGTGCTTGGCGGTTTCTTCCACGAGAAATATAGGTTCTGCAGAAGCTGGTTGTCTGTCTACTTACTGTGGCGGACAACATGGTCATATTGTTCAATCCAGCCCTCGGCCTCTTCATACACCTTGCGCGGAAGGGCGTCAGAGTGTGAGATGCGACGGGCATGCAAACAATTGTGGGAGTGGACACAGTTTGTTGCTACAGGTTTGTCATTGTTGGCTTAGTTTGCTTCGGTTTTTTTTGGCAAAAGACCGAATTCCGGTTTTTCTTGCTGGTAGCAGCGACTAGCTCGGGTTTCAGGTTCTTCGTGGTGTGTTTCCGAGGTTCGTCCTTGTAGTACTCGCTCGTCTTGCGGTTTTTCTGCCGGGCTCGGGTTAGGACTTGGTTCACGGCTTGCCGGGGGTTTAAGACGCGGGATAGTCCGCCCCCCGTGTCCCGTTATTGGGCAACTCGGCTGAGGAGCCGCCAGGGTGCACAGAGAGTGAAGGGCTGTGGGTAAAGTACCCAGCACCTCCACCAGAACATACGATGACAGCTGAGCATGGCCTGGAACTTTCCAGAATAGTAAATATTGATAGGAGATAGAACTAGAGCAAGCATCCGCGACAATATAACGAAACTGACAGAAGAAAGTCTATCCTGACCACTAAAGAAGCTGCATTGCTTTAGGGGCATCCTGCCCCTAAAGCAATGCAGCCTCTCCTTCGGGATTTGGCGACTGCCGCGGACGAACCGACCTGAAATTGATGTAGGACCACTTTTGTGGTAATGAGCCGCTGCAGACTGTCGTCGCAAAGCGGCGTGAACGGGTGGACTGTGTAGGTAACACGCGCGATGAAATGTCCATACAGCTTGCAATTCGCTTAACGAGTGTTGATGAAACTTGTGTCGATGAAACGTGCGACAGACGAGCGGAATCAATATCAACTGCAACACCTGTGCTCCGTGAAAGTGCACGTCTACGCCAGAACAATTTAGGAAGCAGCAAAACATTAGCTAAAGCACGGCACAGGAACTTCCAGCTTGAAGGCAGCTCTCCGGGGCGCCGCACAACCAAAGTGAGCCTTCGGTCATTTGAACGAAGCGGCACCACGATTGCACACTGCCAAGCACGACTCACGCCATTTCCGTCGCTAAACTGTGTATCCAAATGTATAGCACACGCTTCACTGCAGACCTCAAGGATTACGATGGTCAACGAGAGCACAGAGACGTCGCCCTAAAATTTATCCTAGCGGTACCGAATCAATCCGTGGTAAGAGCAACGTAGGGCCGATTGTCTCTTTCCAGGCAATATCCCCGTCGGTCATCAGCGAAATGCACACCGTTCCACCTTATTTTCACGTTATACCCACGTCAGACACCACGCTGAACTCTGAGGTCGCTTTCGACCGACCTCATATATGACGGCTTCCGTGTCTGAAATCAACTCGCCGACAAGAACGACAACGAACAAAGCATCCGACAAGCTCCGGCCCAGCTGGGGCCAGCCGCCGCCTGGGCGCTGCCATCTTTCCTGTGACGTCACGTATTTGGTTTGGTCACGTGACGAGTGGTCAAATTTGCGTACAATGGCAGCGGCCTTATGGAGGTCACTTTCGAGTGCAAACCGGAACCCCGGTTTATCGCTCTAAGCCCCTCTACCTCGTTGTTCACACCCTTGCTGCTCTTTAGAACGGTGCGACTGAACCACTTTCTGCGATCGTCTATTTATTGTCATAACTCAATTTAAGGGCTCTAAGCTTCCTAAGAAAACCAAGCAATACATACAGGCTTGCCCACTTAAAAACCAAATTAAAAATCGGTATTAAAGATTGAATATCTCGGAACTATCGCTGACACCAGAGGGCGCCATCGGGCGAGGAGGATGGCTTCTCTGGTCTTTTTTTCCTCGCCCGATGGCGCATGTCAGTGATAGTTACGAAATATTCGATCTTTGATACCGATTTTAATAGATAAATCGGCCACGGAAGAATGGTGTTTTTTTTTCTTTTTTTTTAATGGATGTTTTGAAGCCCTTAGATTGAGTTCTGACCATAAATAGACGATCGCAGAAAGTGGTTTAGTGCTTTTTTAAGCAACTTAAAATCTCTATCTATGCGGTAACCCTGGCACTGCATTTCACTAGAGCGAAGGTTTTGCGGTATTAGCAAGATCAAATGTACGTAGTGCTCAGAGTTTTAGGCGTTAACAAAAAAAAAAGTGACGAAATACGTTACTCGCTACTTGAAAATGAAAGGAATGCGTTGCCGAACTGCGTTACCTCAAAACAAAAGGAACGCGTTACCGTTACCGTTTAAATGTACCGAATGTTACTTTTGCGTTACTTTTTTATCATGAATTAACACGTTTTACTCTTTCGGGGTTACAGGTATGCATAAGCGCCATATTTCAAGAAACATTATGTCCATCCAGAAACTGAACAAAATTACCCTATCTTTTTTACAGTTCCACCTAAATACTCACAAAAAACAAAAAACAAATAAACGCAAAGAAAGACTCAAAAGTTTATATGGCTTGGCGCCTAGAAACACACAAAAAAAATGTAACTGCACTGTTTTTTAAGTATTGGGAAGAAAATGTAAAGAGTAACGTAACTACGTTACACGCTGCTCGACATAAGTAACGCAAGTACGTTACCCGTAACTGTTCCTGAAATAGTAACGAGTACTTACCACGCTACCGAAAAAAGTAACGCGTTATACAAAAGACAAGGTGTTCACAGCAGGCATTATGACAGAGTTATCGGTGGACACCTTTGTAACATCTTCAAAGCGTGTTTGCTTCACACACACGTATGCTTGGAACATCTCTGCAGACAGTTTTTGTACGACTACTGCGACAGTCATACATGAAACAAACACGCCTCGGACAGTGTCTTCAGACCGTCTTTTGTTCGATGTATTGCCAGCGTGACCGCGGCTTACATATCGCTAAGAGTGCGGAACTTATAGCTTCAGGCCAGAATGGCTTTCGTCAACGACACTGCGCCCGCGGAGTGACATCGGCCTATTGATCCAATCGATGGTTGCGCGGCGGCGCCGAAGGCAGCACGAGATGACAGAGAGGGAGCCGGAGCTCATAACCAGGTCCCGTTTTCCGTGTGCCCGGTATCCGCGGTCAAGTGGCCCAAGTAGCCCTCGATATGAGGTTGCTCTGTGCCGAACGCCCTGCTTTGCCACAGGCGGTAGTCGATAAAGCCGCCGTAACGCTCCGTATACATCGTGCAAATGACAGTGTGTAGACATTTTCTGAGGTGTGTTTCCTTCCTTTTATGAATGTCACATTGGTCATACAAAACCTCTCTGCAGACATGTTCGGAACATACACATGAACGAAGCAAACATGTGTCCAACATGATTGAGCCGTGTCCGCGGATAATTGTCATTATGTCTGCGGAGAAACACCGCGTCTTTTGTGTGATGTAGGAGTAGTGTGGCTGCGGCTTTAGAGCCTCGGTGCTATAAACCATGACCTCCTCTATACTGACAAAGCCTGGCAGATCGCCACGAGAAGCGGCCGCCGAAATGGAAAGGGTGGAGCTGCAGACAACGGATGAGAGGAGAGCCACGTGACTGGCGCCCCGCTGCGGCGAGACGCCGAAACGCACTTCTCCCGAGCGAACAAGTGTGTTTCGGGTCCTCGCCGCTGCAAAAGCTGTGCGCTGACGTCCAGGTTCCCCAAGAAATGGCTCTTTTATGCTCTGTGCTACCAGATCCTTCAGCTCCAAATCTGCGACCAGCCACTCTATGGCTCCGTCGTCGAAGTGCCAGGCGTTGTGAGTATAGAGGAGGCTTTGTCTAAACGTGCGCGGATCACTCTACACAGTTTAAAACTCCGACTGTACTTTTTAAAAGTTTAAACTTACATCTTGATGGGGCAATCATAAGCCGTGAGTCGATTTAAATTTATGGACAGAAAATCTTTGTTGCAGCGAATGCCGCAACCTTATTGACTTTGTTCCGTAGCAGGCGAAAGCCACTGACTGTGACGTAGATGATGGCGTCGATGGACTGGTCCAGCCTCGGGTGGTGTAGTCGCCGAAGTCCATGGCGGAAGGGGAAGTTGCTGATTGGCATGGATCTGTTGCAGACGACCAACCTGAGTGGATGCAAAAGAAACCTGGTCATCTATCACGCTCTGTCACGCCTCATCGGTTAGGCAAACGTTCGGAAGTACGTTGCGCAATAGACGGACGGACACATTCTTGAGCTCTTAAGGCCCGTTCACACAGTTGCGTTCGGAGCGACCACTACGCTTACGAACGAATGCAACCGGTTGGAACGAGGAGTTACCATAGCAACGAAGCGCCAAACGGTCGTTTCGTTCGTGTTCGTTCGCAACGCAAGGAGTTGAGCCGGGCTGAACTTTTAGATGCGGAGCATCTCTTGCTCGGGTCTATGTCCCGCGTCCGCGATGTAGTCGGCACTCGAACTACGCACGCGCAACTCTCCTCCTTCCCTCTCTCCAACAGCTGCGCGTTACTCTCTCCGCTCTCTCTCTCTACCAGCTGCGTGCACTGCGCGTGCGTTGGCTTCTCCTCACACCGCGCGCGCACGCGCAACTCTCCTCCTCTTGTCTCCTCTCCTTCAAGTGTGAAAAAAATAAAATAAACGGCGAGCGGCGAGCGTTCCAACTTTCTCTGCCGCGAGCCGCGACGAAGGCTCGCGTAGGGGGTAACGCTAGGGCAGTCGGTGGCGCCATCTCTCGACGTCAGCACGCAACTGACTCTTTCCTCGGAACCAACACGATGCTCCGCATCACCCCATGGTTCCCCTCGGGAAGATGGTGTTTACTTTTTTATCTGTTTTTGTGAGTGACGTCGCAAGCGCCATCACCACGTCTTCCTTCTTGCTATATGCAGACGATATAAAAATATTTAGAGAAATAGGCGGCGAACCTGACTGCATGGATTTACAGTCTGATATAACCTCGTTTGTTGGCTGTTGCTCACGTAATCACCTGAAGATAAACCATTCCAAAACAAAAGTCATGACCTACTCTAGAAAAACTGCCACAGTACCATTTAACTACACAATTAACACTAATCAGCTATCCCGCGTTGGCGAAATCAGAGATCTTGGTGTTGTTTCGCTACGTTCGGGAACGACGGGAGCGACAGACCAATCACAGGTCGAGGAGAGCTCGGTCGCGCGCGTTGCATGCCGGTAGTGCCGGGCTCCTTCGATATGCAGACATGGCGTCGGTGGTGATCGTCGACGTGGACGGCGTGGTGGAAGCTCATCGTTCCGCGTAAAAGCGCTATCCTTGACTGTAAATTTTCGTCGAGTGTCGTTATGATAACCCAGCACGTACTGGAAGGGAAGATCCACCTACTCGTGCGGCGATCTCGTGGCGGCACTCTCAAGACAGCAGAAACGCCCGTGCCGTCGTGTTTGTTTACTTCGACTACAGTGGTGCTTTCTTAGCATTTGTGTCCTCGAACATCGTCCGGATTTCTTTTTTGGCGCATTCCATGCGTGTGCTCAAGTTCAAGGTATTACTGGTGCGTACCGTATAAAGGATGCGAATTTTCACGCGTTTTCATCACCCGAGAAAGGTGATTAGTGTTAGCAATCCTGAACGCTCGTAATGTCTCGCTCGCAACGTCTATCTGATCACGAAATTATATTTCTACTTTGCTATATCGCTGCCAAGATTACATCGTCTTTTATAATCGTAGAAAAGGCGTGTGGCGAGATTTGTACTGTTGGCAAAGTCGTGATCGTTCAAGACGGCGTACTGCACCTTTTTTTCTTTTTTAATGCACTACCCTGCAAGCGTTTCCTGAAAAATAAAAAAATAAATTTTGTGGTCATAGAAGGCGGTCTGTCTATTTTGTGTTACGCAAGTGAGTGGCAGCGCGTCCCAACAGCTGACGGCGGCGGAGAGGCGATCGCCGTGCTGCCGACGCACTGCGCTTATTGCAGTGGTCGCAGGAGTGTACGCGAGGCGCAGAGCGGTCGTTCCGGTCACAACGGACGGACCCAGTCGTGGATAACGGGTTCGTTTCAGATGTTTGAACCAGCCTTTACACAGCTATTGTAGGCGCAAAGCAGATCTTCGTGACTGTACGCCGTAGCCGAAACCTCTGGCTGCTCCTGTGAGGACGGTGGACCTCGCGCGGGTCCGCCATATTTGTAAGCGTAGCTGGGCTGCTTACTATTGGCTGGAGCAAGAGCTGAAGCTCGTTTCTCATTGGCTGTTGATTCGTTTGGTTGCATGTGGTTCCATGTGTGTGTACACGTCGCGTACAGTTGTCGTTGAAGTCGCAGCGGTTGCATTCGTTCGTAAGCATAGTGGTCGCTCTGAACGCAAATGTGTGAACGGGCCTTTACTAGGAGCGAATGGCGATACAATCAAGGCCCATTCGCACACGTGCTTGAACGCGTTCTTGTGACCTCGTACTAAGAAAGAACACACTGGCACGGTGGCGCCATCTATGAGGCGACCATGGTACTGCATTTTACTTTATAGAGCGAAAGTTTTGCTGCAGTTGCGACATTAAATACACTCACTATTTGGGATGAATGGCCTATTGCAGCATTGCCAAATATTTCTCGTGCCAATAAAAAAAAAAGATGCGTGAAAGAAATGGAATGTTGCCTAAATGTCAAGTGTTCCACGGCCAGCCGATAGATGGCGCCAGTCAGTTCTCTGCTCGTAAGCAATTTTACGAGCTTTTAGGGCACATGGTCATAAGCAGTCGCAAGTGCGGGAACCAGCCTTAGGCTACATTAACGAAAACTCACCTCAGAATAATACCCTATTTACACGGGCACGCGATAACTACTCTGCGGGGTCTAGGTATTCTAGAAATATTTAAATCATAACGATCCGCTGCCAATTTTCCTATTATAAAGCAATCAAAGATCGAATACACCGAGGTCATCTCCGGCGATGGGAAGAGCATTGTTCCGGAAGCTAGGACGACATGCCAAGAAATGAAAACATTGCATTTCGATGATATTGCAAGCGCTTTTATTACAAAATATGTATGCTTTTGCGGTTGATAAAGCAAAAAAGAATAGTCGAAAAACGTTAATTTTTCGTGAGAAGGAACCAAATACTGCAATGATTGTTTCAAAAACAGCGCACTATGTTGTTTTCTTTTTCTTTTTATTTGTCTTTTGCGGGAGTGATGTGTCGGGTCTTTCAGCTCTTGAGCTTGCGCTCGCTGAGTTGAATCGAAGATTTCAGTTTTTGGTTGCACCGGTCGGAGGCACGAAGATCCTTCGCTTGCTATTGGCTGACAGTGGTCCTGGCTTTGGAACATGTTTTTCTCATCGCCTGAGATGAAATCGGTGTGTTGCGATCGTTGATTGCTTTTCCAATATAAAAATCGACCGCGTATCGTCATGCTTTAGGGATTTCTAGGATACTTAGGGTAAGCAGGGTGACTTATCGCCATATTTAGGAGATCTCAAAAATCTCCTCATAGCATCTTTAAGCGCAGTTAAACGTGACTATGAGCCAAAAAAATATCCAAGTTTTTTTTTTAATAAATAAATTAGATTTATTTGATGAAATCAAGTTGATTTGGTTTAGATCAAAATAATTTGGTTTGGATCAAAATAATTTGCTTTAGATCACTGTAGCCAGAAAGTGGTGATTCTTTGCAAGATGTATTTTTCAACATGGCAAATTGATTGTCCATTCGTTCGATCACTCATAACAATGCGATAAAAATTATTGTGAATTTGAAATACAGTTTAATTAACAACGTATTATTGGGGACTTTTAGCAAGCCGTTTCCGTGTTCCGCGTACCGCACTAGGGGGGCCTTTGAAGCATGCTTTTAAGCGCGTGCCCCGCGGTCACGGTATCACCCGGGCGCTCGAAAGACCGACGTAAACTTCGCGCTTTCCACTTTTTTTTCCGCTTCCTCCTCTCCCCCTTCTACCTTGTCCACCGTTGCCTGTTTTCTCCTCCCCAATGGTGAGGAGGATCTTCTGTCTTGCAGAATCTCGAGTCCGGTCGTCGGCGCTTCACAGGCTCCAGTAGTGCGGTACGCAAAACACGGTAACGGTTTGCTAAACGTCCCTATTTCTGTATTCTCTGCCATACTACCGGGTGCGTTCGATAAGATACGACACCGGGTTTTTCGTCCCGAATATATAAAATAGGCATAGAAGAAAGCTGAATCTCCACAAGAATGTGACGCTGGAGGTTGTGATAAAATTCGAAAGCCTTGAGCACCTGACACCACCTGAATCAAAAGATACGAAAAAGAATAATTCTCTACCAGCTGATGTGCACGCAAGTCTACTATTCATCCATTTCAAATTTGATATTGTGGACGCGTCTATCACTTATGTCAATGAAAAAACTTGTCATCCAGAAAGAAAAAAGAAATGTCTTTCGTATTATTAAGTTTTGGGGATTTTTTTTTTTTCGCTGAAATAAATGTTACAGGTGCCCACAATCTCAAATATTAGTATGGTAAAGATTAGGCTTCGGTGGACGTCGTCTCACAAAGAATTTTTGTTTTTCTTTTGTACTTTTGGGTCCCGGTAAAGTGTGCTAAAATTTCCCATCTTCTCTGCGGTGCGTGTTTGATTTGTCTTCCGAGTTCTTACTTGATTGCAGAATGTCTCTACTTCTCTAATTTCCGTGTCTTCTGCGTTCTTATTTTGTTGCAATAGCTCGTTACGTGGCTGACGAACTATGCCTAAAAGCCAGGGTCACACTGCTCGCATTCATCATACAAAAGACAGTCTGCAAACATGCACGAGTCACAGCAATATCCGTGGTTCGAATGCCGCGTGCCAAGTTTTCTTCTTGCAACTCACTAACATGCTGCATTCGAAGCACGGATCTTGCTGTGACTCGTGCATGTTTGCAGACTGTCTTTTGTATGATGAATGCGAGCAGTGTGACCCTGGCTTTTAGGCATAGTTCGTCAGCCACGTAACGAGCTATTGCAACAAAATAAGAACGCAGAAGACACGGAAATTAGAGAAGTATGCAGACCGTTTTTTATATCACGTATAAGCAGTGTGATCCCGAATTAAGATGAGATCAAGCTCATCGCTTCGATTTTTTCAGAACACTTCTTTTTGCTTGTGTTCAGTTTTATGTTGGCAATTATTTGATTTTACTAAGCACAAAACAAATATAGGCAGAAATCCTCGAAGGTTGAACGAACGGTACAAAAAAAAAAAAAAAAAATATATATATATATATATATATATATATATATATATATATATATATATATATATATATTTTCTCGGGATAATTTTTTCGGGAAAAGTTTTATTTCAATCATCATAGTAAAACTGCTTTGATCGAATTAACCAACATTTTAAATTATTACATAAATCGCGATTTAAATTATACTGACTTTCATTCTCCACTTTACTGATATCAGACTTCACTGCAATTAAGGCAGTCGACGGGCATTCTGAGGCCAGATTCACGAAGAGCTTCTTAGGTTACGACAACTTCGCTAGGAAGTTCGTAAGTTAAGAACATCGTAAGAAGAAGAGAAATCGGTATTGCCGAACGCGTTCTTAAGTGAGGGGAGGAAAGCGACGTTCTCGTACGAAAAAACTAGGACTTCCAGCGTCCCGCAAGCTCCCGATCGCCGCAAGAGCGGGCTGTTGCATAGCGTCCTTTATACTGACAAAGCCTGGCAGATCACCATGAGACGCGGCCGCCGAAAGTGAAAAGGTAGAGCGGCAAACAACTGATGAGAGGAGAGACATGTAACGGCCGCCCCGCTGCGCCGAGACGCCGAAACACACTTCTCCCGAGCGATGGAATGTTTGAAAACCGTGTTTCGGGTCCTCGCCGCTGCAAAAGCTGTGCGCTGAGTACAGGCTCCCGAGAAATGCTCTGTGTTACCAGATCCTCGCGCTCTAAATCTGCGACCGGGCGCTCTATGGCTCCGTCGTCGAAGTGCCAGGCTTTGTGAGTATTAGCCCCGTGCGCGACCGAAAGCGTCGCTGTGGTCGGCCTTCCACGATTGGCCGAACGCTGACTATGACGTCGGAAAGGGGATTTTCATCGACGGAAATAAGAGGAATGAAAGAGCTTTAATTTTGACGGTGTTGGCAGTGTTCCTTTGAGAGCGCAATGATTTCAAGCTTCCACCATGCTAATAACAAACACCATCGAACTTGTTGTTTGCCAGGTAATGACGTCACAAAGGGGAACCACAGGAGGGCGCCACCAAAACTTCTCGCCGCTAATAAGGAGTATTCACTGGGCGCCATATTAGTGGGTGATGTCTAGAGCGCATGCTCTGAACGAGCCCACATTAATAGGCTTCTAAGACCGGCAATCTTGAGGGTGCGGAATGCACGTGGCGAAAGAACTGTGGAAGCTCGCCATCAGCACGCGCTCAGCAGTCGTGCACACAGCTATGGCCGCCAGTGAATACTTCCTATTAGCCCCGTGCGCGACCGAAAGCGTCGCTGTGGTCGGCCTTCCACGATTGACCGAACGCTGACTGTGACGTCGGAAAGGGGATTTATCATCGACGGAAATAAGAGGAATGAAAGAACTTTAATTTTGACGGTGTTGGCAGTGTTCCTTTGAGAGCGCAATGATTTCAAGCTTCCACCATGCTAATAACAAACACCATCAAACTTGCTGTTTGCAAGGTAATGACGTCACAAGGTTGAACCACAGGAGGGCACCACCAATATGGCTGTTTGCTATTGCGACGGTATCTTTGGCAACACGAACAACCAATCGGAGAGCTTGGCATGGTTCGGAGCACGTGCATTTTGAATAACAAACGCGGGCGGCATTTCCACCAAAGCTTGTCTAGGGTTCGTGTCCATGCAGTGAAATGTCGACGTTAACACGATTTAAACGGGCCCGCGAATGCCGAAGCCGGGAAAACCGCTTTCGTCGACTAGTACGAACTTGATTGTTACGAAGTCAACACAACTGTCATCGTTACTTAAAAGAAGACTGCCCGCGCCGGTTATTTGAAAAGCGGCGTAGATATAAACAACTCGCTGTGGCGTTTTTCACGGCCTCAAAAATGCAAGAGTGAGCCGACGTCCAAGAAGATACATTTGAACTACGAGAGTGTCAGCAAGAGCCACGTAAATACCTGTTCCCACTCGGATCAGAGGCGCGCGTTTGATAAAAGGGCTGATTCGCGCTGTTGGACCGCGTCTTTGTATACGCGCTTCGAGACCGATCTTTTATCTCGACTTTTATCTTTTATCTGCAACTCGATGCTGAAGCGACACTCGGCGGCAGAATCCCACGGACCGTTCCAACTCGGCAGTGTGGGCGTACCTTCGTGTCAAAATAAAAATGGCATGCTAGTAACAAACTTTGCATACCATATGTTTCGAAGGTGTTTATTTAAATGGCGTTTATTTAAACTCCACACGGCGTTTATTTAAACTCTACAGAACACAAAACAAGGATATAGAATCGATGAGAGTTCCTTTTCGACGAAAGCGTTCGTAACCACTGCCTCGGAAATCAAGGCGATGACAAGGGAAAGAGATTGACCTCTTAATCTAAAATTGAGGTCAGCGATCAAACTGTTCATACGGGAAGGGTCCACAAAGGTGGCGCAGGCATATTCCATTCAGCAAGCCAGCCTGTCGTGGGCAGATGGTCTTGGCCAGGGACCGTCGGAGCAGCGCTGCGTCGGAGCAGGTCGGAGTGCCTCGTATAGGCCTATATTCTGACGTGCTCGCCGAGCTAGCCCTCGGCGGTCGCTTGGTCGGTGGTGTCGTTGCCGTTGCAGCTTTTCCCGGTTGTTTGTGGATCGTGCGTTCATGTCCGTCGTGGTCGGCTTCAAGTACTTCTTTCCTTTTTCTTGCTGCTTCAAGTCGGGACGCGCGAGAAGAGCACGCAGAAAAATAAATGTCCGTAGGTCGTCGCGACCAAGTAACTGAGCGAACCTGTCGCCCATGTCGATTTGATCCATAAAAAGGGCGTTCGAAAGCTCCGGAGCTGTCATGGGATTCCATTGTAACCTGCGCAAAACTTACAATAATTTCGTTTCGTGAATACGCATTTGTTCTTACGTTTTTTCGGACGCACATTTTTGGCGCGAGATCGCGTTTCGTGAATCTGGCCTCATGCAGAACTGCAGTTTTAAGTATGATTACAAGTTACTGTCAACAATGCCCTAGCTACAAGGGCATAACCTAAGTTAACTGCAGTTAAATCTCACCTCGGTCGCACTTCAATGCGGTTAAGGGTACCCGTCGCACTAGGGTGTAACCCGCACGAACACAAATTACTAATATGAAAGCGAACAAAAGGAACATACGTATTCGTAGAGCCAGATACGCGACCACGAAGTCGTGAATGACAGCGCAAACGGAGCGAACACACGTACTCGTGCAGCCAGATATAGACTGACACGCTGTTTACAAACAAGCCCGCGTTTGCCCACACCAGGTGTGGGCACTACGCATGCGTAAAAACCAAATTCGCGGAATGTGAAGCGTCTGCACATGCGCCGTGCAGTTGACAGCGCCACCGCATCTGCGTGACGTCATGGCCGCGTGTTGGTCTATACGTATATGTGTGCATATTATGGGTTGAAAGCTTCTGCATACGTAGTATGTCCTGCGATGCAATGGGAACATCAATCATTGGTCTCTTTTTTTATCAGTGTCAGCCAATGAGAGGGGCCTGCGGTATCCTGTTGTGATGAATGCACTTTCAGTGCTACAAAGGTGCGGATGCCTTGTTGACACTGCGACGGATGATCATTTAGAGTACAATATATTTTTGTACCTTCTCAATGGCTGAACTGAATGAGGGAGAACCAGTGATTACTGCGTCGTTTCGAACGCATGGCGGTGTGGTAAGCAGTTGGTGATTTCGGACATAGCCTCCTCTATACTTACAAAGCCTAGCAGTTCGACGACTGAGCCCTATAGAGTGCCCGGTCGCAGATTCGGAGCGCGAGGATCTGTTAGCACGGAGCATCAAAGAGCCATTTCTCGGGGAACCTGGACGTCAGCGCACAGCCTTTGCAGCGGCGAGGACCCGAAACACACTTGTTCGATCGGGAGAAGTATGTTTCGGCGTCTCGCCGCAGCGCGGCGCCAGTCCCGTGGCTCTACTCTCATCCGTTGTCTGCCGTTCCACCTTTTCCATTTCGGCGACCGTTTCTCGTGGTGATCTGCCAGGCTTTGTCAGTATATAGGAGTCTATGTTTCAGAGGATTATACTATTCGCGACTCCAGCAAAATTGACGCCGCGTAGCGGCGGCGCCGAGAAGCTCAGGAAAGCAGGTCGTTTCGACTCTGTCGTCTGCTATCGCTGCTTGGTTCTCGCAGGCAGCATAGAAACGAACATCGTTTCCAGTAATTATTTTTACTCTTCCGCCGTGTCATTCCTACGCACTGACTAGAAGAAGGTTTCTTAGGTCGAAAAATTGATTTGCTCTCATATTTAACACTGAGTTTACGCTGCAGTTCAGGAAGTTGTGGTGGTCCGCGTGCTGAACGACGAAAACGACCTCCTTTCGTCCGCCATTTTGCCGGAGCAGCGCGCCCTCTATAGTTCGCAAGTGTCGCGAATATTGTCACCGACGATTCAGAAACGCAGAATGTTGTGAGCCCGGAACGTCCTGTAATAGCTGACTCTCCTTGACCGAAGAGCGCTAAACAGATGCCTACGTTTTTTAAGCTGTCAGTGATCTCATAACGTGGTTAAAAAAAAGAAAAATAAACTTTCCGCTCAAGAAAAACTAAAATAAAAATTGCTCCCTCGTCGGACAGCCTGACGGGTCGTTGAAGCGGGTTTAGATGTAAGGTTTTTGAAAAAGTGCGAAGTAATTCCGCGAAGTGGAAATAGCGTTGAGAAAGAGCGCAGGTGCAGCCTCGAGTATTTACATTAAAAGCCACGGGGAGGCTACCGGAAATGAATGGCTTGTCTTCAAGGGACCCCGTGGCACTCGTCCAGGTAAGAAATGAGCACACAAAAAAAGCAGGAGGGTAAAAGAAAAAAGAAGTTTTGCCAGAAGTTTGCTATTTTGAAGACAGTTGCCACTACGCACTACATTCCAAGACAAATGTCTTCTATAGCTGTGCTCGGGGAGTCGGTATTTTAAAGCTGCTTTTGTGTTTCCCTCTTATTCCTCCCTAAAATAAGACATATGCGTCTAGGAATGTCCTTTAACTCGAAAATGGTTCATAAATTTCTCCTAAAGCTGTGCTTGGGGAGTCGGTATTTTAAAGCTGCTTTTGGTTTTCATTCTTAATCACCCCCCTAGCCCCCCCCCCCCCCCCCCCCCCCCTCCGAGAAAAACAATACATATGCCTCTTGGAATATTCTTTTAACTCGAAAATTGTTTACCGGCGGAGCCCCGTAGTGGTGGCCGACAGTTCCCTAGAAAGCAATAATACAACAAGACTCTACTAGAGATGTAAAGTGGAACCCATTCGCAACTTCCAACCTTGTGCATTTAATCCCCTTTCCTCCGTCCGACTAAACCTGAGACATCAGAGGACAAGACAGACACATAAAGCTGCAACCATACTGCTTACACATCATACAAAACACGAAGTCTTCGCGTCACGTAACGCAATCACGTCACGTGACTTCGTCACGTGACACCGATACATGACGTAACTTTACCCGGCAAAGTTAGGGGGCTTATATCCCGCTGGATTGAGAGGGACGTAACGTCGCGGG
Organism: Ixodes persulcatus; assembly: GCA_013358835.2. NCBI lineage: Eukaryota > Metazoa > Arthropoda > Arachnida > Ixodida > Ixodidae > Ixodes > Ixodes persulcatus. The sequence continues at coordinate 94,430 of JABSTQ010010312.1, read as the reverse complement.
ACACCGTGGTGTCACAGTGTCACGTGGTCTCGAATTGTAATCGAGCACGAATTGTAATCGAGCAATAATTGTTTAAACGTAATAGGGACTTTTAGCAAACCGTTAGCGTGTTTCGCGTACTGCGCTATACCGGAGACTTTGAAGCGTGCTTTCAAGCGCGGGCCCGGTTGATACCGTGACAGCGGAGCGCGGGCATGCCTCAAAGGCTCCGGAAACGGTTTGCTAACCTTTACCGTAGCAGTAACGGTTAGCAAACCGTTACCGTTTTGGTAACGGTAACGGCTTGCTAAAAGTCCCTAATGTCTATAAATATTTATTTTTGCCCTCGGGCAATACAAGACTGGAATTTGTTTGAAGATGATATAATAACCCATTTTTTCCCATTGAACTTTTTACTGCTGCCCTCAACCACATACTTTCTGAAACCGCGGTTTGATGTGTTCGTGCTTCTTTTATTTATGCGTGTGTTTTCGACATTCTATTCTAATCTTGTTATAGTTTTCGATAAAGAGCCACGCTACCGTTAAGTAAATAAATAATTATTGAAATATCCGCGAGGTACACCTTTCAAGATCGATTCATTGATAAAAAAAAAAGAAACAGAAAAACAACTACGGTTCCTTGTTTAAAACACGGACGATTATCAGATATTGCCGCGCGCGCAGCTAGCCGAGTATAAACCAACACACTGTTTACAAACAAGCCCGCTTTGCCCACAACAGGTGTGGGCACTGCGCATGCGCAGAAGCCAAATTTGGGAGGAATGAAGCGTTAGCGAATGCGCAGTACCGACAGCAGCGCCACCGCGGTCGTATGACGTCAGCAAGTTGAGTTGGTCTAAAGTAGCGCGCCCGTGGCCGATTGGTTATCGTACTTCGCTCCCGCGCGAAGGGCCGAGGTTCGATGCCTGGGCGCGGACGCACCTTTCGTTCTGGTGTATTCGAGAATTCTGTTGCTTATTCGAGGTGCAAGCCTTCTACGCGGATTGTTCCAGAAGCCCACGCGTGTACATATAGGGAGCTCCGCGTGGCGAACCGGGGTCACTCTTTGGCCGGCGCTTCTGCCGTTACGCCGGCATCGACACCTGCGACGTCTATTTTGTTTTGGCACAGGTTCGCCACATTAAACGTTGAGTTTCTCCAGTTATTCGCCGCCTCATTATTTGCCATTCGTGACAATATAATACAACAAAAGACTTCGACAGGATTCCTCTCGAAAACTGGTGAAATCGAAGCGAGCGGAGCCTTTGACGTGAAACACCAATACGCTTTAACTGATTTTTAATTAAAATCTAAGTCAGCGGCCAAAAAAAAAAAAAAAAGTAGTCGAGTATACACGCAAAGTAATTTGCCGTCGAATATATATGCGGTTCTTAAACAAGCACGAAGGAAATATAGCCACTTAAAAAAAGCTGGACAGATAAAAAAGTAAGAAAAAGCAGAGAAACTTCAAAATATATGAAAGAAAAGACCGAGAACCTCGCCTCCGAAGAGAGTTAAAATATACATTTGAAAACGTTTAACGAAAAGCCCCGAAAGGTATAAGGAGATGTCGTTTCCCCCTCGCCATCGCGAAACAAGCGAACTCTTGGTTTTTATATTAAAAAAAAAACATACAAGTTATAAAAAACATAAAGAAAGTTTGCGGGCAATTACCGGTCGCTTGGGGACGTATATATATATATATATATATATATATATATATATATATATATATATAATGTTCGCGATATTTAATCATCATTGAGAACGTCTAACTTTGGTCGAGTATTCAAAAGCAGTGTCCGCAAGGACAGACAAAGAGATCACACGGTAAAGTGTACCGAAACAAAGCTTAACTGCCATGTAACTTTTCTTTTTTTTCATTTTTTGTTGTCTCACGTAAAAAATAAATAAAAGGACTTTTTTCTTTTTTTTTTTTTTACGCACTCGAGAAAATTGCTAGGTAAAAGGGGCCCTTTCGTTTTGAATAAATTTCGAAAAATAAAAACGGTGTTTCTTGCCGGACTAGAAAAGCCAACATGAATAGCCACCTTCTTCCCTTCACGTTTTTCCTAAATAGTGAGTGACTGTTTTTATCTTCTTTTTTTTCTCGCTTAATGACATTATAATTTTGCTAATCTAACGTGACACGCCGGGACTTTTTTTTTTATCCTTTGGCCTAATTATTTGGGTAATGATGATAATGCAATCAATGCAGAGGCGCGAGCGAGCTGCGCAAGAATAACGATAATTAATGGAGACGTCGGTGGGTTCGATACCAAGACCGGCTGATTTTTTTCGGTCGCGCACCAATCACCTAGCTGTTTTTGGAGATTTGTGTTTTTCCTTTGTGCACCTAGTTTTTTTTTTTTTTTCTCCAGAAATTAGTTTCGTTATTTGGGTTATCCCGGCTTACTCTGATGAATTTCTGAATGTATGCTTTCCCGTGGTGCACTCTGAACACGAATCACTGATATCCATTTTAGTTGCGCTTAGAAAAAGGAGAAATGCCAGCGCTCTCCTGTAAACAACTTAATTTCTTTTTCGAGTACCTAATTTTCGCGTAGCTCGCGCCATGGTAAAGAATACGTGCCATATCATTTCCAATCGGGAAATTTTGTGCCCTCGAAATATTCCCGAAACAAGCACAAAGCATGACGATAATTATCCCTGGAGAAGGGAAACAAAGGGGACAAAAATGAAAGCCCTTTACAACTCCCTGTAACGCCGAATTGGAGCGCAGCTCTTGAGGAGGAGGAGGGAAGGGTAATCAGGGGAGGGTATACCCCTCCTCCTCCTCCTCCCCTCATTCTTCAATCTCCTCCGGGGGGGGGGGGGGTCACGTGACCTGGGGGGTCACGTGACCCCCCCTCCCCCTCCTCCCCCCAGGTCACGTGACCCCCCTCTCCCTCCTCCCCGAGGTCACGTGGCCCCCCTCCCTTTCCTCCCGAGGTCAATTGACCCCGGGGGGGGGGGGGGGGGCTCGCGTGGTTCATTATGGGATATTTCCCATAATGCACCGCGCGGTTACGCCGACGGCGACGCCGCTCAAGCCGGAAACGGGCGCCTAAGAGCTGCGCTCTAAAAACAAACATAAATCTCCAAACACAGCTAAGTGACTGGTGCGTGCCCCCCTTCTTGAATTCTGTAAGTGTGAAAATTTTTTGGGGGGCCGGGGTTCTTGAACATATAATACGCTGCCCCCCCCCCCCCCCCCCTTCTAAAAATACCTGCGTCCGCGCCCCGCTCGCGCGTGCCGGACCAGCCACGTAATGTCGGGCAGTCGCCCTGGATCGTGCGTGGCCGGCGCGGCGTCCCTGTTTTTCTAAATTATTCGGAAAACACGCACATCGCTTTTCAGTTACCCCGTCTCTCGCGATAATCACGGAAGACATCGGCGAAAGCAAGCGGTACCTCGTTGAAGGGGAGTACGTGCTCAACTGCGATCATGTCATCGAGCGCAGCGTTGCACAAAAGCCGACGGTGGACAGTGTCCGCATCGTCGAGTACATGCCCTCCGCGCTGCATATACCCGGTTCAAAAGCACGCTTCGAGCACTGCGGTACGCAGCAAGTGCGTGCCATATCGCTATGCAAACAAATATGCAGCGAGCGCAAAAACGATGCGGCCGTACGCTATAGCGAGTGCTGGCGTCCCAGTTGTTTGCCACACAGCGATCGTTCGTGGTGATGATGATGATAAAGAAACTGCGCCCCCTATAGGTCGAACTCCTCCCCGATACCCAATATCAGGGAGCCACAATTTGTTCGAAGCTTCAGCGCAGAAGGCCTATAATGCGTGAAAGGCAGTATTCAAGAAGGGGTCTTTTTGTGTTTCTTTTAATTTGTTTATTTTATTTTAGAGCCAATGTGCGTAGTATATGTCATATGACGTCTATTGTCCCGCCAAATTTACCCTGGAAGCTGAATTGGTGCACAGGTCACATGACGTCAAAAGTTTCCTCTAAATTTAGCGGGGAACCTGAATTTTTCTGTTTGTCTCGTGACATCAGGTCAAGTGACATCAGTTTTCCCGCTAAATGTATCGCTAGATGCACGGATGCACGGACGGACGGACGGAAGGACAAAGTTTGGGGATTCTGAGGGTAGCGTTAAAAAGCATTTAATGCTTTCAAAGGCCCGGTGTTGGCTGCAGAAATGAGAACAGATTTACCTGCGGAAAGGCATCACACGTGTTCTCAAAGCAGGTTTGCTTCGTACATAAATGTACGCTTTGAGCTTTTGCCTGCAAACAGTTGTTGTATGGCCAATGTGACCGCCATACAAGGAAGAAACACGCCTGAGACAATAGAGAGTTTTAGGGAACCGTTTTTGCACATCCGGTACACGGTACGATGAGTCCTGCGGTACAAACTGCGCATGCGCTAACACAGAAGACTCGCACATGCGCAGTTCGTACTGCGGAGGTACCATCGTACCGTATCGGATGTGCAAACACGGTTCCCTAAAACTCTGTACTCATTACAGGCCGTCTTTTTTACGATGTATGAACAGCGTAGCCGCGGCTTTAGAGTGTCAATAGAGAGTTTTAGTAGATCGTTCCGATGACTCCGATAGTGACACCCGATACTACGCCGCAGCCTTTGCTCATGCATCGTATCGTTATCGGGAGTAGGGAGTTTTAGGGAACCGTTTTCGGCCATCCGTTACGGTACGATAGGCCCTCCGGCAGGATCTACGCATGCGCTGCCCCAGACGACTCTCTCATGCGCAATGCGTACCGGGTACGTCCCATCGTACCGTATCGGATGTGCAAACACGGTTCCCTAAAACTCTGTACTCATTACAGGCCGTATCAGAGGTATCGAAACGATAAACTAAAACTCTCTAGTGACGTCGACATAGGTCACTTGCAGCTGCATTGGTCTATCTTTTGACCTAGCGAGCCACCTTTCGCAGTATAACCTTGTTGTAACCTCGCAGGCACAGACGAATTGGTGTTGTTGTTCTTGTTGATGCTTTCTTGCTTCACGAGGTTTTCAAGAAGAATCGTTTATGATGAGGACCTCATAAGAAGGCCGCACAACCTTGGAAACATCCACCCCCCACTCGCTCCCGAAACGCTCTCTTTTTACTTCAGAGAATTTCCCTGGGGTGCCCATAGAGAAACGACCGTCACTGAGACGTCTTCGTGTGTTCCGCTTCTTATTTTCTTTTTCTTTTTTTTTCTTTTTTTTTGCACGAAGAGAGCACTCACAAAACGCAAGCAGCCGCGACACGGGAAAAGAAGCAGACGACGAATAGCTCGAGACATCCAGGAAAATTTGCTTCGAGCGCTGGTTGGCCGTCTCCTGACAAAAGGAATCGATACGAGGTATAAGTGCCGAAAACGCGAGTCAATCTTCATTTTGGCGGTGGAAGAAAAAGGTGTCCCGCCTCGCGCTTTTCTTGCTTAGTTCTCGTAAGTTTGTCGCGGAGTCTTACGTGTATTTTCATTTATATTTTTGCTCGAGGGGGCTATTCCGACTGAGCACAGTGATAAATGATACACTGGACCGAGGGAGCCACTATTAACCTTGTTGATGCCCTCATATCTCTAAATTATAGGTTTAATGTTATTCCGTATTATATATATTTTTTAATCGTGCTAGATTTTTATTTTAGCCCTACGACCGAATCGTCCTTACATGCTATTACCGCAAACTCGTTGGCAGAGGAGGGAAAATAAAAGGACCGTGTCTCGCCGTGCACTCCGCTTTTTAAGCTGTGCATATATATGTGACTATACAAACTGAAAGTGGTTAATTTATTTGGCGACGGCGAACTAAAGCCAATAGTCGCAAAACTAAGAAACACCGACGAAAAACTTTCAGCCTTTCCACTCCGGTGAAGAAGGAAGACCAGCGAAGCTATACTATGGTGGGAATGAAGTAATGGCCGGCAGCAAGTCTGCAAGCCAGAGTGGAGAGGCTCGAAAGGCTGCTTCCATTTATAAGCGACGGTGGCAACCAGACAACCGGTAAACACGTTGTCTGGTTGCCGCCGTCGCTAATAGATTGCGGTAGCTGTCCAGAGTTTTGTGTCGAGATGTGTTTGCCCACGGACACGATACTGGGGAAACTAGCCCTTAACAGCTCCACTGTAAAAAAAAAAAAAAAAAAGGTCGGTGGATAGGTTTATATGCTGCACAAATTTCTGTAAACTATACGGCCGCAGCTAAAGACACGTCCACGGGCTCCTGCCGCATGAGGACGTCGGGTGCGCAAGAAGCGAATGGCCGTGGCTCGGAGTCCGTGGTAGAGGCAAATGTGCTTCCCCCGGCGCCGCCATCTCCGAGGGGCATATGCGGAATTGCGTGCGATTGTTTTTAACGCTTAGCCGAGTCGCGCTAGAAGGTCGCGCGAACGACCCGTATACCGCAGAGCACGCGAGCTCGACCGCTCTCCAGAGCGATGAGCGAAGCCAGCTCAAAAGAACGGACGCGCCTGCGCACTGCGCGACTCCGCTCCGGTGTTATTTGTGTGACGTAATTTCCGGGACCGAGTTTTTGCGACATTGCCCTCCGAACTTTGCAAACCCTTTTCCAAGCGCGGAGAAAGATCTAGCTCTACGTGAAAAGCCATTCGATAAACTATTTGAATCTAGGAGTAAAACTCGACGATACTCGAATCGAAAATTGCAGCTTACCATTGAAGGTGATCAGATAATCCGATTATTTGTATTAAAGAAAAAAAAAAGAGATCAAATCGTGTTGGATTGCGACGTTCGTTCTCTAAAGTAGCCGAGTCAGGCTTAGGCTAATTCAATTGTACGCTTCTTAACGGCGCGCTCGTGGATATCTGCATCACGTTCGGGAACATAAATGTACATTTTTAATTGGTCGCCTCGGGTCTGCGCTGCGCTACGCGTTCCGAAAATCGGATTATCGCCTGCGCGGGGACTAATGGCTACCCGGGGCGACAATGCTAATCCGATTACCGGCGTTAATTCGGTTTTAATACAAAGCATGCCCCGAGTCTCACAAAAAAGGAACTATTTCTTTTTTTAGTAAAGGCGCCGGTATTTTTTTTTTTTTTTTGTGGCCTACATTGTTGGAAGTCCGAATGCCATAAGATCGGGATGCCATACGCCGGAAGCTCGAAAAGATCTGTCATCATTGAAGTCTAATAAACTTGCTGCATTTATGTCGTTTTGCTTTATATAGGCCCTTTTCAAAAGCGCGCGCCATCTAGTGGCGAGTGCGGCAAATGTCCGAATCCGCCATTGTTTGTTACTCTGAGCATCTATTTGACTCGGAGATTGCGCCAGCGTTCTGCGTGACATAAGTCGGTACTGCTTGTTTCAAGAACGAGTGCTCCTTCTCTGATAGCTCGGATCCCATCGCGGCCTTCGTGACCGAAAACTGGCGACAGCAGGTGTTGCTTGATTAAGTTTCGAAAAGGATTTTATTGACGGAATGTCTATGTCTGCCGATTGTTTTACCTGCCTTATATTTTTGTATCTTTTTTTATTGCTCGATGGTGTTTTGAAGAGGGTTTATTGAATGACTATCGTTTTACCTCACATACTATATATTTTATATATTTTATATATTTTTTACATATATGTTTTACCTCACTCTCTCGCTCGATGGGGTCTTGAAAAGAGTGTATCTACGGTAGGTTTAAAGTAGGCGATGTTTTTTACCTCATCAATGTTTTTTTTCTTTCTCATTCTATTGTTTTTTTTACACTTCGTCCTTCACAGCTCCCTGCTACAAGAACGAAGCCAAAAAGGGGGGGAGGTCTAGGAAACAAACTATACCGAGAACAGGCGAGTTGACGTACGAGCCATCCAAAGCGTCCTTCGTTATCGAAACTGCTCTTGTGCGCTCTGATTAACTTACCATAGCAACGATGCATTAGGTTCGCTCAAGCGGCGTTGCGCAAGTGAGAAGGACGGCTGCACCTCTCTGTGAGAAAAGCAAAGGTCTAGCCGACAACTATACTTGAACTTGGGAACTATATATTAAAGCGCCGTTCTTTTGACGTCGTTGTCTTTGCTTCGTTTTTCTACTGCAGTTTGGCTAAATTATTGGTTTGGCTTTTGTTATTCCGTGTTACTTAATTTAATGGACTCCTCCAAAAGTATAACATTTTTTCCGTTATATTTGTTTTCGGTGGTAGTTGTTATTGGCGAGATTTGCAGCTGATGTCCGAAGAGTAATAAGGTGGAGAACTGGGCCAGTTGGTTGACGTTATACATGATGGGGTAAACAGCTCAGGAAACACGGACAACGAAGAGGAACACACACGACAGGACAGCATTGTCCTGTCGTGTGTGTTCCTCTTCGTTGTCCGTGTTTCCTGAGCTGTTTACCCCATCCGAAGAGTACGTGACATTGCAGTGCTGTGGTGTCACGTGACGTGACTGCGTTACGTAACGCCACAGCGTTATGTGGATCGAAGGCTGCGGAAAGCGGGTCCCGCGGGCGCGTGGTCAGTCCGCGCTCCAGCTCAACGTGACGGCACGAGCTCCCGAAAGCTCCCGGTGTCAACGCAAAGGTCTTGCGAACGATCTGCACAAAGGTCCCCATTTAGTAAGCTTTAAAAGACGCCCCGCCCCCCCCCCCCACCACCACCCACGCTTTGGGGCCCCTCAAACAACTTGGGGAGTCGCACTGCGCATGCGCGGAACTTGTGCGCATGCGCGGTGCGACGCTTTAAAATGTTTGGGGGACACAAAGCTTTATTACAGTGATAGCTGTTAGTAAGGGGCACTTGGCGGTTTCGCGCCGTCCAGCGCGCTCCATATCGACGCAGGTCGTTTACGGCACTCCGCCAAAACATTCCACGGATCTCTCATAACAAGATAACAAGCAAGCAAGATAACATGCATGGTAATGCATGGTAGCAAGATAACATGCATGGTCAGTAACGCAGACGCCACCGGAAAATCTGGCAGTGCACTGGGATAGGTAACCACGTGATTCAGAATTATCACAAACAACGATTCTCGGGAGATACGCGGATAAAACGGCCTTAGAATTATACGATGCATTCTGTATCAGAAATCAAGGGAAAAGCAAGTGCGAGTGCCCCGTCAGTGCATTCGACAGATAAGGATTTTTAATGATGGGTTAGAATTAGTACCCACATGACAGGGAAAAGCTGACGGCGTCCCTCTGCAGACAGAAGAGTGGAAAGGGAAACACGCCGCGTAGAGAGGAGGAGACTGGTGAAGAACAAAGGCGAGGGGGAGGTGACGTCACGGGGCGGGAGCCAATGCGCGTGCGGATGCTAGCTGAGGCGAATCTGAACTTGCAGGTGTGCGGAGCGCGTATACTTTGGTTTGTGCTACAAAATGGAGTGTGAACAAACCACCAGAGCTGGTCCAAGTAGGCGGCAAAAAAAAAGACGGATTGTGAACGAAGGAGACGGGCCACCAAAACCGGTGAGCCGCGAAAGCAGCGTCAAGCAGCGGATGCCGCTGCTAAGCGTGCAAGGCGGGCGAACGAGACAGAGGAGCGGAAGCAGCTCGTAGATCGGCTGGCGGAAATGCGGCCAGCCGAGCTAGACAATGGCTACGTTTACATGTATGCGACAGCAGCACATCGGATCCAGCTAGCGAATCGGATCCACTTCAGCCACTACGTTTACATGGATTCGGATCGAACAGTAGCGGCACCACGTGTCGAAGGATCACAACGCAAATTTCGTGACCTTCAGAATGTTTCCGAGGTGTCCGGTTTGCCTAGCGGCATGCAAAGCAAAGCTCCCGTAATCCCTCGCTCGAGCACTCGATCCGATCCGCTAGCGTATACATGGAAAGTCTCGATTCGGATTGACCATCTCAAACCACCCCGTCCCAGCGGATCGGATCGAATCCCATCCGATCCGATCCGAGTTGTTTACATGGACCGATTCGATTCGTTAACTGGATCCGATCCGCTGCAGTCGCATCCATGTAAACGTAGCCATTGAGCGTCTCAGAGACCGAAAGGTGACCGCGATACTCCGCTACCACAGCTCAGCTAACCTAACCTAACCTAACCTAACCTAACTTAACCTAACCTAACCTAACCTAACCTAACCTAACATATCCACACCTAACCTAACCTAACCTAACCTATCCACACCTAACCTAACCTAACCTAACCACACCTAACCTAACGTAACCTAACCTAACCTCACCTCATTTAACCTAACCTAACCTAACCTAACCTAACCGACGTGACAATGTTAAGAGAGGGCATGAACTCATCTTGTACCCATTCAGGTGTGAGGTAGACATTCTAGACGGCAACAAAAAATTAGAGGAAGATTCATTGGTGGATCCTGATGGAATGCGTGAGCATGATTCTTGGGAAATGCCACACAAGTCCCCCTTTGGTAAACGCTAACGAAGCCATAAACAGGGAGCAAAAAATAAAGGAAGCAAATAGTAAAGCCAAAAGAGAAAATGAAAACAGAAATGTGAAAGTGTCAGCGTTAACGTTTCCCAAAAGGGGGACGTATGTAGCGTTACCATAGGGTCATGCTAACGGATTTCCTAAAAATCCATCAATGGATCTTTTTTTCTGAACGAATAGCAATAAAGGCTGTATTAATAGCATGTGTTTGTTTCAATAAACCTTCATTTGAGAGGGCACCTCGTCTCGTCTACTTCCTCGGCCCTGTTTATTCGGCTCTTCTTGTTTAGCACGTGTGACTATTTGTAGTAAGTGACGTAAGAAAACGCGTTCCCCTCTTACGCAGAATGCTGGAATGCTCTCTACTTAACACACCCTCATTGGTTCCGAAAAGCTGGGGAATTTGTGTCCGGTGTGTTACTCAGTTTAACCCTAAATTTCCCAGTCTGTATTTGAAATAACATACCGTTAAAACGCTTTTACAGCTCTACGTAACATTAAAAATGCGCGAGTTCCCGCTGTTGCACTGAAAACACACTGCGCCATAATTTTCCGTTGTGTGTAGTTCTCACTTTCGACACAAGGGGGCGCCTTAACCTCCAGAACTGACGCGCCTCGTGTTTTGCCGCGGCAAAAGTGTCCGGAGGTTTAAATTTTTTTTTTTATTTTTGTGGCATTAGCTTTCCAGTTCGGATTGATAATATTTGTGCGTTATTTTTGCACACCTGGGCACATGTGTGACCGGGATGTAAGTAATCTTTTCAAGTCATTTCAAGACACAAGCCAAAATCAGGTATGTGATTCCGATGCAACACTGAGCACAACCTTTGCAAACGTTTCTGCATGTATAAAAAATAATGTGATATTTCATAGCCCTTTTTCACTCTGTTCTTGTCTGGCCTCATTCAGGAATGGATCCCAGAATGTTCTACAGTTTGCGTCGACATGTCCCAACGGATAGGATCGATTGCATTCCACAAGGAAGTGATGAAGATACCGCGACGAGTGACTCCAACGACGAGTGGGTTCCTCCACGAAAGGGAGCTAAGACACGGGCTGAGGAGAGTGTACGTTTATCCAAAAACACGGCATCCGAAGATGAGCAGAATGATTAAGACACCGATGAAGAAGTTCCTCATACATCTACTCCTTCAACCAGTACGGGGTCGGCTGAACGAGAGAGCTCGTTGCGAACGCAAAAGCCGCCGATAAAATGGCGGAGTCACCGTAACGGTGCTGTTTGTAACTATCCTCTTTGGGTAGAACCCCAAGGAAATGATGTCGACAAAACTAAATCTCCATACGACTATTTTACAGATATTGTCCATGACGACATTCTCGATAAAATCGTAGAAGAGTCCAACCTATACGCTGTACAAAAGGACCCGAACCAGCCACTGCAGCTGACAAGAAAGGAATTGCAGGCCAATATTTCCATTTGCCTGTACATGTCGACGCTTCGTCTTTCCGGCACCAGGAGGTATTGGTCCACTGAGATAAGAGTCTCACAGATCGCAGACACAATGTCAAGAAACAGGTTCAAGAAAATCAAGCAGAACCTGCACTTCAATGACAATACCAATCAAGCTATAACTGGGGACGATGACGAAGACTGTCTGTTCAAGATCCGTCCTTTTTTTGAGCACATACGCCAAAAATTCATATCGATCCCGATGTCTGAAGAAATGGTCTGTGTGGATGAGCAGATTATACCTTACAAAGGGGACAGTCGCCACAAGAATTACGTTCCGAATAAGCCAAAAAAGTATGGCTTTAAGTTATTCCTGCTTTGTAATTCCACAGGAAGTGTTCACAACTTCGAGATGTACACCGGGAAAATCGGGCCAGCAGATGGACATCCTGATATTGGAGGAAGTGTAAATATTGTTCTCAGATTGGCAGCAGTTATTACCTCTGGTAAAACCTAAAAAACTGTACTGCGACAACTGTTTTCTCGGGCATCCCTCTGTTTGTTGAACTTGCCAAGTGACAAATCTGGTCCCTATAGAAATCGTCCGCCAAAATCGCTTGCCTGGATGTGGCTTGAGTGACGACAAAACCCTTCGGACTCAAGGACGAGGATCCTCCGCAGGCAAGACGGCTGTGAGGGAGAATGTTGAGCTCTATGTCATCCAATGGCATGACAATCGTTCGGTCACGTTTCTCAGCACCTACATTTCCTCTAGTCCCGTGGACAATCACCGTATGTGGGACAGGAAACTGAGGCAGTACATTGATGTGCCAACACCAGCCTGTGTTGCAGACCATAACAAATTCATGGGCGGAGTAGATTTGGTCGACTAAATGGCGGCCTGCACACGGACTCAGTTAAAGTCAAGGAAGTGGTACTTGCGAGTATTTTTTCACCTTATCGACCTCTTTGTTATCAATGCATGGTTTCTCTACAAACTGGACTGCCGCAAGTCAACTGTGCCGCAAAAAAACGTCATGAAACTCTCCGACTTCAAGACCAATGTGGCATACACTCTGAAGATGTGAGTTGATTTTAAATGTCTGCGATTACTCTTACTAATGGAACTTATCCATTTCTTTTGTTTTAGGATGATGAAGCCAGGACGTGGCGAAAGTTCCAGAGGACGGCAATCGGCACAGAAACAAAGCATTGAGGACTTGCACAAAGAGAAGTGCAAACGGGGACCAGCGGCCCAGATTCCTACACAAGATGTTGGGAGTGACTAAACATCCCGTTGGCCCGCGTACGGAAGAAGGGGGCGTTGCAAACTGCCATGTTGCAAAGGAATTGCAAAAGGTGTTTGCATGAAGTGTAATGTAAACCTCTGTTTCACGGCGTCTGCCAACTGTTTTTATGAGTTTCACGCTTAGACATCATAAGTTCAGGCAAGGATATAATTTTGGCCTGGTGTATCAATGTGTCAGATACATATTGCTAATAAATACTTGGAAGACCTCAAGTGACCACTGTGATTTCGAAGACACACACCTGATACGAAGTAACCAACGAAAATGCAGAAACTGCTTCTTAGCAGCTTTCAGAAGACTTCTAACTACAAAATATAGCAGCAAAAACAACTTTCATGCAAAAGTGAAAAATTGGGAAATTAAGGGTTTTAATACGAAACGGGGCCTATGCGGACTCTATAGTGCGCGCTCGCACCTCTAGCTTTCCCTCAGTTCATTTGCTCCGAAATGACGCCTCAGCGGCTCCGACTTCACCCGTCAGCTATCGCATGTGTTTCACATAACGGATTGCGTAAGTGTTTACAATTTTTATTTATTTATTCACTCAAAAATACTGCAACATTTCATATGTTCAATGCGAGAGTGGTATGAAACCCTTATGTTAAAACTCTCTTTAATCCGCTGTGTTCACAAAAAAAAAATGTCTCTGCTTTATCTAGCCGGAAAATGCCTGTGTGCAGTGCGATTCTGTGGAGTAGTGTGTGCGCAACTGTGCAGCACTGCGGCTGTTGAAATACCACCTAGAAGACAAGGCCTGAACCAACCCCCTCTCTACGCCATTACTAGTCGATCCACACAGCGCGGCCTAGCTGGCTTCACGCAGCGTCTCACAACGAGCGCGACGCTATGCGGAGAGCAAGCCTCTCGCACGGGAGTTGCGGTGACGTCAGAACGACGCCGAGCTCCGATTGGTTTTGAATGAAAAAATATAGTGGTTAGACTTCAATGCTAGAGGCTTCGAGGTCTACCCACTATTTTTTTTTTAATCAACCAATAAGAGCTCGGCGTTCTGACATCATCGCAACCCCTGTGCAAGAAGCAGACGAACTTGCGCTCCGTATAGCACGCCAAGACGGACGCGTCTGCCACCTTGTGACGTCTCTCTTCGAGCTTCAGCATGTTTGCCGCTTTGGGATGGTCAGGGAACCACAAACGATGACGTCATGCGCAGGCATTGTCTTCTATACTTGTATTCACACATAAATAGCAAGTTTGCGTCTTAACTCTACGCATAAAAAATTAAGTTAGCAATAATCCTCGAAGAGTCGGACTTTTCTTTTAGCTACGGTTCTTGAGGTGAAAACGAGGACAAGTGGTATAGTGACCATTGCCGTGGTTCATTTTTTAACCCGGAAAGGGACCGGATCTTTTTTGTGTTTGTGTGCGTGCGTGTGTGTGTGTGTTTAGCGAATGCTAGTCGCCGCAGCGGCGTTTGTCTTGTTCAGTATGATTTCTCAGGGGATTCCTGCGTAAATGTCTCTCTCTATTTTTTTTATTTATTTTTATTTATGTGAGCTGAAGCGCCAAGTTTTGTTGTTGGATTCCGGGTATACGGCTTTTTAGGAGGAAAGCTTCCCACTAGGAAATCAAGCACCAGGGGACCCAGAAAAGCGATTGCCGTTTCGGTATTGGTGTGTGTACGTGTGTTTCATTTTGAGATGGTGTTTCGGAGAAAGAGATGAGTTTATTTTGGGTCAAATAAAGATCCTAGAGTTTCTCCTCCGCCAAGCAGCCGGTGCCATTTTCGACGCTCGTGCGTATGGCGCGGGATTGGCTCGCTTTGCGAAGCGGCAAACACGCGCGCGCTGGGCTGTGGAAATTACAGGCTGAGTTGGGGATTTGTAAACATTAGAATGATCTAAACCTCGTGTTTTTTTAGCGCTTTGCACTCTACAAAAGGGTCGTGAATTCACTTTTCTGCAGAACACGGAAAAAGCCAATCACAGCGAGGAATAGAATGATATCACAGCAAATAATAACGCCCAAAATATGACTAGACAAATTAAAAAAAAAAAAAAACTTTGGGTGTTCGCTGCAGGGACACTGAGCACGGGGTCGTTCGCTAGTATTCACTAAAGTAGTATTCACTGGGCGCCATACGAGACAACCACGTCACGATCGGCATTCCCTCTCCTCCTTGGTACGTCCTGCCGAGCTGGTGAACCAAAGCGAGGAGGAGAGAAGTGAGGCCGCTTCCCCTCCTTCTCGATTTCTCCCGGAGGACAATGACGTCTAGCCCTCGCTTGATCGCGTCCTTCTTTTCCAAAACTACGGCAATGCGTTTGAGATTTCGATGTAGGAGTGATGTTGTGGACTTCGTAGCGTCCCGTTCAACGCTTCTGCGGCCTTACTTTTGCCAAATCCTAATTTCGGTTCAGTATCCCTTTAAAAAGGCCATAAAATGATTTTTCGACTTCTCCTTAGCTTTCCTGCTCAGCTCAAAAGCTAAATGACGAATCACGCGGTCGTGACGTGTTTAAGCACCGCTACGATGACTCCAAGCTTCCACCGTGCCTTCTTAAGCACACCATGAAACTCGTCATTAGCGTGAAATGGTAAGTGTCGTGGCACTCACTGGCCACGAACGCAAATTCATATATTCGTCGGCGGATTGATTGTTGACGAGCGCATACTTCCAAGTGACGCTGGGCTCGGGTCCACTGCGTGAGCTGGGCTCAGCTGACGTGCTTTGGATACCGCGGGTGTATCGCAGTGAGAAGGTGAAAAGGCGGTAAGCTTTCGAAGGAAAGGAGGTACGAAATAGTCCACTATATTTTCGAATTTTGTGCCGAAAAGCAGGCTTTTGACTTTTCACCATTTTTCCTTTGGCCTACTGCACGATATGCGATGAGTAAGATTTCACTCTAAATTTATTTATCCCAGCCCAAAATTTATTTCATGGCCCCCTTTAAGAAGGGGACACACTGCTTATACAGCATACAAAAGACAGTCCGCATAAAGATTCGAGCGCGAGTCACCGCGAGCTCCGTGCTTCGAATGCCCCATGGCAATGAGTTCAAGAAACTTTGGCGCTCGGCATTCGAACCGCGGATATTGCACGGTGACTCCTGTTTGCGCACTGTATTTTGTATAATGTATGAGCAGTGTGACCCCGGCTTAACAACAAGCGAGTTAATTTCTACAGCAGCTGCTCATTTGTGAGCCAGCTTTTTCGCCTAGGTTTCCCCAAAATTGTTTTCCCTCTTTTATTTACCAAATCGATTTTCTAAGCGTTTGTACTATTAGCTTTTACCCAGTTCAGGTATTTTCAGTTGAAATAAGTCCGCAATGCTACCGCGGGAGAAGACTCAAGCACTTTATTCTTCATTCCTCTACCCGCCTCGCAGATACCTTTGTGGAGAGTGACGCCTTCGATTGGTTCCAGGAAGATTTATGAAGTAGTGTAATCGCGAGATAAATGCCCAGAATAATGATAAATTTATCACGACGGCCTTGAAATGTAACCAAGAATATAGCCCGATTCCCATGGTGCGATTTTAATGGCGATTTCAGAAGTGCGGCGGTAAGCACCAGAACTTCGACCACGCTTCTTTTTTTTTCTGTTTTTTGTTTCACGAGCGACGTTGCATCTGCGAAATCGCAAGTAAAATGGCACCATGTGAATCGGGCTTTATTTTCGGTGACAAAAAAAGCCTCCCCAGAAGTGCATTACCTAACTGTGCGTTTAAATCGGAATTCTCGTTCTTTTTGCAGCCCTCTCAGTACAATTGAAAACAGGATACTCTGTGGGCGGTCCGAACTTGGGATCATAAAGCGTCCAAGCTGGTGGTACAAAGTCCGCCGTACTATCACGATCAATATGAGTGCGAACACCGCTCCGCGTGGCCCGCGGTACTATCAGTGCCCCCTGTCGACTGCTCTTTGAAGTACACGTACATCTTGGTTTCGAGACATTTCGTATCTAGCGATCGCCGCACCACTCTGCACTTCCGGGTCGTCTGCTGCAAAAAACGGTCCGCGAAACCGCGAAACTGTTCACCAAGGACGAGCATTTTTCGCTAGCAATGTGCGCCAGCAAAAATAACTTGTATAAACATCTTTAGGTTCATCTTTTTGATTAGGAAGTTTTAGTAGAATATTCCACTGACTCCGATAACAATACCCGATGCTTCGCCGACGACTTTAAGCATGCATTATATTGTTATCGGAGGTTCCAAAACAATCAACTAAGCTTGGTAAAAGGTCTGCTGGCCAAGTTGGTAATTGACATTCATATTAAAATATAGCAAAAAAGACGGGACAAAAAAGACGAAGAAGCGCTTGTCCTGTGTGCTGCTTCGCCCTTTTTGTCCCGTCTTTTTTGCACTATATTTAAGATCAACTAAGACTGCCTATCATTTACTTCGCGTGAGTTTTGCGATAGCAGAGGACCACCAACTCGCACAGGCAAGAAGTTAGCGCGGTGCGAGCGTGGGTGATACCTTTCACCAGAACTAGTGCCACTAAATAAGCTACGCTTCAGAGTAACGACACTTGGCCATATTGTGGCTTAAAATCATGGTTGCCAGTCATCTGAAGCTTTATCTGAAATCACAGGAAGAGCTTTTTTCCGTCCTCCACAAACGTTTAAACAGTCCGCGACAAAGAAAAGCAATATTACATGAGCTTCCTAACACCGAATCGAATGCTGAGGAAGTCGCACTTTTGAATCATGACGATCTGCAGTTGCGTCTGCCCTGCACAAGCCCCAATATGGCGGCGCCCACAACAATGTCGAAGAACGGAGTGCCGATACTCTAAGCGCAGCTCATTTAGTGGCTCTAACCAGAACAAAACAGCGCGAAAGAAACGACGATGACGTTAAGAAACAGACAGGACGTCCTCGTCGTTTTTTTTTGCGCTGTTTTCCATGATGAATTCCCAGCAACTCGCCCAAATGTTGATTCTTCTAAATGATACCCTTCGCTTTTTAGCACTGCAAAAGCAACATGACACAGCATAAAGTTCAGTGTCGCTGCGGGTTATCGTGCGATAACCAGACCACTACTTGGCAGCTCGAACGCATTTGTCAGGGGAATAATCTACTAAAACTTCCTAATAAAAAAAAAACGACCCTAAAAATATTTATACAAATATTTTTCCGGCGCACATTGCTAGCGAAAAATGATCTTCGTCATTGGTGAATAGCTTCGCGATTTCGCCGACCGTTTTTCGCTAGTAGACGACCCGAAAGTTCAGAGTGGTGCGGCGATCGCTAGAGACGATACCTCTCGAAACCATGGTGCACGTGTACTTCAAAGAGAAGTCGACAGGGGGCACTGATAGTTCCGCGTGACACGCGGAGCGGTGTTCGCACTCATATTGATCGTGGTAGTACATTTTGCACGGAAAAGACCGGAACTCGTTCGTTAGTTTCGAAGACCGACAGAGAATAAAATATCGAGCTCGAGGTCTCATCTGAATTATAATTTATAAATTGAAGGCGCTTGGATCGATATATGCGATACCTTAAAATGAACGTCCACAAACATGGCCCAACTTTTATTTAGTCTAGTGAGTCAAAATAACGGCGTGCCGGCTAAGCCGTTTCGTGTGTATTTTTTTTTTTTCTTTAACAAGGCGGATGGGCAGTCCGCATTGTAAGCCTTTCCCGACTAAAATGTAAAAAAAAAAAGTGTTTGCGGGAGAGTATAGACGGTCGGTACTACTTAATTTTCGTGAGATCGATATTTCGCGAATTAGGTAAAGTGTGGTCTTCGGGAATGTTTCGGGAGCCCGAAATTTGGCAATTGGAGATGGCATATACTATCTATTCACTACTATAGAGTAATATAATCGCATGATGAAGACAGAGACGGAGACCGAGAGGGAGAGAAAAAAAAAGAGAAAATGAAGGTTGTGAAGAGATTGACCGCGTGATCAATATTTTTGCGGTATGCGGAGTAGCAAGTCGTCTGCTTCTTGCGAACGAGTTCCGATGACGTCAGAACGGCGCCGAACTCTGATCGGCTTTGACTGAAAGGATAGTGGGTAGACCCCAATACTGCATGGCTCGAGGTCTACCCACTATTTTTTGTTTTCAATCAGCCAATCAGAGCTCGGCATTCTGACATCATCGCAACCCCTTCAAAAGAAGCAGACGAACTCGAGCTCCGCAATGCTCAAGTGGCGAAATTCGCTAAAATTTGGTCGCCGCCAAAAAAAAAATAATTCGTGTACAGTATACAAGCCTACCACGGCAATGATACTCCCTTAGTGTATTTTATGGTAAATTTAAAAAAAAATGAAGATATTCCTGGTGTGTATGAGCTTGAAAACTCAAATAACACGGCATCAACCTTTTTTCCTTGCGATGCTCAGTTTTCGCCGGAGCGATTTGGCCTGCGTTCTCTGAAACACCCTGTATATACGATCGATAGAGTAATAGAAAGCACACCGAAGTTTGCGCAGATGAACCAGGAGCGATTTGCGTACGATAGTGGTCAGTAGGGTCGCTGAAGTACCTCGTATAGACCCTTCTTTTCGTTTACACTCGCCCCCTGTCACGTAGATGACAAATGTGGTAGGCGGGATAAAAAAAAAATTCCGGAACCAGAAAAAAAAAATAAAGATAGAAAAGGCAAAGCAGAATACGATACAGCTTTCTTCCAACGGTGTGGCGAGTGCATAACGACGTCTTCCCGTATATCGGAAGTTCCGCGATTGCAACATGGCCGAGCCCACGCAGAAAAGGTCGCACTGACAGCTTGAGATACGCAGGGCGCGGTGAGTCCCCCGTGCATCTTATTATCGCTCCACAGCCAATGATATTGCGGCATTAGCAAATAAGATGGCCCAAGGACCAATCACGAAACAAGAAGTGCGAACACAGTAAACCGCGCCCTGCCTTTCTCAAGCTCGCAGGGACTACCTTATATGTAGTAATGGGAACACGCAACCGCCTCGAGCCCGCGAAAACGTACAGAAACAAACCAGGAAGAAATGAAAAGCAAAATGTCCTTTTCACGAAAACGGCTCTGAATAAGAGACTCTGCAGTTTTTTTTTTTTTTTTTTTTCTAACAAGAAATTGTTTGAAGCGTCGAGATTCCCGAGCGCTTAGTGTTCAACAGCGCCGCACAAGCAAAACACCAAATATTGATGTTCCTAAGATTCGTTTAGCCAAGGTGAATGGGGGTCGACATCGTGCTTCAATGTCCGTGCTTTACCGTGAAATATATCGTATTTATAGACGTTTCTTCAAGTACATTGCACCCGGTGTACTTACTACTTTACTTGAAGTACTTAACCTTTCATTTACTTTGTACTTTACTTCAAGTCCTTTTTTGATGTACTTTATGCAACACTGTAAACAAGCAAACACTGCCTAAAAAATCAAACTCAGACAGTGCTAAACCTCAGAGTACAAATGACACATTCGCAGTACATCATTGGCCAAACAAACGAGAAAGTACAAAACAATTAGGCACGCAGAAGCAGAACCAGCTATTAAAGCATTTCTGTGAAAAAATACAAGCCCATTCAAATTTGGCTAGCACAATTTCGCTAACGGATCGAAACCTCTGTACTTTCTTTTTACCGTAAAAAAAAAAAAAAAACATATAAAAGTAACTTCAAAGCAACTTCAAAAGTAATTCGCTTCTTCTTTATGGTAATTAGTAATTTTCTCAATTACTTTCTATTTGTGTAATTTCTACTCTACTCAAATTACTTTTGACGCCAATACTGAGTAACTTAACTTAATTAGTTTTTTTGAGTAACTTGTTCATGTCCAGTTCAAACGACAGCGGCCCGTAGACCAAACGTTGACCCGGTAATTGCGATAAGAAGTGCAGACCTCAAAACACGTTTAAGTTTGAAGGTTGCTTCAGCTAAGATAGGGTCGGTGTAAACAGTTGATATAAGGAGATGTTGATAATTGCTACCAATGGCCATCACCGACTTGTTATGCCTGATTCACTCGGTCCGATTCTGCTTGCGAGTTTCAGCATCGACGTCGACATCTCAGCTAAGGTTCGGGCTTTTGCAGCCCGAGCGACGTCATGACTGAAAATAGCGAGCAGAACCTCACCAAGCGAATCAGGCGTTAGCGTCCATTCTGTGGCGTCCACGCGGAATGAATCGCCGCATGTCACATTATTCACGCCACGTTTTGCGGTGTAACGAGCCTCGTTAATTACGCTGAGGCCGCTCAAGTAGTCAGACATTGCCAGGAAGACGTAGAATCAACAATTCCAACGCGGAAAAGAGCGCGGGGACTCACACCGACGCCGACAACATCCCATTCCAATGGTTTGTTTATGGGCGACGGCGAGCTTCTTGCCTACACCCCCATCGCGCATGCGCGGCGTCGGTGGCGTCCGCTACGGGCGCTCCGGTTTGTTTGTAAACACTAGTTGGTGTATACTATTTTCAGGAAGAGAGTTTCATTCATATGTATAGCTACTAGGGGCGAGAATTTAAAAAGAAAAAGAAAAAGGTTTGTTCGTGGGGTGACCAAATTATGTTTTTTGCGAATTTTCAGTACGCGCGGAAATGTGTGCTGCAGCCCAGCGATACATTTCTCTCCTCGATGGGCAGTAGTAGTACAAAGTGTGTTATAATGTAAGTCTTGAATTGTTTTTTCTGTCTGCGTGAGGTGGTAGTATTCAACTTCCTCCATTAGTGCGGTTATGCTTGTGCGCGTGTAGTGTTTTGAGAATGAAGCGCCTAGCTCTGTTTTACACCGATTCAGGTTTTTGTTCCAAATAAGACTGATGAGGATTCCATAATATTGAAGCGTTTTCGAGTGGAAATCGAATGAGCGCGGAATATGTGCTACAAGCTTTGTTTCTCAGTCGGCCACGTGAAGATTTGGTCTGAGAAAACTGAGAATTTGGTTTGCTTTTGCACTTATGTGACTAATCTGGGCGTATGCACTTGTTCAAGGGCCACATCGAAGAGAGTGTTTGTAAATCTGTCGAATTTTGCTTAGCGTAACCAGTGTTGTAGGAGTTACTGAAAAAAGTAACGAAGTAGGTTACTCGTTACTTGCCAATAAAAGCAACGCGTTACCATTAGAAAGTAACGTGCGTTACTTTAGCGTTACTTTTTAAATTATGAATTAACACGTTTTTCTCTTTTGACGATACAGGTAAGCATAAAGGCCCTGTCACACATGAGGCAACAGGTGGACAACTTTATGCGGAAACACGAGGAAATCGTGTTGCCGGCGACCTTGTCACATCGCGGAAGCAACAACAGTCGGGCAACATGTTGCTGCCGCCCGGCAACCGTGTTGGCCGATCTGTTTTGCCCACAGCCCCGTCACACCGCGCTGACGGCAAGGACGACACGGGGAACACTCCGCCATCTTGATTGTTTACCTTCGTTCGTGTGCGGCGCGGCGTCGCTGGAAATGTGACTCTACAAAGCGCTAGCGCGTTCGAAGGGCCGGAAATCACCACGGGACAACATCAACCAGTGACTGTGATTAGAAAACTTGTCACGGACAGTATTTTCCACTCTTTATTTTATCAAAAAGTTCTTCACTCGCTGACAAAGCAGATAGCCCTAACCGAGGAAAGTGACTTCGCTGATATAATGCTCAAATGTTACGCCACCGCATGATGTGTTTCTCTCCGACTCTGCTTTTTCATGCCATTCCTATTTCTATCGTAAAATTGAGTTAGCACCGGCAGTACCCAAAATGTATTTTGTAGCGTGGTGTTGAGCTGAACTGACAGTGCTTAAAAACTGCGACACCGGCACGATCGGCCTTCATAACAATCGGTGGAATAAATATTTTTCAACGCTATCTATTTGCCTACCGCCTGATATATGATCTCTTCTTTCTCCAAAGCGTCCTGTGTATTCTTAAAACAAATCAGGTGTCTGGGAGCGGCTGTTTCCAAGTTCCAAGCATCAACAATCATGATCAGTGTGGTCGTTTTAATACTTCAATGTTTAAATCTGTGATTTTCTGGATTTGTTTTGTTATACTTTATCAACGGGCGAATAGGCTTACCATTTTATTTCATTAGCAGCAATGTGAGCTGGTCTCTCGGCAGCTCTAATTTCACAACCAGTCTGAACGTTCACGACCGTAGCTATGACCATTTTGACGATCGCTTTCCGTAACTACGCAGTAAAAACATTATTAAAAATATTTTAGCAGCACGCCAGCCTTAATTATTGTTAAATAAGGTTTTCCAAGCCTTTATTCGAGTAAGACGTTATTCGGAGAGAACTGGCTCTACCCTCGAAGCCATCTGTGTTGTCGTGTTGCCGGGCCGAAATTCGTAAAGCCAGCTATCAGGACAACACACGTTGTCCAACACAAGTTGCTGCTGTTTTTGTTGCCGAAAGCTG
This sequence comes from Ixodes persulcatus, assembly GCA_013358835.2. Taxonomy (NCBI): domain Eukaryota; kingdom Metazoa; phylum Arthropoda; class Arachnida; order Ixodida; family Ixodidae; genus Ixodes; species Ixodes persulcatus. Next base: position 71,069 of record JABSTQ010010312.1, on the reverse strand, counting down.
TCACACCGAGGCAACATTTTGGTTGTCGTCCATGTTGTCGTGCTGCTGCCGCGATGTGACGGGTTTGTCGGACAACACGGAGAGCGAGCAACAAGTTGCCCGTCTGTTGGACAATGTGTTGTGTTGCTGTTGCCGTCATGTTGCCTCTGCGTGACAGAACCTTCACGCAGAAAATGAATATAATTATAATAAGGTGACTGGGCCAGTTGGTTGACGTTATACATGACGAGGAAAACAGCTCAGACAACACGGACTACGAAGAGGAACATACAGCATTCAGCATTGTCCTGTTGTGTATTTTCCTCCTCCTAGTCCGTGTTTTTTTAGCTGTTTTCTCCATCATGCAGAACATAATTACTTTATATTTCTTACGGTTTCACCTAAATACTCACGAAAAAAAAAAAAAGAAGAAATTTTTCAGCCTTTTCACTTCGGTGAAGGAAGAGCATGGGAGTTGTACTATGTGCCGCCATCTATGAGCGACGGAAGCAACAAGACAACCGGCAAGCCGGTTGTCTGGTTGCCGCCGTCACTTAAAGTGGCGGTATACCTGTCCAGAGGGTTGGGTCGAGATTTATTTGTCCACAGACACGAAACTGGGAAAGCCAGCCATTAACAGCTCCGCTGTAGAATCTCGAAATACTCAAACATTTACCTACCTTGGCGCCTAAAAGCACACAAAAACAATTGAAGAGTTATTTTTTTTTAAGTATTAGCAAGAACAAACGAGTAACGTAACTACGTTACCCATTACTTGAAACAAGTAAAGCAAGAATGTTACCTGTTACTGTTTTAAAAAGTAACGACTACTTGCTACGTTACCAGAAAAAGTAACTCGTTACGGGTACCGCCGTTACTTGTAATGCGTTACCGCGAACACTGCTTAGTAACAAAATTTTAAAATTTTGTTTTTGAAATTGAAAACATCGCTGTGCAGCATGCACTTGGGAACTTCACTGAGTCTGCTGCTAAATAAAACACACGTGTCTTCAAAAAAAAAAAATATATATATATATATTTGCAGGCCGTGAAAACAAACTCCCCTATAATAATCACTTGCAGCTTGAAACATGCAGGGCGTGGCAAGGCTCGGACAGCTGATATACTACTGCGCAGTCGATGATATCGTTGCATTAACATAATAAGCCACGCCCCCACGCGTTTTTTAAGCCGTCAGTCACTGAGCCGGCAGACACTGAGGGAGAGGAGGAGAGGAGGAGGGAACGTCAGAACGCCGAGCTCTGATTGGACAGATTAGTGGGTAGACAGAAAGGCTATAGCTGTCTTTGTCCCCACTGCACTCGTCGAACGTGTCCGAATGCGAAAGCCAAACACCGGACGTTGGCGGTCCGCGTTCTTCCCGCATTGTCCCGTGCTACGCGATGGCAGTCGGGGTTCGAACCCCACCGGGCTAGTTCTTCATTTTATTTTTCGTGAGTCTTCTGGAACGTTCTGGCAGAATCGTGTAACGTATCGCTTGTTCCTCCACAGAATATTCTAGACTGTACATTCTATATAAAAGAAGCTGAGACTGGTATGCCATAGAGACCATCGCCGAGGCAAGACTCTGGTTCCTTTTTCTAAATTTGAAGGCGCAAGTTTATTTTTAGTTTTACGCTCACTGGCTCTTTTTGATCGTGATACAATAGACCAACCAGACTACAATTAACCCTTTTTCAAAAGTGCGCGCCATCTAGCAACTGTGGCGCCAAATATTCCAGCCCGCAATGTTCGAGCACGTACAAGGGCTACGTAAGCGTCCGGCTATGGTGTACTAGAATACTGGGAAGTGTAGCGAGCGCGGACGGAGGGTGGGCTCTTTTTGCGATGACAGGATCGGTGGCCGCGAGAGGGCGCAACGTGTAGTAGGCGTGCTGCCGGAGTGCGGAGCGCAGGCAGCGGTAGCGCTTGGCTGGCTTGGCGTTCCGCACGGGTTCGATTGTTTCGTATGGTTTGGCTAACTCTTTACGATACTATTTATTTCTGCTGTTTCACATAATATTTATCGCACTAATTCGTTGCCACATGCTTTGCCCGAGACGTGCATCTTCGGGCAGGACGCCACAGTACACATCGCGACACTGCTAGCGCGAACACGACATTGGCGCTTTTTCCTGATTTACTTCGAAAGAGTATTAGCGAGGACGAAATTTTATCACCTGCATTATAGACCCGAACGAGCTTTTTCCCCGTCAATCAGAACTTTGCTGAGGTCCTTTGGTTTCTCATAGAAAAACCGGCGATCGCATGTTCGCGCTAACAGTGTTGCGTTCTGAATAGGCGGAAACTCCATCCCCCCGGGAAACGTTCGGGAAGTCTCTTGAAAGGGACAACCCAAACTTGTGTAATCCCCTGAATAAAGTTGGATAAACATGCTGATGGCATGATACCTAAACAAATGTCTGCTTTTGTGACCCTATAATTTTGCTGTCACTGTAGCTGTGATCAATGCATTCCGTGGTTGAAACGCACTACCGTGATGAATTGTTTCTTCGTTTGGGAAAACAAAATGGGGCTTACAAAACGGATTATATCGTCTACTTCCGTAGGCTCAGGTGTCACTGTCGTCTTTCGCAACTATTTCCACGGGCTTTCGAAGGAATTTCCAGCACTAGCCTTTATCGTATCTGCTGTTACTACGTAGGGTCTTCGAACAGGACTGTGCGAATAGTTAAAAAAATGTGTCCACTCACCAGCTCTGGTAGTAACCAGAGTGGATACATTCTTATTCATCCACTGAGCACCAGCTATCGATATGTGTGGGCACCAGGGCGCACAGATAAATTTTTAATTATACACTGGGCGCAAGCGCACAGATGAGAATAATGAGGTGCACCCAATTAAAGATTCGGGAGGCGATGGTACTTGCTTTTCCCAAGAGCTCGGGAGTGGGGGGCTCCGGAGTTCACCTGTAGTCGGCGCCTATGGCGTTCTGTACCTCTACATTCTGCAGCGTGAGGTCATGATCTTGATGATCTTCGACATCTTCAGGGTAAATGACTCAGTATCTTGCGCTGGGCCACAAGACCTTTCAATTTTCTTGCGGTAAAAAAAGAGGCCTCTTAGCACCTTCTCATTGAATAGACGGAGTGCTGGGCCAACCTTCATCTTTTCGAAACCGCTAGGAAAAAATAAATAATTTGCTGATGTGAGGCCATAACCTTCAATGTCACATTTCCACAGTCACTTTTCCAAGCCTTTCTGATGCGGTCAGCGTGCACAGGACCTTTCGGTGTGTCGAAACCAGTGTCTATAAAACCTATTTAGCAGATACTTTACAGAGTGCGAAAAGTAAAAAAAAAAAAAAAAAATGTAGAGGACGACTGTCATGACTGCCTGCATTACATGAACCAGAGTCTCCCAGTCACTCCTTTTAATGTTGCGGGACCACGACTCACGCCGATCGAACTCGAGAGGGGCACGAAGAAGGGAACGGGCTCCTTTGCAGGACCGGAAGCCACCGTTGCAACCCGGCACAGACCCCAGGAGTTGAAATTAGGGAGGGGGGGGGGGGGGGGGGTTCGGGGGGCATTGAGAATATAAAAGTCGTTGCGAATTAAGGGGGTGCCTTCGGAAAAACAAGCAGGGGGGGGGGGAGTACACCCCCCTAGGGGGGTGTAGGAAATCACTGCCCCGGCACAAAACACGTCCCGTCTCTCGTGTCCCGCCGTTTTTCCGTCATTGCACGCGTTGTCTACATGCCACTGAGCGGCACCGATCACAATCCATTTCACTCAACCATTAAAAAAAAAAAAGAACTGTAGCAAAACAAAGCGACGACGCGAACCACGCGATCACAAGCAGTACGACAACACGGCAATCCGAGCGGAAAGGAGCACGCCTGTTACCCGCAGCGCCCCCTGCCGTCCTTGCGCTCCGTCATCGCTGCGCCGACCTCCTCCCTCCGTTGCTTCTCGGCGCGGACGACACACTGCCCAGTTCTAGTACACTATAGTCCGGCGAACACCCGCCTCAGGTCGCGTCGAATACGATTGGTGCGTCTGCGCTTGGCTAGGATTCGGATTCAATCATACGCTTTGTGCCAAAAAAAAAATGGCGACCGCCAGTGTTGCTTGACGGGATTTTGAAAAAGAGTCTATCGAGATTGCACTGCGTAAACAATAGAGACCAGGCTCGCTTAATCTTCTCCGGCGAACGAAATTGGATTTCGCGCTCTCAAATTTTAAGCCGCACCAGTCTCTTCTAACCTAATCTATAGGAAAGCGTCCAATCGAGCTCACTCGAAATAGGAGCCCCACGAGGCGTTCATAATCCCCTCGATTTCGGTCAAGTGACCCTTATGATTCCGTCATATCTCGCCCGTATAATCGAGTGTCAACAGCGGTTCCCCGTCTTCTGCGGAAATAATTTAATGCTGCGCAACGATAGAATAGCTCGGAAAGAGGTTGGTGCCGGTCGAAAAACCCATACAGAAAACAAATCGACGCGACAGGTCGTGACGTCACACTATCAAATACTTCTTTCTATGCTTACGACTATACTTACGACCGAACGCCTTAAAACCTCTTGTAGTCTCTTGCAACGAGAGCAGAGCCGTTCATACTGAGAGAGTTTGGCCAATGGGCGGAGCTTGTTGCCCGCTAGAACCAGTGGATTTCGCGATAACACAAAATGGCGTTACTTCTTTGTCTCCTGTATAGACCCTTTCCGAAATTCAGTCTGGCCACTTTGATCATTATCATCATCTGTGGAACGGCATCAGTGCCATACCAATGGCGGCCTTCTAGTGACTGATAAAGGAAGACGTTGAAGATGCTCCTAAGCGGATCTTGCGAGACCTGTACATTCGGGGGGTCAGTACGACGCGACGTAGGAATGGAACACGAGAGCTACGTAAGCGTTTATTTCTAATAACTGAGATTCAGTGAATCTGTGGATTTCTCACAATCGGCTTTAAAGCACTTTGGTGTATAGAATATTCTCAAAGCATCTGAGTGGGTTGGAGCTTTGTTCTGAATTCAGGTTCTTGGTCACCATCGAACTGAAAGTGATCGAGAAAAAACTCGCACTGAACAATTCCTCGCGTGCCGTTGACTTGCAAGAGTGACGGTGCCGATACAAGTTCATTTCCGCCATTGATATGGCGAAACCTAAACTGCTTTACAAACCACCAGATGGCACTGAATTTCGGAAAGGGTCTATTCCTGAGAAATCGCATAGAGTTCCGATGAGTCAGAGCCACAAGATGGCGGACGGAAGTAGTCATCCCCCGGTTGTCAGACTATGCTGCTGTGGTTGCCAGGCTGTCAAAAGTTCCTTAAGAAGGCCAAACTCTCTCAGTATAAACGGCTCTGGACGGGAGAACACACCTGCGCCATCTGTTGGGTAGTCGCGGAACAGTTGCAGTTCCCGTATATTTTCTTTCTTTTTTTTTTCTTTTCTCGCTAATCATTGTTCTTATTTGGCTCGAAAATCGTTTGCCTATGTTATAAACAGACATTTCTCATGGATATCCGTACATTTGATATTGCTAATACTGCAAAAACCTCCGCTCTAGTGAAATGGGGTTGCCGCGCTACCTCATAGATGGCGTTAGCATCGGCGTGTTCTCTCGTCGTAAGAGATCGCAAGGACTTAGTCGTACGCAAGCGCGAGTGTGTGAGCGGGCGTTTAAACAGCAACAGAATATAGTGTATCCACCGCGTCCACAAAAGTAGTCCCTCGATTTTCGCCTGATGACCTCACAGATGTGAAGCAATTCTGGCGGTTACAGAGCAGCGGAGGTAGGTGGCACCGTGAAATTTCTCCGCACCTTCTATATTCCTTGTCACATAACAAAAAAAAAAGTCGATTTGCGTTTTTTTTTTTTGCGCTGTGCCAGTTATTTTTGACAGTATTTCGTTATTGAAGAAATGATAATTTTGGCTATCTAAACGTGTACTTCTTGATAAGATTACATAAGGATGATCCAAGATGCACCTACATATATCTCAACTTAGCGCGGGAAGGGGAAGTCAGTAATGTTCCGCACCGGACTTTTTTTTTTTTTGAAAGCATGAAAGGATTTTTAACGCGAACCCCAATCCCAGAACTTCATCCGTCCTTCCGTCCGTGTGTCCGTGCATTGCCTCCTAAATTTAGCGAGAAAATCACAAACCTATAGCCGAATTGAGTTGTACCTCCTTGGGGGGAATCAGAGTGTAGATTATTCTACTAATACGCAGTTCCTACCTTCTCTGCTGCCCCCTTATCACCCTCCACCCTGCGCGGCGCGACTTCATTGTCCTCGCGCGCTGTAACGTTAAACCAGCTGCTGCCTTCCTTGCTGGTACTTTTACCAATGGGCTTGCTACGGTACAACCAAAGTCGACACGACCAAGCAAGGTCCGCGTAGGGCGACAATATAAAGCAATCCCTTTAAAACAAGCAGGCTGGTAAACACTCATCTTGTAAAAATAACGTTTTAGAGCCCAGCTCTTAGGCGGCCGTTTCCGGCTTGAGCGGCGTCGGCGTCGCCGTCGCCGTCGGCGTAATCGCGCTGTGCAGAGTAGGAGGGAGGAGGGGTATACCCTCCCCTCAGTACCCTTCCCTCCTCCTCCTCAAGAGCTGCGCTCTAATTCGGCGTTACAGGGTTTGGTAAACGTCTTTCTTTTTTTTTTTTTCGTTTACTTAAGATGATTTTTAAGCCTGTTGCGTTGCAGCGTCCGTCCTGGCGGTCCTTGTGAGTAGTCCGTTTCCTATCCGCGAGACAGTAACAACGTTGCAGAAAGTTGCGTAAAGATAGCCTTAGGCTAAGGATAAAACAACAAACGTAGCGAAAAAGAACGTGGTACGTTTTCCCCGAAGACAAATGCCGGATTTAGTGAGGGACCTTAGGATTCAGAAACGTGCAGCGCCCGACTGCAGTAACGGAAGAAGGTAAATTACCCTGATTCTGGTGTCCTGTATTCCAGCGCATTCCTCGACGAGTGAGTGAGTGAGTGTGTGTGTGTGTGTGTCTGTGTGTGTGTGTGTGTGTGTGCGTGTGTGTGCGTGTGTGTGCGTACGTGCGTGAGTGCGTGTGTGCGTGCGTGTGTGAGTGAGTGTCGCGTGTTCGTGAATGCGCATGAATGTCTATAAGTGTGCGTTTGTGTTTGTTCGTGTGCGTGCATGCGTATGTTAATGAATAAGCCTATCTGTTTGTGTGTGTGAGATCGTGTATACACGATTTTATGTGCGTGTGTATGTGCTTGTGTGAAAGTGTGCTACCGTGTGTGCGTCTTTGTGCGTGCGTTTATGTGCGTGCGTGCCTGTGTGTGCGTCCATGTGGGTGTGAGTTCATGCGTTATTGTGTTTGTGTGTGTGAGGGTGTGCGTGCGTGCCTGCGTGTGTGCGTACCTGTGTGCATGTGAGTTTGTGCGTGTCCGTGTTTACGTGTGAGTGTGCGTATTGCCATTCCTAAACGCCTGTGATTCGACTGCTCTCGCTTTGTATTCACAGCTGAATCAGTATACACGTGAACGAAGACATAAATCCAACTCAAATCACGGCAACGCGCGCGCGCACGTTCGCGAGCATCATTTACGAAAGGGGCATCGGATTTCTCCTCCGCGCCCGACCCGATCAATCGTACACCCGCGGAGTCTTCGCTAATGGAAGCTGTCGCCATCATGATATCCTCGTCGTGAAATCCGATCTCGTGTCATTTCGCCGGAATCGAAGAGTCCGTATATCACGCCCAGTCGCCTCTCGTCGGGCGCGAACCCGCGAAAGATAGTCGCCAGCGCCGGAGGCGTTTGTTCTCACTTGCGCGTAAAAGGGTATTCAAACAGCGGAGGCCCTCGGGGAGTGAGGTCGGAATATCCGGAAAAAGTCCCTCCCCGGCTCCAGCATTCATACTGACGACGGAGTGCCAAAAGGGATGTCAGCGTTACCTGAGGAATTTGGCGGATCCCCTCTCGGAAAACAAGGCTCGGTGGACGGTGACGTCCCTCTATGTTCTCCACCGTCAGTTTGAATGCTGGAGCCGGGGAGGGAGTTTTTCCGGTTATGCCGACCACGTACGTCCTGCACATCACTCCCCGAGGGCCTCCTCTGTGTGAATATCCCTCCACGCGCAAGGGGGAACAAACGCCTCCGAAGCTTGCGAATGATATCTCGCGGCCCGACTGTTCGCGCCGGACAATATATACTAGCCCGTTTAAACGTTTAGAGATACCGACGCCTATATATAACAAAACAAAAATAAATACTAGTTTTGAATAGTTTAGTTAGCTTCCTCCCCCCGCCAGGCGGTGCCGGTTCGTATTTAATATAGGCGCACGCGCAAAATTGTCCAACTTCTGTCGAAGTCTCGACGAACTTCGGTATGAGATTTCGAAAACGTTGGACCTGGTCGAAGTCAAACTCCGCACGTTTGGGACATCTCAAATCAAAACGCCGTAATGCGTTTTTTTCTTTCTTCAAGATTTATTATACAATTGTTTCAGAACGTGCCGGGCCATTTCTAATGTAAAACATGTAATACGTTTGGTTATTTATGTATAGGAAAGAACCCCCCCCCCCCCCCAAAAAAAAAAAAAAAAGCTACACATGAAAGAGGCGTCATCACCGAGTCCGTATCTAATTTAGTCAGTATACCCTCGAGCGAAAAGACGGTGGCGCGTTTATTTAGCATGTCCGGTCGGATCCGAACTTGTACCACGTTTCCAAAGAGTCGAGTCGTTGTTTACGCTTCCTCAAACGGAGAAAAAACAGCAACGAGAAAAGCGCCGACTATAAAGACCGCATCCCCAAGCCCAACATGACCAGCAAGTTATATTCCTCCCTCAATATTGATCGCGCTCGGGGTGTGCGCAGCTGTTCCTTCCCGGAGAAAATATTCCCTGACTTCGGAGAATCTTCCGCCGAAGAGACGGACGGGTGCGTTTCTGTTTTCCTTCGTTTCTTTTCTCTGCGGGATATTTTCGTTCGATCTTTCCTTATCGGATCGAGGGCGTGTTTAGCCGTCCGCGTTCTCGAAACGAAAGCTGTCATATCTCCTGTCGTTTTCGCAATCTCTCTCTCGTCAGACTCGTCAACTTTTCTTTTTTGTTTTATCTCTATCGAACGCTTGAGCATAGGCCGGAGGATAACCTATGGAATCGCATCCATTGGCAAAGGAAAGCCGCGCAGGTGTCATAACTCTGAGCTCTGGCTAGATTTAGAGCCGAAGCCCGTATGGGCCTTGTTCGAAATCCCATTCCCCGGGTGTCTCCCGGGAAATTGAAAGGTCTTCGTAGTGATCGACAACATGAGACACGCTTATGTTCACTTCACGCGTCTTGTCTCGTGATTTGTTCTTCGACGTTGTTGTCCGATAATACCGCAATCTCATTAATTTTAAGATTTCCCGGACTTACAAGCGTCACGCGTTTGTTGAGTTGTCAGTGCCCGTGCACACTATCAGAAATCTGCAGCGCCTAGTTTTCCGCAATGCACCTGGGCGAGCCCATCGCTGCAATCTACTGAAGGTGCTCGACAAATTAAGAGTCTGAAAATATCTTCAGTGGGGCCATGCAACGTTATGCCGACCATGTACGTCACGCACATCACTCCCCGAGGGCCTCCTCTGTGTAAATACCCCTCAACGCGCAAGTGGGAACAAATGCCTCTGAAGCTTGCGACCAGCAAGCATATTTTCGATTATATATATATATATATATATATATATATATATATATATATATGTGTGTGTGTCTGTGTGTGTGTGCGTGTGTGTGTGTGTGTGTGTGTGTGTGTGTGTGTGTGTGTGTGTGTGTGTGTGTGTGTGTGTGTGTGTGTGTGTGTGTGTGTGTGTGTGTGTGTGTGTGTGTGTGTGTGTGTGTGTGTGTGTGTGTTTTTCAATCGTATTGATCTGGACTTGACTTCGAACATCCAAACGTTTATTGATTTGCAAACAAAAAACTGGTAGGTTGCGCTTTACTTTTCCCAATATTTGTCACAATCAGCACAGACTGTTTGTTAAGCTCAAGTATATTAAGTATTTATTTATGTAGATTTTTCACTTCATTATATTTCGCTCGTTAGGCGTGTTGGCGCACTGCGCGTGAGAAACGCAAGCCGGCAGCGCGAGTAAGGCTGGTTCCATTCATTCGACCTTGACGGGACACGCGAAATCGGATCGAATTATGCGAAAGTCGAATTAAAAGAAGCGTGCGAAATGCTGTATATCCAGCGCTTTAGGTCAGGTGACTCGTGCCCCCTACCTCTTAGGGACCCCAAACGTCGAGGCCGCTTATTCTAAAACTCCCTATTGCCTCGACAGGTTTTCGGGTAGTGGTTCGTGCCAACAGCCTGCGATACCCGAAGCACCGTGGCCCGGAGTACCCGAACCATAATAATGCGTGGAACTCAACGCGTGCCCCGTGCTTCGCCAATCGCAGCGCGTGGATATGATAAACACTGGCGGCATGTAAATCGGCCCCAGTTCACGTGGCCGCTTGTTATGGCTGCCAGTTGAGTCGTTTTTCTCGTTTTTTTTTTCTCTGCAACCGCTGTTTCGTGGGGAAGAAGACTAACGCGCGTTTCATATCTTATTAATGTTAAGAATCACTTCTCGGCGGTATTCACTGTAAGTGCGACAGTTGTTTCATCGCCCCTTTAAAAAACAATGTAATGAAAAAAGAAACATTTTTTTAATAAAAGGTTTTTTTTGGGACAGGTGTTTTTTTTTTCTTAAATTTTGTACGAAAATAAACTTGTTTCGCGCAATCATTTACTCCGTTAGACGCAATTTATGTGGAGGTCACGGCTCGCTCTAAGCCCCGCCCACAGAAGAGTGGCTCCGCCCATTACTACTGGATTGACTCGGCTGCTGGGCTCAACACGCTCGGAAGTCTAGTGTCTCCCTTTCGCGACATCCAGTGTGTCTAGTCTGGTGTCTGACAGCGCCTGCTAGTCGTGCGAGCAGATGCGAGGCCATGGAGTTGTGTGTCCCTCCGCACTTCTGGCTTCACCTGTGGTGGCGTCATGTCACCTCCAGAAGCTTCGTACCTCCATGCGCGCGGCAGCCACCGACATCGTCTGCTATTTCACCACCGTCTATCGTCGTCTGCAATGCCTCTGAGACGCGGACACGAAAGCTGCGCGTCGGCGTTCGTTTTCGCCTCCGTCCGTCTGCTATTCATCCCCCGTCTAAAAACAACTGCAACGCTCAGAAGACACGACCATGAAAGCGATGTTCTAGCATTCCATTATGCACGAGCCACGGTCCAATACAAGCGTCTGTCAGCGTCTATCGATGTGCGTAATAAGCGACCGAGAGAACTAAAAAAATCAACAAAATAAATATGCAGTCCTTCCAGCTTTGCTTTTCTTGTTATTTATTTAACATGGCATCCGCAAGCAAGGTGGGTGAGCGTCATGACGCACAATTAAAACGCGACGTAAAACTATTCGCTTTGGTAGGCCAGGTGCACTGTAAAACTTGAGAGCTACTTTCCTTTCGAAACGAAATGAACGGAACATAGACAAACTGAGTGCGAGCCGAACCTCCGATTTCCTCCAGCTAAATCGCTCGCAAATTCTTACCTGTGTTGGTATCTTCTCGGTATTAAACCATGGTTGCAATCACAAGGGTTCCACAATTCGCAGAGCGGCGGGGCCGCGTTCACGGGAACAAACATTTTTATTCGTCACCAACATGCGCAAAGGAACAAATCAAGCTAGATCAAGCAACATAGTTGACGTGGGACGCTAAACTTATTAGGGAGTTTTAGTAGATCGTTTTCAGAGGCCCGCTACCGCTACGAGCGCGCGCTTCAGAGCATGCATCGAAGTGGCAGCGCGAGCTCCCGCTACGATTAGCGTGGCCTGAAAGCACGATCTACTAAAACTCTCTATTATGCCAGTTCCGCTACCATGCCCGTTACGAAGTCAGATCCCGCGCAGTGCTTGCGAAGGCGCGTACTTGCAACAGTTGTTCGCTGCAAACTAGGTCGGTTGAAGATGTCTTGCTCTAAACAGCTCGGTGAACGCAGAACGACTCGCACTCGTAAAAATAAACGAGGTTATCGAGCTACCCTCGTTGAGCATGCCGCAAACGCTGGCAGCCATGCATGTCTGTTATCGTTTGAAGCAGAAGCAAAAAGCCAATCTCGGGATATTTCTGAAAAAACAATAATGGTTTTATCTATATTATTTGTTTCTCAAACATAAAAATATTTTCCATATATATACTATTACGACACGGATAAAGAATTTTATAACCAACATTTCACACGTCTATCATCTCCCCAACCAATGAAAGCCCAAAAAAGGTGCTTAGTTTTGTAAGCACCGGGCGGGGCCTACAGCAGGGCTATGCCCACTTAAATTGCGTCCAACGGCGTAAATATTGCTCAAAATGATTTTTTTTTTTGTAAAACAATTTACAAAAAAAAGTATAAAACCCATTAATTTTTTTTTTTCACTTCAGTGCTTCTTTAAGTGGCATGGCAGCGTCGGCAATGCGCAATCACGCCGCTAGTTATTATCGATACTGCCGTGATCAGTGACATCTATCCACCTGCAGTTCGCCCATTGGACTCGTTGCCACGTACACGCAAATTTTGACCCGGCGCCGTAAAAAAAAAAAAAAAAAAAAAAATATTAAAAAAACTACAAATACACGAGCCAAAAAATGGCGAACCTCGAGATTCCCACCTGCACGACCCTGCGTGTGCATACATCTTTCATGAGGCGAGGCACCCGCAGCCCGAGACAGAATTTTCAATTCACGTAGCGGCGCTGGCGGTGAAATGTGCGAGCGTTAGCACGGCGATAGTAGACGGCGGAGTCAGACCGCGCCGGCAGCCCCTTGCTAGAAAGCTAATCAATCGAGAAGGCCCATTTTCTTCTTCTTTTTTTTTTTTTTGTTGGACCCACGCCATTTGGTTTTTAGTAAGCAGGTCACGCCTGAGATCGGTCGGCTTGTCCATTGATTCGCCGTCTGAAGGTTGTGGAAAAGGGTGACCCGGTGGAGTGAATATTTCCGACTTGCGGATTGGATTGTTATTTTCTTCAACACTCCTCTACGTGTGCCGCAAGAAGAAAATCTGTTCACGAGGGAGCTCTTATATTATTGTTCTATTTCGAATCTTTTCATGGTGGTCACGAAAGCTATCGGTACTGACGGCGGAGCTGTGACCGCGAGTTTAATAGTGCCAAGAGCAATTCGTCATATGATCCACTCTTCATACCGGCGGTGTTTATGTGTGCGGTATACAGTACACTAACTCCCGCGACGGCTTGAAAAAAAAAAAATCCTTGCGTGATTTTTTTGCGGTAAGAAAGACGTACAACTTTAGTCACAGTCAGTTATAGACAGTGAGAGCTTATTAACGCTCTCTAATCAATTATGTGGCAGAATAAGCCAATAAGCAAGCTGACCAACTAATCACGAAGCCAGAAGTGTAGAAATATTAGGCCACTTCTTGCGCTTTTAAGCTGTCAGCGACTGACCCTCTGCAGACTGTGTTGATGCCGCAATCGGCGAACATTGAAACGATCTCCGCGGCTTCTCTTCATGTACGTCTGTGGCGAACTCAAAACGCATCGAGCACATTGAACTCGTTCATTGCTCTACTCAACGAGAAAAAAGAAACAAAACAAATTAAATAATAAAGACTGTCCCCTGGTCAGGTAAAATCACCAGCACGTGATGGGACAACGCTCTGCTGACTTTAGATTTTTCACTCTGCTGACTTTAGATTTGTAGAGGCTATGAAGCTATACTTTTGCTAGTACTTTTAATACGTTAGCATTAGGACGCCCGGACACCCGGAGGTGTCTGTCAGTTTGGCAGTGCCCTGCGAGCAAGAGAGAAGGAAGGGGAGAGAGGGAATCAGTACGACGCTCCCGTTGGTCCGAAGCGCTGACCACAGCACGAGTCCACCCTCTCCCTCTCTTTCTCTCTCCCTTTCTCCCCGGCGCTGGACGAAACCCCGGGCGTGTCCCCGGGGTTTCGTCAAAACGAGCGTTTTCATGTTCGTCAAACGAGCGTCGCACAGCTGGCGCGGAGTCAGAGAAGAGGATTCACCGCGGCGCGGTGGAATGCAGGCGTGCTCAGCGGCCGCTCTGCCCGTCGCCAGATTTTCTTCACTCTGGGTTTCCGTAGTAGCGGTGCGTGGGCTGTGATGCGTGTGTGTGTGTGTTGCTAAAACGATGGACGCGGTTCCCTGCACGAGCGATATATATGCGGTTCCTTCCACGAGTGGTATGGATGTGGTTCTTTCCACGAGTAATATAGATGACTGTATCCATGGGCGTCGACGTGCTCAGACACGTATAGTACAAAAACTGGGGCAAAAAAAAATAAAGGAAGGTCCATTGCCGGATTCTTGAGGAATGCGTTAGCATGACTCATGGGAAACGCCACACATGCCCCCTTTGGGAAACGCTAAAGGCCCCTATGCACATTTGCGTTTGAGTGCGTTTGAGTGCGTTTTGACTACTTTGCGTGGAGAAACAAAAGCAAGTCACCGGCACATCTGTGCTTCGTGTGAAGCGTGAAATCCAATTCAAGGAATAGCTTGGCACGCGACATAAGAAGCTCGGATGTCCTGGTTTCTCGCAGCCGCAACGCAGCCAAGCGCGCTCAGAAGGCCCCTACGCACACTTGCGTTTGAGTGCGTTGCGGCCGCGAAAAGCCAGAACATCCCTGATTCTTTGTCGCGTGCCAAGTCATTCCTTGAATTGAATTTCATGCTTCATACGAAGCACAGATGTGCCGGTGGCTCGCTTTGGTTTCTCGACGCAACGAAGTTAGACGCACTCAAACGCAACTGTGCGTAGGGAACCTTAAGGGCCTCGTGGCTCGCTTCGGTTTCTCGACGCTCTCAAACGCAACTTGTCGCCTTTGAGAGCGTTCGAGTGCACTTGGCTGCGTTGCGGCTGCGAGAAACCAGAACATTGCTGGTTCTTATGTCGGGTGCCAAGCTATTCCTTGAATTGGATTTCACGCTTCATACGAAGCAGAGATGTGCCGGTGGCTCGCTTTTGTTTCTCCGCAGAACGCAGTCAAACGCAACTGTGCGTAGGTTCCTTAACACTGACCCCGCGTTTCCCAAAATAAATGCTATGACTTCTTTATTTTTTTTTATTTATTTCAGGTTACCCCGTAGCGCCAGAAGCATTATTGCACGGGAAGGGTGGGTAAAACAATAACAAATATTAACCATCAAAGTACAACAAACGCTGCACAAGTCGTATCAAAGTCATCGTACAGTAAAAACAAAAACAAATAAGCACAAGTTTTCTGCTGGTTGCCGCAACCTCACCACTGCATGTCCTTTTTTTTTTTTCTTCATTTTGTAACCGCTCCTACAATAGCTCCTTGGGTAGTACTGGCAAGATTATCAAATAAATAAGTAAATAAAAAAAATCCACGAACTAGTTTTTTTAAACCCCTCGTTACGCGCGCCCTAAAAGGGACACGCATAAGAAGAGCGTCGTCCTCAACGTATTTCTCAACGTTGGCTCTCCATAAACGGTGTGTGGGCAGGTACGTCTGTCTTCAGCACAATCAATTGAACCCTCTTTACTGCCCCATCAAACGAAAGACAAAGCAAAAAAGATAGGGAAGCCAAATTGACAAAAAGTCGACCGAGTCTTCTTCCAAAGAACGCCAGACGTCAAATAGGGGGCACTGCCTTCCCTACATCCCTAAGTTGACAGTGCGCTGGGAGCTACGCGTTCGCCGGTCCAGTGAACCGCCTTCCTTTTTTTTTCCCCTGCTCTTTCTGCGCCTGGGGATGGGGGCGGGAGCATGATCACGTGACCCCGTGACGTACGACTGTTCCACCGAGGGCGTAGCTTCCATAGCAGTGTCAGCTTAGCAGATGAACGGGGGTTAGGGGGATTTCGCGTTCCCAACTCGACGCCGAATAATTGCTTTTCTGAAGGGCTCCGCATTCCCGAACTTTCGCCCTCCCCTTTGCTTCTCCTTCCCCAACATTCCCTATTTCGGACCACACCCGTTCTTTTTCTGTTTGAGCTCACTCGCGTTCGCAGCGACGCATAGTACAGATCTGCGAACACAGGTAAGTCCAATTAGTACAAACGAAGTTCGCACGAAGAAGCACGTTTACGCTCGGATACACGAACGTGAATGCGCTCGTCTGCTTTTGTCACGAGCAGACGTATATATGAGGACGGCGACGAGCACGAAAGCAGCGCACCTACACGCCAACAACCAAAACAAACACTCATTGTGAAATGAAGGCTGAGGCTTAAACGGGGGGTGCAACGATATTCAACTGGAATGTTTTTCACTTTACACGAGCTTACTGGCACTAGTGGGACTCAAGGATACTCGCACGCAACGCCACTAGCCAAGAAACGTCTTTGTTGCGCTGTGATTTCGAGGACAAAACCAAGCGTTTTAATTCAATCTCTCCTTCGCAAAACCTGATGACGTAGCTGGGCGGTAGCAGTACCGCCCAGTGACGATATTTGAATGCGGCTCATAGATTGGACCCGAGCATTGCGTGGGCACTCAATTTGGGCTAGTGATAATCTATAACTCGAGAAGCATTCGGGTAGTGTCCTGTGCAGGGTGTAAGATAGACAGGTGGGGAAACGGCCCATAGAAGCCTACCGCAGCGCCGTGACCGGATTGTGTACTCGTCTGCTTGCGGGTACCCCCAATTTGCGACAGATGGCGCTGCGGCGAGAAGAAAAAAAATCGGAAGCGGATTTGCATGGAACTCTATGGGAGAGTGCGCAAAATAAACCGAGAGCACGAAAGTCCTGCACTGAAAATCCACGAAAACCATCTCCGTCAGTTTAGCCGGTCGCCACCGGTCGCCCACCCGGGGTGAGAGTTCGCGGTGCTCCACATAGATGGCACCACAGAAAAAGAGAAAACCGAGGGGGACACAATCCGGTCGCTCATTTGGCACTCGTTTCCCCACCTGTCTATCTTACACCCTGGTCCTGTGTCCAATCGCTGCAATGACGACAACAGCCGAACCATAACAAAGTTTGGAACGCAGCGCGTGTCCTGTGCCTTGCCAACCCCAGCGCGTGGCTATGATCAACATTGGCGGCATATAATCGGCTCCAGATCACGTGGCCGCTTGTTCTGGCTGCGAGTTGAGGAGGTGAACGATGCTCGTTTTTCTTTATTTATTTCTGCGACTTCGATTGCGTGTGGTGAAAAACGAACGGGTATTTCACAGGTCATTAACGCCAGGGATGCGTTCTAAGCGGTATTTGCGCAAAATACAAAAATCGTTGCATCGCCCCTTTAAGCGTAGAGGGGACAAGTTTTGTTGTCCGTCCCCCCTTTCTATGTATCTTCCTCATGTTTAATTACTGTTACCAACACGCTCGTTTTGCAGTTAATGGGACAAGTGCCACGCAATCTTTCGTAGCCGGTGTCGTGCTTAAACGGCTAGTTTCTAGAACGCGTCACCAGCAAAAAGCCTGTGAACTTGCTCTTCTCACATAAACATTTACTCGCTTACACACTCGTGCGAACTCTTCGCTCAAACAGATTTTCACTCGTGCTTCACAGCTCCCCGAATAAACCCTACGCACACAGGAGACACTTACATATAGATACAAACCAATCGAAATGTGATTGAACATACAACACACACATGAACGCACGCGCGCACAAACACAGACGCACACACGTCCAAGCACGCTCTAAGGTACAAGCGCCCTTCCACACACATAGACACAAGCGCGCTCAAATGTGCCGAAGCATGCATATACACGGATGCACATACAATACACACATACGTACAAACTCGCTTTAAAACACCGACAAATCACAAACACATGCGCACAGACAGACGGCCATATAATAAGAGCACACTCACATAAACATACGCCAGCACGCTCTTCAGATACGTACAACCTCGCTCTAAAGCCGCGGTCAGACTCCTAACACATCACGAAAAAGACAGTCTGCAGTCACTGTCTGGGACGTGTTTGTTCCTTGTATGGCTTTCCTGTCACATCGGACATACAAACACTAGCTGCGTTTGATTTGCCTACACCTTCTCACCGGTGCAGAAAGGTGTAGGGCAGTGCACTTCCGGTATGTGTATTGAGATACGACCGGAAGTACACTGCCCTACACTTTTCCGCACCGGTGCAGGTAAATCGAACGCAGCTGAAGTGTGCAGAGATGTTCGAAGCATACATATATGCACAAGTATACATGCTTGCAACAAGCCTGAGGCGTGCATGAAGGTGATACTGTTGTCGTTTATGCAGCGGACACAGTATCGTTTGTATGAGGTAAAGGAAGCGCGACTGCGGCTTATTACTTTAACACACCAATAAGGTTACAGGTCACCCTAAACCCCAGTTAAGTCACCCCAGAAGCGTGAGCGCGCACAGCTTTGGTGAACGCTCAAAATGCGCAAGCGCACGAGGTGTAGGCAAGCGCACAATTTCCGCACGAGGTGTGGGCACTGCGCGTGCGCAGAAACCAGATTCGAGTGAAATGGAACGTCTGCGCATGCGCACGGCCAAGAGCAGCGCCACCGCAGCTGCGTGACGTCAGCCCCGCGTGTGGGTGTATATATACGACTGCATAGATATACAGGTATCGACCAGCTCGTGTTTACAAACAAACCGGAGCGCCCCTAGCGGACGCCACTGGCGCCGCGCATGCGCGATTGAGTGTGTGGGCAAGAAACTCTCCGTCGCCCATAAACAAATCATCGGGAGGCGATGTTGTCGGCGTCGGTGCAAGTCCCCGTGCTCTCTTTTTCGCGTTGGAATTGTTGATTCCTTGTCTTCCTGGCAATGCCGGATCACTTTAGCGGCCTCAGCGAAATTACCAAGGCTCGTTACACCGCGAAACGTCGCGAGAATAATGTGACATGCGGCGATTCATTCCGCGTGGACGCCACAGAAAGGACGCTAAAGCCTGATTAGCATGATGAGATTCTGCTCGTTATTTTCGGTGGCGACGTCGCTCGGGCTGCGAAACCGTGGACCGTTGATGAGATGGTCGACGTCGATACTGAAAATCGCAAGCGGAGTCGGATCAAGTGGATCAGGCATAACAAGTCGGTGATGGCCACTGGTAACAATGATCAACATTTCCTTGTATCTACTGTTTACACCAAGCCTACTTGCCCCAACCCAGCTTCAAACTTAAAAGACTTTTGACGCCTGAACTTGCTTCTTATCGCAATTACCGGGTCGACGTTTGGTCTACGGGCCGCTGTCGTTCGAACGAGCAGACGACAACAAGCAGAAACGTTTGAAAGAGCAGACAACACTTCGAACGATCATGCAACCGTTTGAACTTGAAGACGCACTGAACGTCGCAGGTGATCCGTACTTGGCGGTTTTCCCGTATTCATGTTGGAACAAAACCAATAAATCTCATTACCTCAAGTATCCGTGAATTCGACCCAAAGTGCTTCCCACACAAGCAATCGTGGTCCGACGGCGTCTGGTTTATATTTTTCACGGCACCTATCAACGTTCTCGGACGAACCGAGCAAGCAGAAAACACATGAAGACTGGCCTTCAAACCTTTCCCGACTTTCTTGGCACAGCCCCAACCGCGGCGTTTTGACGAGAAGGCAGGATTTGTCCGGTTTTTTTCAAAATAACACAGGAATTCACGTCCCGCATGGTGACTTCCGCCCACAGCCCCAAACCGGAAGTGCGCCCGACGCGCCACCACCGCCCCGCGCATAACAGCTGAGTTCGTGTGCAGTGTGTTAACTGTAGTTAAGCATGACTGCAGTTACGTTCACTGTTTTAGTAAACATCTGAAAAAAAAACAAAAAACCTAAGTTCGCTTTTTGGAAAATGTTTCGTCAATTCGGATTTATCCGAAAAACTCCAAATTTCGACGTCACGATGGCAAAGTAAAGAGCAATAGAATGCATAAAAACATCGGTGTTTAACGAATAAACTGCGTGAAAGCACAGGTTACGTGGCTCTGAGGGGAGGTCACTTCATCTTTCCTCGAAATCTCGGGCTATTGACAAAAGCTAGTTTTCCATTTACTTCGTCAATGTCCGTTCGGAACAACGGGTCATTGAACTTCAGGGCCACGACAAAAGCCCATATTGCGGTTCCCAGTTCGGAGCTTCTCAGATGGTTCAATTGGAAACAAAAAATCTTTCCAATTGAAAAATTCGAAACAGTTTTTCAGTACGGAACTCAAAATTTTTGAACAGAATTTAAAAACATTACTAAACTGCGATAAACATCGAATTCTCCGAGAATTCCTAAAAGCGCCCTCTGATCTTCGCAAAAAAATAAACACCGAAACGCAGACGCACAGACACACGGTCGAACAAACGAACGCGCATACACATAAACACCCACGCACGCGCGTATAATCTCGCTCTAATACACTAACACATCACAGGCGGCCGTATGAAAAAAGTCTGGGCGGACCTCCTGACAGCCTCCGGGCAATCTGGGCGCCCTCATTAGAGATTGCTGGGAAGAACTTACTTAACTTGGACAGGACGCGGAGGCGAGCTCTCTCGGTCCGTCTCTCGTCCGGAGAATCCACAATACGCGAGCGAGCCGCCTTCGCCTCACGCAGACTCCATCAGCGTCATTAGGACTCCTCGTTTGGACCCCCTTTTTGTTATGATCATTACAGTTGTGCCTCGGGAAAACAGCCGCGCCATTAACGTCGGCGAACTGCGGTGAGTGTTGTCTGCGATTGAGACGACTATATGCGCCGTCTCGCCGTTAACTTTGGAGACAGCGAGGACTACCGTCCCGGTGAGCCAATCAGCGTGTCGGAGGGAGACACGTGACTGTAGCCCGACTCGTACGTAACGCGTCACTTGTGCTTAGTTACTTTTCGAGCGCAGCTCTTGTGCGCCCGTTTCCGGGTTGAGCGGCGTCGGCGTGGGCGTCGCCGTCGGAGCAATCGCGCGTTGCATTATGGGACGTTTCCCATAATGACGTCACACTTGACGTCATGTGTGACGTCACAAGGGTAAAATTTTCCGGCCATATTTAGCGGGAAAAATGTTCACGCCAAATTTAGAGGGAAATAGTCTCCGCTAAATTTAGCGGAAAGTTTTCCCGCCAAGTTTAGCGGGAAAATTTTGCCCTCGAGAGTCACACGTGGCGTCACTTGACGTCACGCTAAATTTAGAGGAAAAATCTAGTGGAAACCTTTCTGCGAAATTTAGTGGGAAAATTAGCGGGAAAATGTTAGTACATTTCCCGCTACACTTAGCGGGAATATTTCCCCGCTAAATTTAGTGGGGAAATTTTGCCTTAATCTAGCGGGAAATTAGGCGAAAGTTTCCCGCTAAATGGGAGTGGTGCAGGAGAGGAGGGTACGGAGGGGGAGTAGGGGCATGCCCTCCCGTCCTCCTCCTCAAGAGCTGCGCTCTAATTCGGCATTACAGAGAGTTATAAACGTCTTTCATTTGCTAACACGTCTATGGGCTAGGTTTTTCAGATGAAGCAACGCCTCAAAAAGCGTCACCGCGAATTTCCCCGCAAAGGTTAGCGAAAAATGACGTCTCACAACTTCGTGTCACGTGACCCATACGCAAATTCAGTTTCCCCGCTAGATTTAGTGGGAAAATTGTACGCCACGTGTCCCCAGCACCAATTTAGTTTAATACCGCTGTCAGACGGCAGCTAAAATGGCATTTACGCCAAATGACATTCAGGTTTCCAAATGACATTCAAGATGGGACGTGCCAGACGACAACTAAAATGACATTTAGGTGATGTTTACTACGATTGCAGTCTCAAAGGTGTCCCGCGCACATAGATCACGTTTGCGTCAATAAACAATTTTAACATGGCGAAACACTGTTTTTGGGTTGCCTGCTGGGACAACAAAATATAAAGAAAAACCGGAGGAGGGCACACGATGGGCAATCACGAGTAATGGCTTCTCGGCGGACTGACTTTTCGAAGGTGCACGTATTCGAAAATTTAGTCTGCCGGGAAACCATCACTTGTAATTGGCTGTCACGTGCCCTCCCCTGCTGCTTTCCCGTCCGGTGGCACCCTCTGGTATTCTGCGCCACGGCGCAGAAAGGAGGGCGTTCCACGATCTTTGATTGGATTTTTAATAGGGAAATTGGCCGCCCTTGTATGTAATTTCACTGAAAAAACAGTAAGTGCGCAGGCGAGCTGGTTGAAGTTGATCATGATGTAGAATACCCAAGACGGTGGTAAAAGCTGGGAAACTTGGTCAAGGAAAAAAGACAGGGGAAAAGAACATCTCAAACTCAACTACTGTGTTTATTTGCTCAAAGTTATATATCCACAACCTAATCACCGGCCACCGACGTTCTTTTCCCCTGCCTTGTTTCTTCGACCAAGTTTCCCAGCTTTTACCAGTCTCAGGTATTCTACATCATGATGTAATTTCAGGCTTTTTAGGATGCTGAGAGTTCATAGATTTAGTTATGACAATAAATAGACGATATCAGAATCCACTTCAGTGCCCCTCTAAGACGATGACCACCTTCTTTATTGAAAGTAGCTGCCCACTCGGCCTTCTGTGCAATGCGAGCAGTCGTGTCTCTAACATTTCGCGGCGTGACGCCCTATTTCCCCAACCAAGATCTAAACCACTGTGTAACCCCCTCATCATCACGTTCCATCCCCCCATACCCAGGCTCGGCAAACTAATCATGGACACCACTTCCAAACTCGTAGACTCTATAAAGTTATTTCTAAAGCACCCACCCTAACTTACCGTCGTCAGCCCAACTTACGATCCCTTTTAGTACGCAGCAACCAGTCCGGAACCCCCTCATCTTTATGTTCCATCCCTCCATACCCAGGCTCGGCCAACTAATCATGGACACCACTTCCCACCTCTCAGACTCTAAATTTCTAAGTCCCCCGCCCTAACTTACCATCGTCAGCCCAATTTACGATCCCTTCTAGTATGCAGCAACCACTCCGAAACCCCCTCATATTTACGTTCCATCCCTCCATACCCAGGCTCGGCAAACTAATCATGGACACCACTTCCCACCTCTCAGACTCTAAATTTTCTAAGTCCCCCGCCCTAACTTACCATCGTCAGCCCAATTTACGATCCCTTCTAGTATGCAGCAACCACTCCGAAACCCCCTCATATTTACGTTCCATCCCTCCATACCCAGGCTCGGCAAACTAATCATGGACACCACTTCCAACTCGTAGACTCTATAAAGTTATTTCTAAGGCACCCGTCCTAACTTACCATCATCAGCCCAACTTACGATCCCTTTTAGTACGCAGCAACCAGTCCGGAACCCCCTCATCTTTATGTTCCATCCCTCCATACCCAGGCTCGGCCAACTAATCATGGACACCACTTCCAACTCGTAGACTCTATAAAGTTATTTCTAAGGCACCCGTCCTAACTTACCATCATCAGCCCAACTTACGATCCCTTTTAGTACGCAGCAACCAGTCCGGAACCCCCTCATCTTTATGTTCCATCCCTCCATACCCAGGCTCGGCAAACTAATCATGGACACCACTTCCAACTCGTAGACTCTATAAAGTTATTTCTAAGGCACCCGTCCTAACTTACCATCATCAGCCCAACTTACGATCCCTTTTAGTACGCAGCAACCAGTCCGGAACCCCCTCATCTTTATGTTCCATCCCTCCATACCCAGGCTCGGCCAACTAATCATGGACACCACTTCCAACTCGTAGACTCTATAAAGTTATTTCTAAGGCACCCGTCCTAACTTACCATCATCAGCCCAACTTACGATCCCTTTTAGTACGCAGCAACCAGTCCGGAACCCCCTCATCTTTATGTTCCATCCCTCCATACCCAGGCTCGGCAAACTAATCATGGACACCACTTCCAACTCGTAGACTCTATAAAGTTATTTCTAAAGCACCCACCCTAACTTACCGTCGTCAGCCCAACTTACGATCCCTTTTAGTACGCAGCAACCAGTCCACAAAACCTCCGACTTTGATCCCGGTACCACGCCGTGCGGCACCCCGACATGCCTTGCGTGGAAACACACCGGCCCTCCTCCCAACCTGCCAATGAGAATCCCTCCGGCCCTTCAAAGGCGTCACAATCAAATATTACATAATGTTGCTCTCCACCTAGTGAAGGCACATCTGAGATATCATAATGAACACTGTGCCCAGTTACGCCCAAACCTCATTGTCGCTAAAAGACTCCTCAAGTCCCTTGACTTATCTTTCCATTCTCACTCTCGCAAACTTGTCGACAAAATTCTTGAAGTCAACTCGTATTTCTATGCCGATGGTCTAGCCTCTCAATCAAGGAAACTAGACACTCTCTTGCCCCGAAATAATCAGGCCGCCATCCAACGCAATGATGTCACCATACCAGACGATTTACCCCTCACTGCCCTTGAACACATCATCTTATCGAAGGGCCTGTCCTTCGTCCCTGCACTTCAAAGCCGACCTGACCCTTTTCCTTTGCATGTAGAAAGCGAACAATTCTTCCGATGCCTACTCTTAAATGCCCACTTCACCCAGCATCCGTCTAACTTTAATCGCACCATGTTCGACACCATTAACTCAAAAACTACTATCTGGACCCCGTTTCCCGCCAAACACCCTGAAACTGACAATTCAATAAAAGCATGTTGTAGCATCCTTGCCAACTCGTTTAGCAACCTAATCTCTAAATACCGCAACACCACCCCACAAGATGTTACCGCTCTAAAATCCCTTCGAAACCGCACTGACCTCGTAATCAAGCCAACCGATAAGGGTGGAGCCGTGGTGGTCTGGTGCAGTCATCTCTACTCCGAGGAGGCTCTTCGACAGCTCTCTGTTTCTGATTTTTACGAACCCCTTTCCTCTGACCTCACCGCCGCCTTCCAAGATATAATTACAGCCACCGTAAGGCTCCTAATCGAAACCAAATTCCTTCACCCCGCTGCAAATTGCCTAATTGTTCGTCATCCCCACGCTGTCTCATTCTACCCCGCCATATCCTGCCCCACTTACTTCATCTTCGTTTTTGTTGATTCGGTCCTTCAGCCTATTGTAAAAAATCTGCCCAGTTACGTTAAAGACACAAAAAGCATCCTCCAATGCCTGTCTAATCTGGCGCCGACTCCCAACACTATCCTCTTCACAATGTACATTACATCTCTCTACACTGAGATTCCTCACGCCGAAGGACTACAGGCTCTCTCACACTTTCTTGATCAGCGTCCCTCTCAAAATCCCCCGTCTCACTCCATAATCCGCCTCGCCGAACTAGTCCTAACACTAAACGCCTTCCAATTCAACTACTCCTTCTATCGCCAAAAATGTGGTGTAGCGATGGGCACTAAGATGGGTCCCTCGTTCGCCAACCTTTTTGTTGACTACGTCGAGCACTAGTTCTTTAATTCCTTCCCACACACGCACCCTCAATTCTATGGTCATTATTTTACGACATCTTTGGTTTTGACCCCCCTCCCGTAGTTGACCGCTTCACCAACGCACTCTGTAACGCCCCCCCCCCCCCCCCTCAAGTTTACCTCAGTGATATCGAAATGCTCTGTCAACTTCCTAGACTCAATAATCACTAGTGACGGTCAGAGGTTCCACACCTCTGCGCACTATAAACCCACTGACAGCCATAGCTACCTTCTTTACTCCTCGAACCAACCTAGATCCCAAATCAACTCTATTCCCTTTTTACAATTCCTTCGCCTCCGTAGGATTTGCAGCGACGACGTAGATTTCCGCCAACAGCTTAAGACGATGACCGCCTTCTTTACTAAACATAGTTACCCACTTGGCCTTCTGCGCAATGCGAGCAGTCGCTTTTCTAACATTTCGCGGCACAACGCCCTCTTTCCCCTACCAAGATCAAAACCAGGCAACCCTCTCATCTTCACGTTCCGTCCCTCCGTACCCAGGCCTGACGAACTAATAATGGACGCCACTTCTTACCTTGTAGACTCTAAAGTTATTTATAAAGCACCTGCCCTAACTACCTCCGACCAGACGTGACGTCATACTAGGATCTTATGGGCCGCCAAGCGCGTGTCGCTCGTGTGGGCAGCGCGTGCAATTGCTAGCCAGGTATATTTCTCCGCACTCGGACACCAGTTGTGACGAGTCATTCTGACCATTTCGACAATAGCAAGAGTGCGTGTGCATAGCTTTGACAGGCGCTGAAGATGCGCGAGAGTGAAGATTCCGACAACTCCTAATATGACGTTACGCCTCGGGAAGGAGAAGCTTCAGAGGTAGTTTGAAAATTAATTTCTGCAGCCTCCGTGCATTAAATTCAAAATAATTTCAATATTCATGAAACTGGAGGCCAAAGGAAGACGATTTAGGCGTTTTTCCTCAAATTCAGAACCAATTCAGTCTCGCTTTAACGTTTTTTTTTTTGTTCAGCAAGCCACCCTAGCGCGACCTCGTAAAACAGTGTGCTTTATTTTTCTTATTTCACTACTTCCTAATTACCCCATCCCCCCCCCCCCCCCCCCCCCCACAGAAAAAAAAAAAGAATTGACATAACAGTTTTTTGTGCAAGGACGTTCGCATTCCCGATTTTAGCTATGTACGTTTGGAATTCGAATTTTCCAAGGCCTGCCAAATGTGCTGGCACTACGGCCTTACCTTATCTTTGTCTGGACTCTATCTCATTATGCCGAGAGCAAGTTCATCCACTTCTTGCGCAGAGGGGTTGCAGTGTCGTCAGAACGTTGAGCTTTGATTGGCTCTGATTGGAAGGATAGTGGCTAGACCTCAATGCCCCTGAGGCCTACCCAGTATCCTTCCAATCGGAGCCAATCAGAGCTCTGCGTTCTGAAACATCACCGCAACCCCTGCGCAGGAAGCAGACGAACTTATTGCGTCCCGCGTAGTCACAGACGGTTTAAGAAACGCGGGGCGGGGCTTATTACGTTTATGATCCTCGCTTCGTGATTGGTTCTTTGGCGTTCTTATCATGTAATGCAGCCATCGCATTGGCTGCGAAGCGATAATAAGATGCTCCGAACTCGCCCTGACTTTCTTAAGCCGACAGTGAGTGCAGTTGCGTGCGGTGCCGTCGAAGCCACGGGCGGGAGACAGAGAAAAGCCGCTTTTGACCGAATTCTGGCTGACAGGCTAATCTCCGAGGGGGGACAAGGACGACGTCTCTTCCTTAGAGTGCTGGGCAATCGATCGATTACGCCTCCGATTAATCAATAAATGCTTTATACGCGGTGCTTTATACGCGGTCATGTTTTTTTTTGTTTTTTTTTTTTTTTGTCGGTTAATGGGTTGAGGGTTCAGTTCAATTTTTGGGAGAGATGAAAAACGCGCGTGCTCTAATATATACTGGTGAGCATTTACACCTTTTAGGAGGCAGCACCGGTGTATTCTAGGGTAAGCCACTTTAGCATTTCCTATAATTGTAATTTGGAGTAATTATGGTAACAATACTAAGAATACACTTCTAAAATAAACTGCTCCGTTTTTTTTATTTTTTTTAGAGAGATACAGCGTCAAGTTTTGAATAAGGCTGCACATTTCGACATGGATGACATAATATAACAAGAACTTCTATCAAAATTATATCGCCTTGACACTTTTTAGATATCATATGTCATATGCCTGAAGGTCAACACGACCGATGAATCGATAGGAAGGTAGCGATTATCACCGGGTCTAACTTCTAATCGACACACAACCCTACTTTTTTCCCCCCTTTTTATCGAACTGCTCGGGTTGCGCCCCTCTACCTTTGATAAGGGCTGTCACGTGCTTTGCCTCTGTCACTCTAATTGGCTGGAGGGAGCCGTAGCGTTTGCTCATTGTCAAGTTACGATGAAGCCAAGTTTCCTGGCATTTTTTGTTTGTTTGTCTTACGCGCGTCTCTCCGCGGTTCTCGTTGAAGTCGCGGGATTTGGGGGAGCGGATACTTTGTCCCTAATTGACTGCGACTCAGAGGCTTCGATTGGGAGTGCTCGAGTACGAGAGGCTCGCGTGAGACGGACGATCGTCCCTGAGCTTCGAAATTAGCCTGCCGCTGTCGAGGAGATTGCGAAACTCGGACTGAGGGTCTCGAAGCCTTCATTGGGATTCAATCCGCCATGTTTTGGGGACACTCTAAAAGGAAGCGAACAAACAAAAGAAACCTCTGTGAGTTCACTTTCCCGTAGAACACGAAGACAACCAATCATGGCGAACAAAGAAAGGATCCCGACGAATGACGAAACTCGAAATACGATTAGCTAAAAAAAAAAAAAAAAGTTAGGTACGCAGGGACATTGAGCAAGGCGTTTCGTTCTCTCAATTGTATTGCGCACATCCCATTGATCATATCTAATGAGATTCTTGGGCTCGCTATTGGCTGGGATATTTCTAGGGTTCACCGGTATCGGCTGTGTGCGCGAGTCTGCGAAAAAATAAAACCACATACTTTTTTTTTCGAGTGCGTGGCAACTGACAGCGTAAAAAACACTCAGCAAAAGAGATGCCGAGCATCTCATTAGGCCAAAGCAGCCAACCAGATGTTGGCACTAGGTGATATCAAAGCCGAAGAACGAACTATGAAGCGGGTGCATTATAATTTATACACCAACAGACTGTTTACATTCGAGCCTGCGTTTGCTCGCAACAGATCTGGGTACCGCGCAGAAGCCAAATCCAGGAAAGGGGAAACGTCGGCGCATGGGGGAGTTGTGCCGACTGCAGCGCCGCCATGGTGTCGTGACTCCAGGGAGTTGAGTCCGTTCTCGGAGGTCACTTCTGAGAACGGAGAGTGTGCAAAGCACCGAGGAGAAGAGGAGGCGACATTCCGGCTCGATCCAGCCCAAACGAGAGAATCCCAAATGAAGCCGGAAGCGGAGGTCGCGGTCGGCGGAAACGCACCGCAGGGTGACCAAAACAGCTGTCGGCGCCAAATCTGCTGTCCGTCCAATAGCGTCTTTTGGCTTTGGTCATCGTTGGGAGGAAGCGCGTCCCTCCGAACCGGACGACGCCCTCCCCGGCTTCACATTTGGTAGTGTCGGGATCAAAGAAAAGAGCGACCAGCCAGTTGGTGTTCTTTCTGTTCTGTGTTCGAGGCGTGCGAGTCTCACGCGCCACCAGCACATCAACTTTTATTTCTTTAGTAGTCTAGCACTTGGTTCTCGTGGGATCTGGGTCACCACAGATATGCCCCCCCTTTGGGAGGATTTAAGTTGGAGTTGTTAAATCCTTCCATTGAAGGCTCTTTTGTACGTTGACTTGGTTTACGGGTGTAGCTTCAAGGTGTGCAGGCTTGAGGCGGTGTAGAGCAACAGTATCGTCTTTGCCGTTGATACGAAGCACAAATGTTTCGGTTCTTCTCTGAACCACAGGGAACGGTCCTTGGTAGTGAGGGCGTAGTGGTTTCTTGTGGTGATCTTGTCGTACAAAGACGTGTGTGGCCGTTTTTAAATCATCGGTAACGTAGGGTGACTTGTCCGAGTTGGGATGGGACGAAGGTTCTCGAAGACTTGCCTCAGCGTTTCAGCGTAATCTATTTGTGTAGCTCAGA
The DNA here is from genome assembly GCA_013358835.2 of Ixodes persulcatus. Taxonomy (NCBI): domain Eukaryota; kingdom Metazoa; phylum Arthropoda; class Arachnida; order Ixodida; family Ixodidae; genus Ixodes; species Ixodes persulcatus. The sequence goes on along the minus strand of JABSTQ010010312.1, from coordinate 41,671 downwards.
CGAGGTAGTGACCATCAGTCTTCCTTTCCGCAATGCTGGGATGGACCCGAGGTCCAGGTCGCAGGCACGTCCGGGTCACCACTTGTCGGGATCAAAGAAAAGAGCGACCAGCCAGTTGGTGTTCTTTCTGTTCTGTGTTCGAGGCGTGCGAGTCTCACGCGCCACCAGCACATCAACTTTTATTTCTTTAGTAGTCTAGCACTTGGTTCTCGTGGGATCTGGGTCACCACAGTAGCTTTGTGTCGCCTGCAGAAGCCTTCTATACCTCCATGATGCAGTGGGAGTCGATTCGGATGTTCCAACGACGGTATCGCCGCCCTGCCGGTTTGTGTGTGCACTGACAGTGTGGGGGCTGCTTTGGCTATGGGAAGGGGATCAGACCGTGGCGCCCCAAGCGGCTAACTCTAGAACTACACGGATGGGGACAACAAATGACAATGAGTCAGCGCTCGGATGACATAACCGAACGCCGGGTCAAAGTTCGGCTGGAGTTCATGTTCTCCGGCCGCCTGAGGGGAAGGAGGGGGTCTTTTTGTTACCACTCCAACCTGTATGAACAATGCAGCAGGCACGGTGCATATTCTCAGCTCAGCACAAAAGCCGAAGTGGGTCAAGCTCGCATTCTCTGACGACTGCTTTCGGGAGAGATGCAACACTAAAAATAAACGTCGCTTCGTTTATTGTTAGTATTTTTACGTTAAGACTTGAACATGCCCACAAGGCCTGGGGGCACGTGGGGACAACAGACGGGTGTGGGGACAACGAGCAAAGCACGGACGTGTCCCATTGTCTTCGCGCTTCTTAATTCCTGAACAAAAGACAGTATGCAGACACCGTCCGAAGCCTGTTTGACGATCCTGTAATACATTGGTCGGGCAAAAGCTGTTTGCAGATATGTTCTAAGCTGGGTCCGGACATTTCATAGAACACTGTTTCATCGAACACCCTTTTATCCAACGCCGTTTCATCGAATACCGTTTCACCGAACGCCATTTTATCGAACACCATTTCCTCGAAGCCTTTTCATCGAAAACCACCTACTTGAGCCGAAGGAATTCTACACCTAGAAAATAGATTTATTTTAGCGCCGGGAAGATAGCACTGTTAGAATATTAATCGTAATATACCTTTTCCAGAGTCTGGCCACGATCGTGGCGCGCCCAAGCGGGAATCGCTCGAAACACTTTTGGGGGCTCCGTCGCCTGCCCTGTCGTGTCTCCCGATCCGTGTCTTTAGGTGTTTTCTCTGGTGGCGTTGTTCCGTCTTTCGCCATTCTGGACGTGTCTTTTTGTTGTCGCTTCCCGTGTATCTTTTCTTTGAAATGGCCGAGGACGAGCCTGAAGGATTCACGAAAGCCAGTGTCTACGATACAGACGACCTCTTCGTTTTTATACCTTAAGAGATGTATAGAATGTCGACGACGCATCGGTTCCTAGCGTCGGCTCGGAGTCACTCAATCGTCCCTCGGGTGTCGTGTTGTGCAAACAACTGAAAGAGGGGTCGGCTTTCAAGGCATTGTTACGTAAGGAAAGCAACGGTAACCACTTTCGATCCCGACCCAACTATCCACCTTGTGCAGAGTTTGTGAGCTCCGTTTATGAGGCCAGACCACTACAAACAGCTAATTACGCTCTCCTTGAGTTCCTAAGTTACTCAAGCTTATTGCGTTCCGTCACTTTGCCATCCTGGGTACCGCGCGAGCGCACGGGAAGTCGCCGTACCCGGGGCCGTCTAAACAAACTCGGGCGGGATAAAATCTAAGCGGTCTTGATATCGGAAAGGCTTGCCTGCGCCGTCAAAAAGTAAGGAAGTGGGCCCTGTGAACAGGGGAGTTTTCGGTTGGTTACCATGGCGTTCCGACAGGGTTCTGTCGCCGTAAGGATTGAATTCATTTCGCACGCTTTGAATGTTTTGCCAGTGACTGATATGTTCTGTTTTTCTTTTTTTTTTTCTCATTTGTAACGTCACAAGTCGTGAATGTGTATAGCGTGCGCCTGAAGAACGGAAAGCTTTATCCAGTTATACTTGAGTACGGCATGATCACGTTGCACAAGCTCGCGTGCGCACTTACTGTCTTCTAGAGTCGGTGACAGGTCAAGAAGGAAGTGGAAGTTCCTCCCACCTCTTTCCACTATAGCAGAGGGAACGCTGGGGAGGAGGCGACCTCCTCTCCACCGTTCGCTCTTTTATCGTGGAAAGAGGTGGGCGGAGCTTCCACTTCCTTCTTGGCCTGTCACCGAATATAGTTAAAAGCAGAATGTCCCGCCATCACGTTGAGGACCCGGCCAGCTGACACGGGGAATTCACGTCATAGGCTTCTGAGACCGGGGCTTTTGAAAGTGGGGCAAAAAGGGCGGGGTGCTTGACATCGGGTGCTTACGTGCACCACCTGAAAAAGGCTGCTGGAACTCTATAAAATTTTGTATTTGAACCATTTTTGCTGCTATATGTGCAACTAAAAAGCTGCGCACTGGTGAGGCCTGACGACTATCAAGTCAAGCCGCGAGAATAGCGGAGGGAGTCAAGCCGAACTAGCACTGTCTGAGCAACTAAGTGGACGAAAGAATCCCCCCCCCCCCCCCCCCAAAAAAAAAAAAAATGGCGCCTTTCCCTTTCCTTCCCTCTCTCAAAGTTGGCGCATGCGCCCAGCGATCTCTGAAAAAAAGGTCAATTTGTAAGCTTATAAATCTATAAAAGAAAGAAATATTTCTCTTCCCCTTCTACTTCTATTCTTTTTTTTTCTTTTTTTTTTTGTAAATGATGAGTTCTGTTATTGTGGCCAATAAAAAACGGGAACACTGACGACACCTTTTAAACCTGTGAACGACGGGTGCAGTGATGAACACACGTCCGTTCAAGGGTGTATCTACGTCGTTGACGTATTCTGCTTCAAGACGAAGACGCGTTCTTAAAGCAATGGCCAGTCGCCATGTCGCATAAAGAGAGAGAGAGAAAGAAAAAAAAAAACTGTTTCCCTTCTTTTTTAATTTATTGTAACCGACTGAAGCGTGGACCTGCGGACTTTTTGCCATACAGTATATGTTCTTAAAACTGAAGCTATTCTCCTAGGATAGAATGAAAACACAGGTAAACAAACAAAATACAAAATAAAAAGGTACTGAGGAGAATAGCTGATTTAAAATTCAAAAGCGCTAACAAAGACGTGGACAAAAGTAGGAAGGCGAACAGGACGAGCGCTTACTCTCAACTGAACATTTATTTAAAAACAGCTAAACCAAACAACCTCCTACAAAAAACACTGAATCACTCAGTGGCGTCACACATCATCACGCGTCAATAAAATCACTCTCTTTTTGGTGCAGAAAAATTGATGGCTGACTGACACAGCCTTCAGCGCCCTCTTTCTTTATAGCATGCGCTTCAAGCACTTCCCTCGCAGCTTTTTCACGAGCCTTCCCCACGATCGTGGTATTTTGAAAGATGGGCTGGCACAGACAGTTTCTGCATTGAAGAGGCAAGTGTCCTCCAAGTGTCGAGCGCAAAGCCAGGTCATGCTCGCGCATCCTCTCATTTACGGACCGTCCTGTCTGGCCGATGTACACTCTACCGCATGTCAGCGGTATTCTGTACACCACGCCCACGTTACAATCTACAAATCTTTTGGCATGTTTGACGGTGCATAAGCGCGCGTCATTCTTTTTTTCCTGAATCCGTGGGCATAATTGGGCCAACTTGCATGGCGCCGAAAACACAAGCGGCACATCAAATCTTTCTGCCACCTTTTTTAAGTTATGTGAAATTTTGTGCAAGTAGGGGATGACCTGAGGTCTCGTTTTTGTTTTTTTCTTTTTTATCCTCAGACTTTCCCTTGATCTTTTTCAGCAGCGTCTCGGCAACTCCAAGCAAAAGTGAAGTTGGAAAACCGGCATCTCTAAGTCGATTAACCTGCCGGCTGAAGCTGTCACGCATAACATGGTGGCATGACTTCTGAAGTGCCGCCTGGAAACAAGACGCGTTTGTCTTGTTTCCAGGCGGCACTTCAGAAGTCATGCCACCATGTTATGCGTGACAGTTTCAGCCGGCAGGTTAATCGACTTAGAGATGCCGGTTTTCCAACTTCACTTTTGCTTGGAGTTGCCGAGACGCTGCTGAAAAAGATCAAGGGAAAGTCTGAGGATAAAAAAGAAAAAAACAAAAACGAGACCTCAGGTCATCCCCTACTTGCACAAAATTTCACATAACTTAAAAAAGGTGGCAGAAAGATTTGATGTGCCGCTTGTGTTTTCGGCGCCATGCAAGTTGGCCCAATTATGCCCACGGATTCAGGAAAAAAAGAATGACGCGCGCTTATGCACCGTCAAACATGCCAAAAGATTTGTAGATTGTAACGTGGGCGTGGTGTACAGAATACCGCTGACATGCGGTAGAGTGTACATCGGCCAGACAGGACGGTGCGTAAATGAGAGGATGCGCGAGCATGACCTGGCTTTGCGCTCGACACCTGGAGGACACTTGCCTCTTCATTGCAGAAACTGTCTGTGCCAGCCCATCTTTCAAACTACCACGATCGTGGGGAAGGCTCGTGAAAAAGCTGCGAGGGAAGTGCTTGAAGCGCATGCTATAAAGAAAGAGGGCACTGAAGGCTGCGTCAGTCAGCCGTCAATTTTTCTGCACCAAAAAGAGAGTGATTTTATTGACGCGTGGTGATGTGTGACGCCACTGAGTGATTCAGTGTTTTTTGTAGGAGGTTGTTTGTTTTAGCTGTTTTTAAATAAATGTTCAGTTGAGAGTAAGCGCTCGTCCTGTTCGCCTTCCTACTTTTGTCCTCGTCTTTGTTAGCGCTTTTGAATTTTATGTCAGGAACCAACTCGCCCGCTTCGCCACTTTAGTAATAGCTGATTCTCTTTTCAGAAAGTGCCTCTCACGCGTGAACAAATAAGGGGATGAAGTGGGAAAAGTGTCATGGAGCACAACAGCTTACCTCTCCAGATGATAAATCGCGTACTCACTAAAGTTTTTTTTCTTTCTTTTTTTTTAAATATGCTAGTTACATTCTGAAATTCAGTAACCAAGATTTAGGTGAAAAACAATTGACCGGGGTACTAATTTTATTTCTGGTGATTCGAGAGCGGCGTGAAAACTATTTCAAAAGCGATATTAAATTATGTAAAAAGTATCGTAATACTCAAAAATTTAGTAAAGGGAAATTCGAACAAACGACGTCAAGCGATTCGATGAAACGGCGTTCGATGAGTCGGCGTTCGATGAAATGTCCAGTTATTATATGAAACGGCGTTTGACGAAAAGGCGCTCGGTAAAATGTCCGGTACCCGTTCTAAGCATGCGTATGTATCAATGAAGCATGCTTCGAAGATGCTAGGGGCTTGTGCGTGCACATAATTGTGTCTTCGTATCTGCTGCAAACATCGTGTATAATAACTTCGTAAAAAAAAACTGGCTTTTTAATGGTGGCATTACGCAGCTTCTTCGCACCAGAAAAAGTGAACGACTCCGAAAACAAAGAGCAGAAAGCGGGCAATTAATTCTCACGTGTTGGTCCTCCTGGTACTTCACCTTTGAATCACGAAGCCGAGGGTGCTTCATTTTGCTGATCCAGTTCTCCCAGGACCGTCATTAGTGCGGAATTATTAGAGATTTTGAGACTGCCACTGGATAGCTGATACTTTTGAAAATTGATCCATACCGAAGTTGTATGGCCCGAGTGCGTTTTTTGGCAGCCGTCCGGCGGTTAACTCGAAAACCGGTCATTACGGTGGGTGTGGTCGAGAACGGACGATAGGAGACGAGTTGGTGCGCCGATGAAAAGAAATCGGGCAATCGATCCGTCTTGTCAGACAACACTGGAGTGCTTCTCCCTTCTCTGGGGGCGGACAGAAAAAGATTGACACTATGTACTTAAGTACCCCAACTCCCTGAATACCGCAACACCCTTCGTGAGACCCTGTCAAGACTGGTTCCCACACTTGCGTCGACTGCGTTGCGCTGAGTTGCGTCGTTCAGCACAGCGTCTCCCAATCGGCTCGTCGTATGCGTCGCCATAGCAACAGGTTGACTCAAGCAGTCTTAACACTGCCAAACGCAGTAACTGTGTGAACGAGCCTTCACTGAGGAGCTTCGAAAAACAGTACATATAGTTTCCCTGAAACAAAAATTTTTTACAAGTTCTTTTGTTTGTTTTTTTGCCACGATAAACTGCGCATCGAGGAACGCTCGGTCTTCGACCAAGCGTAACATTATAGTATATGCTCGGTGACAAGGAAGGACCCAGTAGACGCTCTGTTTCTAACAGCTCATGGCCTTCCGTCATGCTTCGGCTGCGCGTGCACGCGACAAAGTGTTATCAAAAAGCGCGACCGAAGTTGACGCTTTGGTAAACTTTCACGACGTCTTTGGTTTGGATTAACCTTGTTTCTACGGACGAATACGAGAGCAATTCCAGACCAACAGTTTTTATGGTGTTAGCTTAAGAATCCGATAACCCCAAGCTTCCACCATGCTTGGTTGGTGTTCGAATTTTGTAATAATTTTTACACATACCATCGAGCTCGTAGTGAGTAACTGATGATAAGTAGCCAGTGTTTCAACTCGTAGCGTCACGGAAGAAAACCATAAGGGGAAGCCACTCAAACACCTCGGCGCTTATAGTAATAAACCGTCTTTTAAACACTCTTTTTTTCTCTGAAAAAAAGGAGAAAGAAAGGGAACATGAAATAAATAAAGTGCCCCGAATTCTGAATTTGTTGGGTGTTGACGATTCTAACCCAATTTGGGATCCTTTCCCGAGAAGGCTAACGACGCGCGTGAAATGACTTATCTTTAAACACAACAGTTGCGTGCAACAAACAAGAAAAAAAAAAAAAAAAAAAAAACTTCCTTCAGGCGCTTTGATGTTAGTAGTACATGCCATCAAAGACAGCATCAAAGGGAATATATTTTTCTTCTTAAAGTGCCGCCGAAAGTTTTCTATGTTGGAAGGCCGCGTTCGGTAACAAGCAGTTTTACTTTGCTCAAGCGATTCAATTTTCAGGCCCTGGGGCTAGGGGGGCTGGGGGGGATTTTCAAAGCAAAGTCCGTCGAGCTGTTATTAACGAGCAACGAATTGTTTCGTTCCTTGAATACATTAAGCGACGTTTTCGAAGCTTCTAAAACCTTCCTTCCCGCTTTGTGTTTCTTTGTTGTTGTTGTTTTTGTTTTTTAATAGGGAGCTTTCGCGAGTCGTTTTTATACGCGAACGGTTCGTTCTCGAACGCATCGACGAGGCCACTGCGCATGGGCACGTGAGTCGTTGGGAGATTCCTGATGCGCGTCTCGTCCGTTCCTCCCACTCCGGCGGCTGGAGTCGTCACCACAACGCAGCCAGCTTTGTTGACGACTTGGGGAAAATGCAAGATGGCGGCTGACTCCGCAGGCCCAGCCGAGCAGTAGGCTTAGCATAGGAAGAGGCGATTAGCCATTCTGCTACTTTTTGCTTCGTTTGGGAAGTCGAACCAAACATTTCGAAAACTACTCACAATGGCAAGCGATCGCCAATGCTGTAAACTACGCATGTGATTACATTTTCGTGGTCCGGGCTAACGAGCCGCCGTGGCGACCGCGAGCAGACAAAGTTTATTGGTTCTGCGGCACACGACGTGACAGATAGTTCAAGTTCAAAAGAATAGGGACACAACTCCTATACCTTTTGTGGTCGTTCGGACACATTTCACTTTATCTAGTTTCAGAGCTCTTGAAATTCCGGCCGGTAAATGTTACCTCGGCCGTCTTGTTTCCACAGTGGAGCCTTGAAACGCGCGCTACAGATTTATACACTGCAGAATGTTTCAGATGTTTACTACGAGATGGCGCTACCGATCCAACGCAATCATCATCATCGTTTAAACGGTTGCGCGAGTTTTACGATTTGCTATACCGCTTTAAATTTCACGTACGGTTTTACGGAACGTAGCAGCTACAACGTTCATGATTTCGGAACCGTGAGCTCCAAGAACGACTTGCTAAAACTTCTTAATAACAACTACAGTGCAATCCACTTAAAAAAAACGATGAGGAGAAAACCCGAAAATTCAATCGTTATAACCGATTATCGTTGTATCTGAACTATAGAAACTTTAAAAACTGATTGTTAAAAGCAATACAACGTCATACGTGGTATCGTTAAAAGTGGACTGCACTGTATGAAATTTAGTCTCTCACTCTATCTTTTACACTTTCTTTAGCTTTCTCCTTCGCTCTCTTCGCTATACCTCGTACACACTAAGAAATATGGAGCGCTTGCTTTCCCGCAAAGCCACTGGGAGAGCCAATGGGCGCGTTCAGTAGCCGCCCCAGAGTCAAGGAGTCACTGACTCTTTCCACTGGACGGCCAAAAGTCACTTCCGGTGCACGTAACTCCGGGGCTTCGGAGTCAAGCTCCGAAGCACCGAGTCCGGAGACGGTGCACGTAGAGTCAAAGGAGCTAAAGATGACCTCATTTCCTGACTGGTGACGATTTCCGGCGAGAAAGTCCAAAGAGCTCTGACTCGAGTCACTCCGTTCGGAGGCAAGGGAGGCGCTACTGAACGCGCCCAATGGCAGCAATCCGCTGTGGGAGCTGGGCGAATGAGAGGACTAAAAATATGTTTAGACCTGAAAAACAAAAATACAGCCTGCGCTGTGACACTGAAGATGGTGACATGTCATGCTCACTGCCAGATGTGGTGCACGAAACCCGTCTGTGGTGTGTTTACCCCGCTTCCAAAAAAGTGACCCTTCGATTTCCTCCTGATGACGTCATAGAGGTGTCATGCTGTCGCCTGCCGCGATCCTGGCGGTGTCCCAGCAGCGATGCTTGATGTGGCGGACGCCTGTTCTGCTGCAGGTCGCTCTCCACTGTGGCAGTCCACGGAAGCTTCGGCAGTCAGGAGTTGGGACGCCGCGACAACAGCGACACTCGCGTTCGCTTGTGCTTTTCGCCAGTATTTCTACGACCAACCGCCAGGATCGCGACATCCGACGGCGTGACACTCCGGCTTTTCTGACGCCATTTATTGGCACTTCAGTACTACTTTTGATGTATGGGCGGGATTGGACTCTAACCACACCCGTCGATGCCGCATTCCAGGCAGCGCATACTGCAACAGCGCAGACAGTCTTTTGTGTGTGTGTGTGTGGGGGGGGGGGGGGAGTTCTAAGTACTCTTTTAGCCGCGTCATTTGTCCAGCTACCTCCGCACACAGCAGCGATCTGCTCTTCAAAGTACTTTGGGGAAAGGTAGACGCTGTGAATTTTCTCAGAGTGCAGTTGTCGTCACTGACAGCTCAATCAAACCTTGGGCGTGGAAACTCTTAAGAATGTACATATTATCTACGAGAAATGCATCGTTTATAATATTTTCAAAACCTTTTTAAGCCTAAAAAAATGATGCGCTGAAAAAAAAAGGAAATATGCCGAAATATCGAGTGCTCCAGGCTACCCATCAAGCGCCGCTCACACACTTGCAACCAAGTACGACCGAAAGAGACGAGACCTGTTGAAACCTCTTAACATTTGTTTAGGACGAGAGAACACACTGGCACGCTGGCGCCATTTATACGGGGACCCTGGAACCGCATTTCACAAGAGCAAAGGTTTTGCGGGATTTCCGAGGTCAAATGTGCGTAATACCTATGAGAAAGGCTCGTTGATAACGTTGACAAAATTTTCTCGGGCCAAGAAACAAAGGATAATGTGCGAGAGAAATAGGAAATATGCCGGGCCGCCAAGTTTCCACTGCTACCCAATACGAGGGGCGTTCATAAAGTTCGTATTATTGGCACACAAAATCGAAAAAAACGGAACAAAACAGGCATCAGCATAAGCGCGCGTCCCTCTAGTTTCCGCACAGTATAAACATCGCATGCTATAGTAGCTCGGAACGCCGCTAGGGAGTCGAAACAAAAATGGCACCGCCCGTCGGTGCCAAGCACATGCAGTGATCCGTTTTCTCCATTTGAAAGGAAGCAATGCCAAGGAGATTCATTCCGAGCTGGTGGCGGTGTTCGGGGACAACCCGCCAGTTTATGACACTTTGGTTAAATGGCGCAGACGCTTCCAGTGTGGCCAAATAAGAGAAAAGCATTTCAAGGACGGCGACCAAGTGATTGCTGAAGTGGAGCGATTCCTGAACACTCAAAACGAGGAGTTCTATAACAATGGCCTCCGGCATATGGTGCATCGCTAAAAAAAGTGGGTAACTTTTGGTGGCGAACATGTAGAGAAAGTCTCAACTCCTACTCGAGTTTGATTGCTGAATCTCTATTCCTTTTTGACAATAACACGAACTTTATGAACGCCCCTCGTAGATGGCGCCAGTGTGTCCTCTCGTCGCAAGTGTGTGAACGGGCCTTTAAGCGCCGTTCACACACTTGTAACCGACTACGACCGAGAAAGACATGACCGGTTTTTAAGCCTCTTACAACGGCGTAAGACCTGCTCCGCAACAGGGCATCTGGTCCTTTGCCGTCGCAAGAGGCTTAAAAACGGGTCTTGTCACTCTCGGTCCTACTCGGTCGCATATATGTGAACGGCGCTTTAAAATGATGTGTTTCCTCGTCGAAAGAGAGTTCCAGAGGTTTTAAGGCACATGGTTGTAAGCAGTCGCACTCGCAAGTGTGTGAGCTGCCTTTATAAGTTAAAAAAAAAATAAAAGCAAAGCAATCGCGCAACTTGAATCGCTCGAAACCTTCGACGATAAAATCCACTGATTGGATAAAAGTTCCCGGACCTATGTGCCACTCGAGAACACAAGGACCGCGACAGCAAAAACAACGCCCCGTTCAGAGACACACCGGTCCGCCGAACCCCGAATTCTATTTACCGAAGTCCAGTTTGCCAGCCGAGTCACGTACACGCCCTCGTTCCAACCATTGCTCACGGGCCCGTCACCGCGAGGGCACTCAGTAGAGTTGCTCTTCGTGTCCCATGATGAGTTTAAGTTTCGAAACTTCTTGCGACACTGCCGCGGTGTTCCACAAAGTGACCCCGGTCCCTTTTTGGTTTTCGTGTCGCGTTCAGAGAACGAGGATTTGATACAAAACAAACATGCCGTCTGCAAAAATTAAAAAAATAAAAAAGGTCCGCAACGACGAACCCGCCATCATCAAGAACCGAGTTTCTCGTATACACCCTTGAAGCCGCAGTCGCCTCGCTCGTATATCGCGCGAAAGACACGCTGTTGGCTGCCGACGTGGTGGCAGAAATATGTGCGCACATGCCTCGAGCAGGTTTGAAGCTTCTTTTGCTTCGTACATATGTGCGCTTCGAATATGTCTGCAGAGAGTTCTAGTATGATCAAAGTGACGCGGGACAGTCGTGCAAGGAAGGAACATGCCTCAGACATTGTCCCTCTGCAGACTGTCTTTTGTGTCATGGATTAGCAGTCTGGCCGCGGCTTTATGGTTCTGTGTTTCGGAAGAGTATATTGTCCTTCCAATCAGTTTTTTTTTTTTTTTTATCTTACATTTTCTCATAGGTTCGGTGTTTTTTTCTTCTTTATTTCTTTTTAGTCTATTTACGGTGTCGGATAAAAGCTTTATGTTTATCGGGGCTTATGTCCGAGGAAACAAGATACGAGTGGAGAATTGTCCAATCTTCAGGGAAGGCGCGTGTAAAATAAATATTTGAAAAAAATAAAATTTCCCGGTACCGAAAAGGGAAGGAAACGAGCCAAGGGGTGCGTTTCACGATGAACAAAACAACCTCACGGCAGTCTTAACCACGTTGCCCGAAAAAAAAAAAAAATTTTAAACCCGATTACTTTTAGTTCAAATGTATGCAGTTAGGTTACTCGGTTACTTGAGAGACAAAGGGATGGGCCATTATTTGAAAAAAGTAGCCGTTACTTTTCCGATTAGTTCAGATTTTCAAAACTACAGATATTTGTCTGCTCGAAAACGGGTCTTTCGTACTGTATTTCTGAATGCGGAGAGCAAGTCGTCTGCTTCTTGCGGATGAGTTGCGGTGACGTCAGAAAGACGCCGAGCTTTGATTGGCTCTGATTGGAAGGATAGTGGGTAGACCTCAAAGCAAGCTGCCTCGAGGTCTACCCACTATCCTTCATTCAGAACCAATCAGAGCCCGGGGTTCTGATGTCACCACAGCCCCTGCAAAAGAAGCAGACGAACTTGCGCTCCACATTAGAATCACCGAAACTACTTAATCCACCAATTTTGGTAAACCATCCTCTTATCAGAGACCTGGTTCTAGGAGTTCTGGGATGGAAAGTTGTACAAACAAAGGATGGCGCATTAGGAAGGGGTGTGAAAAATAGTAACGGCTGCAACGAATTTTAGTACGTCCAAAAGTAATCAGATTAGTCTCATGATTACGTCCTAATGAACGTATTCGAATGATTACGAAATTACTTCAAAAAGTAATCAATTGCGAGTAATTTGATGAAGTCTACCACAAAGAAAGCTGAGTGCAGACTGTGTCCCTGGTGAAAGCAAAAGTAAAGCCGTAAACAGAGATTGCTTCCCGTGTAGCTCGGATTAATCTTATCCTATAGGGCAACTGCAATTCGGGGTTTTCGACTTTACAGATTTTTATAAGACCGGATCGGCAGTTACTTTTCGGCATTTATCCGTATATATTCTAAATTTCGTTCATGACGGGTTCATTGTTCTAATTCACGCAAGAACAAATAAGCGCAGACTGATTAAGTTTCACCGGGCGCGGTCCGAGTGGCGCGGAGATTATATCCAAATATGGCTTGTGAGCACTGCCTATCCGCCCCAAATGAAATTTCAAGTAGCTTTAAAAAGGAGGGCAACGAGAAAGTAATCCGTTCTTATTTTCAAAATGTCGCCGCTAGTTTCTTTCCCCACTAAGCGAAATATAGCGAGGAAACCTCCAACCCAATGGGGTGCCCATGATTCCTTTCAGCAAGGCTCTCTGGGGGCTATGAAATGATAAACTCCCAAACAATTACCATGCGTGCACTTTTCCGCAGTGCACGCGAAAGGACAATCATAGATGAGGGCTCAAAATATTTCTAGTTGAACTCGGAGCTACCACACTCAGTGTCAGCGCAAACTTAATTCTTGGGTGAAAATAAAATATGTTTCGAGTTTTGTCGTTCAGCGAAATGCCTTTGTAGATTGCTGGGATTGGCAGTCAGAATGCTGCGCTGAAAAAGTATACTCCGCGAAAATCGTTTTTTAACAGCGTTTGATAAAGGCACCCGGTCATCCAGTTAACGCCCAAGTCCCACTAGAGTGACAAACAGAAATAAACGACAGCGACAGACCTCAAACCAGAGTCTTTCGCGATTTGACAGGCCTTGTAGTATAAAGGAGGCTATGCTCAAACACGAGCGTCATGCTCGCGAAGGAATCTTTGGCTGGCTTGCAGTCACTCGTGTCACGGCGACGGGCGCGATCGAAAGCTTCGCTATGGTCGGCCTTCCACGATTGGCCGAACGTCAGCAAAGGATTTCTCATGGATGGAAATAAGAGTAATGAAAGAACTTCGATTTTGACGGTGTTGTCAGTGTTCATTTAAAGGAGCATTGATTTCCAGCTTCCACCAAGCTAATTACAAACACCATCGAACTTGTTCAGAAGGTAATGACGTCACGAGAGGGAACCATAGGAGGGCGCCACCCAAACATCTCGTCGCTAATAGACCGTTCCACTACGAACAGAGCCGTTTATTGAGAGAGTTTGGCCATACATTGGTTTGAATAGGCGAGCATCTCGGGCCAACCACAGGCCGCGAAACAGCCCCTAGCGGTGGTCGCGTGATCTAAATATGTGCCACGACTATACTTCGTTTCACCTTATGTGCGAGCGAAGGCAAAACTGGAAGCGCGAGCACGGAAGCTCCGTGCGTTCAGGCTTTGCTCGAGCGCGCGAGCTGGGGAGAAATGCAAAAAGCGCTGGTCTCGCGCTTCTAGCTTTGGCTTCGCTAGCAGGTAAAGTGAAAGGAAGTATAATTTTGAGCCGTGCCGAGCGGAACTCCGCGTCTCAAGACGCTCGCGCACCCCACCCTTTGCACTGCTTTCTTTCAGCCAGTCTCAGGACGCTGTTCTAGCAGTGCAGACAAAGGCATGGGCACGAGCGCGTGGCTTTGGAAAGTGCCTCCTATGCACGAGGTCTCGTACAAACAATTAGCGGCGAGAAGTTGTGGTGGCGCCCTCCTGTGGTTCCCCTTTGTGACGTCATTACCTTGCAAACAACAAGTTCGATGGTGTTTGTTATTAGCATGGTGGAAGCTTGAAATCATTGCACTCTCAAAGAAACACTGCCAACACCGTCAAAATTAAAGTTCTTTCATTCCTCTTATTTCCGTCGATGAAAATCCCCTTTACGACGTCATAGTCAGCGTTCGGCCAATCGTGGAAGGCCGACCACAGCGACGCTTTCGGTCGCGCACGGGGCTAATAGCGTTTCGCTGAGCTAGGCTCACGCTCCTGTGCCTTTGTCTTCACTGCCGACATTTGTGAGATGGAGTAGAGGTCTCCTGATTGGTCGACGCTGTGTCACAAATTTAGTTTACGCTCTAAGCGTGGGGGGGAATATTCGGCGCTGGCGGCGGCCTTTGCTCCACCTATTGTCCAAACTCTCCTAATATACGGCTCTGACTACGAAGAGTGGAGAGAGAAAAAAATGACCGCATCTCCACGTGGTGAATGATGTTGATTGGGGCGAAGCTCTGGTGGTGCTGATGATACTGATTTTATTGTTCATAGGTAGTGCTGATGGTGCTGATTTTTTTTTATTGCTTATAGGTAGTGCTGGGTTCCGGGTTGCGTTTCGACTTCATTATTACTGCTTTATGGTCGGTGAAATGCAGAGCCATGCATGCAAAGTTTAACGCGATTATATACGCATTTGACCGCAGCGCCCTCTCCTGTATAGACGTTGAGCGGCTACTTGCAACGCTTCATCCATGACATCCCCAGCTCTTGAGTAACTACCACATCTTAGAGCCCGCTACTCGTCCCGCAGTCGTGGCCGAGTGGTTAAGGCGATGGACTAGAAATCCATTGGGGTGTCCCCGCACAGGTTCGAATCCTGTCGACTGCGCAAACAATTTTTCTTTCTTTTTTTGTGAGCACGGACGCCGGACGGATGGACGGACGGACAAGGCTAGACCCTAAGGAGCTTCGCCCCTAAAAAATGCCCTGCGCTGTTACCTGCGTGCAAATAAAGAAAATAAATGGGAAAACTGTGTCCGAGTGGCCGGTCTCTCCGGCGAAAAGTAAATCCGGTTGCTGTAGCTTTTTTACTGTAGAAAGTTCGTACAGGTGTAGGCCTTGAGCGACAACGAGTGGAAGTCTGAAATAATAAATAAAAAGGTGTTCTCTTGACGCAAAAGTCGCAGTGGTTGAGGGCAGTACAGCCGGCTGACTCCCCTGCTATTGAAGTAACGGAACAATGATACGCTACTTGATCATTTACTGAAATAAAACAGGACGCTATAGGATGATTTCGGAGTAGCCAAAAATATTCTAAGAACGCGAACCACTTCACCACGGCAGCCACGTGCGAGAGTTTGATATTCGGTACAGCCTCCCGGTACAGCCCAAAGATACACTCTAAATGCCGTAACCTCTAATAGAGGTTAAAATATTGCAAATTTGTTACCTTTACTTTATTGGTTACGGTGTAACCCTGAGCACGTAACCTTTATATTGGTTAGGCTGAAACCTGTACATAGAAGTTACGCCCTTTCCTCCTCGCCCCTCCCCCCCAACCGTCACGCCTTTATGCGTACGCGGTCCACGCAGCGCATACAAATAAAGGCATGTCATGTACATCGGTGGAATAATTAGCCCATTGGCTTTAAATACACGCGTCTCAGCCTGTGCATTGGAACCGGCATTGGGGTTCCAAATCGCAGCTCGGCCTCGCATGTGAGCTACATTGGCAAACACAATTTGTAACAGCTTGCAATTTTTTACTGGTAAACATTTGAATGAAACACAAAGTGCTCAACAAAGGCCCAGATGCGTGACCTGCAGAACAACCTTTTGCCTTTAGATTTACTCGACGGCGGCGTGCATTTTTAAAGCTAAGCTGTGTCAAAGTTACACATAGTATACACACTGCGCATACAAGAACCACCCAGTAATACAAAACATTCACCACACAGTGTAAAAAGAAAGATAGAGAACTTTATTTTCATAACGTTAGTGAACAAGATCGTGGCTCTTTTTTATTGGCTCTGCATAAGCATACGCTCCTCGCGCTTTGATTTCGGAAGATCACGTTGTGAATTACTGCTTAATTTTTTCGAGCAGGCTCCTGAGCTTTCCGTTCATAAGGCCCCTAGGGACGTTATCCCTAGGCCTCAAAAATTTCTGCAGGAAGATCAGCGGCTGCGCTAGGGCTTGGGGATAGTTTAGGTCAGGCACATGACCAGCGCATTTTCTGTTGTGCCGTTGACTCGAATCAATTCGTGTGGCTTGTCGCCGTGGACGAGAATCTTTTCCGAGGAGAAATAGATATGGGGCGAGTTGAAAACAACGTCTTCCGGCACCTCCATCTGTGTTAAAAACAAACAAAAAAAAGACTTGTAACTATGAGCGCAGGGTCTGTGATAGTAAGATGTAAAATAAACCCCAAAGAAATACATGTAAGTTTGCGCCTTCTTTTTTGGGAGAAAATATAGTAACTGCACTGCCAGGACTCGGGCCCTTACTTGCATGCTCGCAGCAATTTTCGTACACTGATATGGATTGGGTACACCACATAGCAGGGACATTAAATTCCAGGACGCTGCCTTACCTCGCTGATCAAGAAGTGCTTTGCCCCATGCGGCTGAATTTGCTTCTCGACGTCTTGGAACGTGCACACTTTCTCCAGAACGTCTGACGCAGCAACCACTGCTTTCTTCAAGGTGTCCTCTAGTACCGGCATCGGGGTTCCAAATCGCACCTCGGCCTCGCATGTGAGCTGCATTGGTAAAGACAATTTGTAACAGCTTGCAATTTTTTACTGGTAAACATTTGAATGAAACACAAAGTGCTCATAAAACGTCTTCACTTACATCTCGCCATCACAAGGGCAATGAAAAAAACAAGTCAGGAAACGTACGCTTAAAAGTTCATCCTTTGGCACCCAGTTTTTTGCCCGGTATGGGGAAAATTTCAGAGTATACCGGTTCAGTTTCGTGGCGTGAAATATTTTTCTGCGTTGTTAGACCCCGTCAGCAAAAAACATTAAATTAGTCTGCGCCGAGACAGTACGGGAAATCATTGAGATCATTACACTTCATGTTTAGCTCCTGAAAGTTGCAACAGCATCGTTTAAAGATTTTCGTTTTTAAAAGGCTCCAGTCGGTTTTAGAAACCCAAGCCATGGATGTGCAGCCTAGTCGATAATATTAGCTTCTGACTAATAGTCGCATGTTAACCCCGCGGTAGCTCAATGGCTAAGGCGTTGTGCTGCTGAGCCGTTCGCGTACGCGGTTCGAATCGTGAGTTATCTATCTTCATTCCAAGTCCGTTTTTCGAAAAGAGTAGCAAGTCAGAAATCTTGCATAATTTGCTGCCATTATAGCAATCGGTGAAAAGATGAGAATACATACCCAATGCGCTTAATTTCCCATGCGGTGTTGGTCCGTGGTCGCAGTAGCCACAGCGCAGTTCAGGTGAATCGGTGCGGAACGTTGCAGCCTCGACGAGGTACCCTAAGCACTTGCAATCTTCTTTGCACCGCCCTCGTAGGACACCCCACACGTCTCTGTTTGTCATGGATGTCATTATGGCCTAGGACGTGAGACGGAAAACATTACTTGTTTTTAAACGTGTATGTACATTTACAGAGTATACGACAAAACATGCATAGCAATTAAGGCCCGAAGAATACCCAGACCACGAAACAGCCAAACGACTAAGCGCTTATTGACAGCTCAGTTATTGCGTTGTCAACAAAAGCTTGGCGCTCCGCGCCTTCCGGTCGTTGCCCGCACTTTCATCGCACTTAAGCCATCATACAAGCTTTAAAAGATTACGAGCTGTTGGTATTGCTCTATGTAATGAATATGATCAGACATGCTTACCTTCCGGTACCTCCAGGACGGCGCGAAATGAACCGGGGAACGAAGAAGACTCAGAAGTTCTATACGTTGCGCGAACACAACATGGCCGAGCGCGGGAACAAACGTGCAGCACACAACGCGCGGCGACCTGCGGCTTCCCGACGAGACACAGGTCACGTGATTAATCACGTGGTGAAGCGCCCACGGAACTGGGGCGCGTAAAGGTTACAAGTTCGGTTTAGACATTACAAATTAGTGGTTACAACCGTTGCTCCGCAAAGTAACCTCTACGTTCCACGAGACCTTGGGCCGTAACCGTTATTCAAGGTAAAAAGGCTTGTAACGTTTATTGAATTGGCTTGTAACCGTTGATATAGAAGTTAAAAGCGTTTATAGGTAGACAGAAAGGTTACGGCATTTAGAGTGTAGAGAACGGCAACCTCCCGGATTGTCGTCTGCTAGCAGAGTCGGGCGCGTGCCCTCTCTCTCGTTTTACCCAGCCGAACCTGCTGAACTTCACGGATGTCTGTAGAGGGCGCTGCGGTCGAACAAAATGGCGCCGCCCTGAGAGCTCTAAATGGAATGGTCTGTATATATACTGACAAAACCTGGCAGATCGCCATGAGAAGTGGCCGCCGAGATGGAAAAGGTGGAGCGGTAGACAACGGACGAGAGGAGAACCACGTGACTGGTGCCCCACTGCGGTGAGACGCCGAAACACACTTCTCCCGAGCGAACAGGTGTGTTTCTGGTACTCGCCGCTACAAAAGCTGTGCGCTGACGTCCAGGTTCCCCGAGAAATGCTCTGTGCTAGCAGATCCTCGCGCTCCAAATCTGCGACCGGGCGCTCTATAGCTCCGTCGTCGAACTGCCCTGCTTTGTGAGTATAGAGGAGACTATGACCGTGCTTACTTCAGGGTCGCTAAACTCGTCATACACAACTTTCTTCGTGTTATGACATAGCGGGGGGAGGAGCCGAAAGATTGCTGCGAAGTTTTCTTTTTTCAAAAACCCTCAGATCCGTAGATCTTCGTGACGTTTTTCATTGAAAGGGGGAAAAATCCCTAGTACTCCCTAGGCGCCGAGCTAGAGCAGCACACGGAGACGAACGTGGTTCGTATACGTATAATGTCACGATGACGATTATCAGCTGCGACCTTGATGGTCTCTAAAAAGCACAGCGAAGGCTTGGGTAATTGCATTCTAAAATCAACACCGTCGAACTTGATAGTCTGATATCGTTCATATTTCCGCCGATAAAGCAGAAATTACTAAAAAATGTCCCTGTCGTCCCTTTTATTTATCTCGGCCTTTTGAACTTGATCAGAGTGTAGCCCGACGTGGCTAGGTCACAATCAGCCGAGTAGCATTGTCCACCTTTGGACGGATTTCGCTTACAGGCAGTTGTCCCCCTTCAGCGGGAGATAAAATATTTTTATGATAGACTTTCAAAGATAAGCCAAACTGAGATTAATTCTGCGTTCATCAACTGAAATAAGAGTAATGTCAGTTTGGTCAATATTGACAGTGATGTTTCGAGAACGCGAGGACACCAAGCTTTCATCGTACACAACCAAACTTTTCACCGTCGACTCGAACACGCACCATCAAATTTGTCGTTCACAACTGATAATCCTGACCCTGACGTCAAAGTTATGAACTATAAAAGGACGTCACTGAACGCGCCTGCACACAACGAGCCCTGGCACGAGCCTCTCGATTGAAAGTCTGTCATGGCCGCTCGTAAGTTCATGGAACGCGCCCCGTTTTAATTCCAGAATCTCTAGAACCATAATTTAGAAAATTGCACGCTGTGCTGTTTTTCGTCATCGCTCAGTTGGAACGCCTCTAAGCAGGGTCGTCGAAACAGAAGAACGGGGAGGGGGGCGATTCACCCCCCCCCCCCCCAAGTGGCGTTCAAAAAGGGTGCGCAAAGGGCATAAGGGTGTAAGGGGGGGGGGGGGGGGGGATATCGCCCCAGCCCCGGACTATAGCATTTTAGAGAGTTCTAATAAAAAAAAAAATGACAGACGTTTACAGTACTCTATAATGTCGAATTAAAGCGCAGCTCTTGAGGAGGAGGAGGGGAGGGCAAGGAGGGGAGGGTATGCCTCTCCGCCCCCCCTCCTCCTATCCTGTTGCTTTCTCATTTAGCGGGGAAACCTAATTGGTGTCAAAATCACGTGACGTCAATTTCCCCGCTAAATTTAGTGAAAAAACGTTCCATAATGGAACGCGCGCGCGGTTACGCCAACGGCGACGCCGCTCAAGCTCGAAAGGGGCGCATAAGAGTTGCGCTCTAAACATTCGGGGGAAGGGATATCCCCCTTCTTCACTACTATCACCCCACCCCCCTTCTCTCTCTCTCTTTCCCGAACAATTTCTACGGCCCATCCTGACCCCTATTTGTGTGTGTGTTTGTGTTGGTCATACCTTTTATTTCCCTTTTCCCGGCTTTTTCTCGCCATCCCCCCTGTCCCCCTCATCTCTCAGACATTACCGACGTCTCTATACACAACGCCTGTGGGTGATTCCGGTGGCGTTGTTGACAGTGGCGGAAGATGAGCTCTAAACCCGCGTACACCGCGCACGGCTCCACAATATCACAAAGTTTAATCTTCGCCTCGATTCCGAAGCGAAGATTTTGGCCTCAAATAACTCCTTCCCAAAGTTGTGAAACGTCACTTTGTCGTCACCAATAACTTCCACAAACGACGATCTTGCGACGAAAAAGTTCAGAGTATTTACAGCCCGCCTAGGTACAATCTACGTTTCATTGACTCTATCGCGGCGTAGGGATGTAGGGACACGCGGGCGCGACGTCATCAGTGCAGCCGTTCAATCGGCTGGCCCCACGGTGTTGCTCGCGCGCGCTCCGATGAAGCTCGCTACAACTTTGTGCCCAACATTCTCGCTGGAATTTGAGCACCGAGAGAGCTTGGATGATTGACATCTCGTCCCGCGCGACGCCAACGTCGCGGGAGTCCAATCAGCACGCTCCGCGAACTTCGTGCCCAACTTTGTGTTTGACGAGTTTAGCGACCCAGGAGCATCGAATGACTAAACGCCTGCCAAAGGTACCATCGCGAGCATGCTGCATGTGTTTGAGACTTATCACTGTTGTTTGTTTCTGTTTGTCGCTCTAGTGGGACTCGGGAATAACAAAACATGCTGCTTCGTAGCACCGACCATAGAAACGCATCGCAGAAATATAACAGTTCACTACAGGCGTCTCATGGCTGCTGGGGGCAAAAAATTCTCAAGGTTCCGTCAAACTCATGTGAAGTGACGATCTGTTTTTTGCTGTTACGTCTAGGATTAGATAACTTTTACGGAAGCACTGCCCGCTCAAATTAGCTGGAAAACACGCCCGCGTACACTTAGCAGTAAAAGGCCGGGAAATTCGTTTGTAACGTTACATCAGCACAGACTCGAGCGTAACGCGTTACAAGGTACGCGTTACTTTCACCTTGTTACTTTTTGGTAACAAATTAACAATATAGTTGCTTAAAAATATACGAATAGCGTTTTTTTTAATGAGGTAGCGATTAACGGTGTTTAGTTACTGATGGAGAGGAACGTGTATGACACAAGTTACACAATTTTGTTTAAATCCTAGCTCGCTCAAACAAAGGCGCCAGCAAGAAATAAAAAACAAATGTTCATGAATGCGCCAGAAAATATTAGATGGCGGCCACTGCTTCAGAAAAACCGACACATCCTGACTAACCAGAACATGTCTCGTTCCCATTGGAGCTCAAGTAAGGCACTCCTTTTGAATCTCACTAACGAGTAACCAGTGTTGGGTAACGTACATCTAGAAAGTACTTGAAGAAGAATGCAAAGTAATTGAGAGGTTATGTAGTTGAAGTAAAGTAGTAAGTACACCGGGCGCAATGTACTTGAGCTATAGGACTATAAATACAATGCACATTCCAAAGTAAGGTACAATCACTTTTTAAGACAACCTTTCATGATGCCCTTTCATTCCTTTATGCAGTGTTTCTTTTTTAATGGTGTGCATTGCTTCAGGCCCCAGGGGTAATCGGGGATGCATCCGTTATTTTCGGAAATGGCGGCGAATATTGGACAAAGTCAGGTGGCCACAGAGTCGTTGTTTTGCTCTCTTTGACGAACTATCTAACACAATCAACTTTTAAGGCTTTTAGAGAAATGACTACATGACGTCCCGAACATCGCTAGCGCGTTTTTACATGACGACACACATGATAAGAGTTTTCTTTGTTTTGTTTTAAAATTTGAGGAATGTTTGTGTATGTACTTTGAGATCGGAATTCTACTTTCCTTGGACAGTACCGGAAAAAATACTTTAAGTAAAGTACAAGCAGACACTCAGAGAATGTACGTCAAGTAACGTACAAGTTTTTAAACCTACTTGAAGTAGTACTTTAAGCACAATGTATTTGAATTACTTCTCAAAACTACGAGTAATGAACTTAGTAGTTATTTTGGAGCAAGTAACAAATAAGAATGTTTAGTTTTTTGTTATTTTTTCAGTAACGTGTACATGTTCGCATCTGCATTAGTCTGTGTAGTTGCATCTCTGTTCAAAATCCCCCCTCTAAAAAAAAAGGAATCAAATACTCTATTTAAAAATAAGAAAAAAAAAACGTAAAACGCGAAAAAAAAAAGCGAGACAAGGTCACTCACCCAGTTTCACGACACAATCTCTGCCTAGCTGCGATCGCATCCAAGTGTCGCATTCCACGCACACCCGCAAAACACTCGCAGCACGGCGGAGCACGCTCACCGCTCCACACCGAGATCGCAGTTCGGCGCGGAGAAGGCCGAGGGAGACGGGGCTCTTTTCCCAACCCCTGCGAGGCGCGGCGGACCTCGGGTCTGCGCGAACCGATGTCCCGGCAGACACTGGCTCCGGCCGGGGTTTCGAGCACGCGAGAGCGGAGACCCGCAGTCAGCGAGCGCTGCACTCCGGTATCGACCCGATCCGATACCACCTGAAAGTCAAGGCCTGAGCCTTTGCTTCCCAAACGTCATCACTAGTGGCCCCACGCAGTGCCGCCTATAGGCGGAGCGCAAGTTAGTCTGCTTCTTGCGCAGGGCTTGCGGTGACGTCAAGACGCCGAGCTCTGATTGGCTCTGATTAGAAGGATAGTTGATAGACGTCTATGCTAGCTATACCTTGAGGTCTACACACTATCCTTCAAATCGAGCCAATCAGAGGTCGGCGTTCTGACGTGACCGCAAGCCCCCCCCCCCCCCCCCCCCGTGCAAGAAGCAGACGAATTTGCGCACCGCGTATATAGCTCGCCATCGCTTCCTGCTCGTCTTGTAGCGTCTCAGAACGAACGCGACGCTAACACGCAAAGCGCCAAGATCGACGCGTCTATCGCGGCTTCTCTCGTTCAGCATGAGCGTGTTTGCCGCTTAGGGCAAATCGCGGACCCACTAACGCTGACGTCACGCGTGGGCCTTATCTTTTAGGTGGTATCACCCGACGTCAAAGGCACGGGGGGGGGGGGGGGGGGGGGGTTCCGGCGCCGGAATTTACCGTCTGCGATAGAAGCGGCGCGTAACTTGAACACGGTGCTTCGAATGCGTTTTCGACACGAGTGGTTAGCGTCCGATACAACGCCCACGTGTCTAAAGAGGACCCGAAGCAACGACAAACGACGCCGTACATAGGACCCGCGGCGTGTCAAGTCATGTCATGTTGGTAGATGTCGCAATCCTGGTCGTTTGGTCGCAGACGTTTCGGTCAACGAAAGGGGACGGACGCGAGGGTTCGCTGTCGTCGCGCGTCCCATCTATAATAGCGTGCCTCGATAGTCACGCGGTTTATCGGCCGCGTTTGCAATAGACATGTAGCTCTCAAGTTCTGAACAGCGCCCCTGGCGACAAACATCGAATATTTTTAGGTCGCGTTTCCACTGTGCGTAGCGTTGCGTCCTTCCAAACGCTCTGTTAGTGCGCGTGAAACATGAGCAGACGCCGAGGGAAGCTGACAGACGCTATAGTTTACGCCCGTGCATGGTGGCACGATACCGCTTCACGTCAGCATTAGGGAGTTTTCGTAGACCGCGTTTCCCCTCCGCTAAGCCCTCCGCAACGAAGCAGCCGCTACTGCGCCGGCGCGCCGATGGCCTTGACAGTAGAGTTCCGGCTAGCGTAACTGGTTGCGGAGAGCGTTGCGGGACAGTGGAAACGATCTACGAAAACTCCCTATTAAATGGTCGCGTCTCGCAGACGGTAGCGGAGGCGCCATTTTAGTGGTCGCGTCTCGTGAACGCTATACAGCGCCCACTGGCCGAGAGAAACAGGCCTATAACAAACTGCGAGGAGGAGCCGAAAGTGTCAATCCTCCGCTGCAAGATCCTCCCACCTTGGCTCAGCCTCTCCTCCTCTCCACACGTCAACTGACGCATATGCGCCTGAGCAGCGCAATCTGTACCAGATTTATCCGCCATTAAATCGCAAACGCTCTATGATATCAGTTGCTTTTTTTTTTTTTCTTATATCTAGGCTCTGTCTATATAGTCCGGTCTTGTGTCTGCTCTGGTTTCCGTCGACCGTCTGACTGCGGAGCAACCTGCGGCAGAACGGACGCCTGCCGTATTCGCCGCGCGACACTTCCGTGACGTGATTGGGCGGAAATCGAGGAGACGCATTTGCCGACTCGGTATTGGCGGCGAGTTGCTTTTGTGGCGCCCTCCTATGGTTCCCTCTCGTGATGTCATTACCATGTAAGCAACACGTTCGATGGTGTTTGTAACGAGCATGGTGGAAGCTTGAAATCATTGCGCTCTGAAACTAACACTGCCAACACCGTCAAAATTGAAGTTCTGACACTCCTCTTATTTCCGTCGATTTGAAATTCTTTGCTGACGTCAAAGTCCGCATTCGGCCAATCGTGGAAGGCCGATAACAGCGACGCTCTCGATCGCTCACGTCGTCAATAGACCTTTTTCACGAGGGCGCCGCCATCTTGAATTGTCGTCACTTTCAGTGTGGGCCAACATGGGCGAAAACATTGTTTTGCCGTCGCCACGCCAATAGACGACATTTAGAATTTAAGCAGCGTAACCAAATGCTTTACTAGGGGGAATACATTCCACTCTGCTCATTTGCATTAGACAGAACGCTTACAGCGCCGAATCCAGCCCTGACGGAGGGGAGGTCCGCGTCAGTTCACGCGCAACTGCACGTGGATGTTCGCGGCGACCGCGGCGGTGTCATCGCCGATTCCACCTAACCGCTCATTCACACTGGAAGCGGATCCGCGTTCGCAAAGTGGTTGCGAACCTTGTACAATTGCACGCGCACTTGATGTCATCGAGTGCGCGTGCAATTGTACTGGATCTTTTTACAACCACGTTCGCAACCGCTTTGCGAACGCGGATCCGCTTCCAATGTGAATGAGCGGTTAAAGGCTGAACTTCATGGGACGAATATGCTGCGAATAACCGACGAATTTCGCCCGGCGGCTTTTGCTCTGCGAGTGGAATCAACACAGTGGCTGCTACGTCGCGCTCAAAGCGAGCGTGCCGTCGGGCGGCGTTCGCCAGTTATTCGTCACTCAATTCGTTCCATGGAGTTCAGCCTTAAGGCCTGTTCACACATGCAGCGGAGCGCTACAAGCATAGCGCTAACCTCGCGCTAAGCGCGTGCTGACCGGAGCGTTCACCAGCTTTGAATCGCACCGCCAAAACTGCTGCTCGTGGCAGGCGATAAGTAGCTGACGGCACGTGAGGAGCGCTACATCAGCGCTTCGCTTCATGTGAGAACCGGCCTTTAAAGGGGCGATGCAACAATTTTCGTACTTTGCGCAAATACCGCTTAGAACGCATCCCTGACGTTAATGACCTATGAAACACGCGTTCGTTTTTCACCCCACGCAATAGAAGTCCCAGAAAAAAAAAATAAAGAAAAACGAGCACCGTTCACCTCCTCAACTCGCAGCCAGAACAAGCGGCCACGTTATCTGGAGCGGATTATATGCCGCCAGTGTTGATCATAGCCACGCGCTGGGGTTGGCAAAGCACAGGACACGCGCTGAGTTCCAGACATTGTCATGGCTCGGCCATTGTCGTCGTTGCAGCGATTGAACACGGGCCACTACCCGAATGCTTCTCGAGCTAGTAATTATCACGAGCCCAAATCGAGTGCTCACGCAATGCTCGGGTCCAATTTATGAACCGAATTCAAATATCGTCATTGGGGTGTATTGCGATCCCCACGTTACGTCATCAAATTTTGCAAAGGAGAGATTAAATGAAAATGATCGATTTTGTCCTTGAAATTACACCGCAACAAAGGTGTTTCTTGGCCAGTGGCGTTGCGTGTGAGTATCTTTGAGTCCTACTAGTGCCAGTAAGCTCGTGTAAAGTGAAAAACATTCCAATTGAATAGCGTTGCACCGCTCCTTTAAGCCCCTTCATGTTTCAAAAGTAGCGCAAGGTGCGTAGATGCACAAGGCACGTGCAACGTGCAACCCTTGGGAAAATCATGGCGGCACAGCGCAGCAAAGTATTTGACTCACCACTAAGCTAGACTTTAGACGTCATGTTATTCTTAGAAGTGGCGCGCGGCACGTGTCTCGCGCATTTCCAGAACAATGAATTTGGCATGTAGAACAACCATCATCATCAATATCATCATTTACCGCCCGATAGCCGAGACCTCCCCGACGATAGATGGCTCTCGCCAAGCCCTGAAAACCTGTCCGCGCCGAGGCTATTGCATTTGAGAGGAGTGGAATGTATTCCCCCTAGTCAAGTATTTGGCGTAACTGTCACACATTCTCTTTTTGCCTCCCCTCTATATTTTTTTACTATGTACAGGTTGAAAAGTTTTTTTTTTTCGCCGCCCGTACCGGATATGTTTATCAGGTGGCTGGCGACGAGAGTACACAAAAAAGGCCTATAAGCACCAGTCGGAGACGCGCTAGAGATACCATAGCTTGGACACAATCAAGACCTTATCATACAGACATGCCAGCCTTCAGGAAAAAATAATTCGCAAACTTTTATCGAGATTTTTTTTTTTTTTTCAGATTTCATTTGGTAAATTATTTAACCTAAAGCCGCGATCACGCTGCTAATAAATCATACAAAATACAAGTCTGGAGATACTGTCTGGGGAATGTATATTTTTGAACTTCTAGGGGATTAGGAGCTTTAGAGCTTTTTTTAACTTGTACGCTAGGTGGCGCGAGCTGCCGCCCGATGCAAAGGGTACAGCCGTTATCATCTATCGATCCATTCTTTCTTGTATAACGGTCCTCTCATATTTTTCGTAAAAAAAAACTGTCTGCAGATGTTCGAAGCATAGATATATATGAAGCAAACACGCTTGGAAGATGCTTGAGGCGTGGCCGCAGACAAGTTTTGTCATCGTGTCTGTAGCTTGTCTTCTGTTATACTATGTACGAGCAGTGTAATTCTGGCTCCAGAAACGCATAGAAGAGGTGAAGCAATTGCATTAACGGTAGATATTTTAGGAAGAACGTAAGTTCGCCCTATCGGTTTTGGCTACAGTGCTCTACGTGCCCAACAATACGAAGCCTCTCTCTATAGCCTTAAACGAAACGGACCAGAGAAATGCGAATGTCACCTGTCCCGTTGTGATCTCCCCTCAAGATGAGAGAGAGAGAGAGAGAGAGAGAGAGAAAAGAAAACGAGTGGCTGCGTGTAGTTCACGCTTGTGTATAGCAAGATTTGGTTTTACTCGCAACAAAACAATTCTTTCTCGGGCTTGAAACTTGAAAAACTGCGCGACACAGTTAATGTGAACTAGCGATCCACGGTTTTTTTTTTTTTTTGCTTTTCACAAACGTTGGGGTGGCATACAAAAAGTTACTATACCTGTTTTCACCTCAAGAACCGAAGTAAAACAAGTCCGGCTCCTCGCGGAACATTACTGATTTCCCCCTTTTTGTGGATAATGAAGACACATGTAGGTGAATTTTAGATTAGATATATGTTATCTTATCAAGACGTACACGTTTCAAACGCCAAAAGCATCGCTTTTTGCTCCGACAACCGAATCTCGTAAGAACTATTTCGCGCCGCGTAGGAACAATGAGAAAAACCTACTTTTTTCTTGAGGTGAAAACAGGTATAGTGTTGTGACAATTGTTATTTTGGGGCACTAACCTCTGCGGTACGATTTAGTGCTCGTCGAAACCCTGGTTGAGTAAAATGCGAACCAGTGCCAATGTTCCGTTTGCGCTGCGTTGCAAAGTATACACATTTTTTTATAATATAACAAAGAAGTGATCTTATAGGCTTATGCCACTGTCTATACCCCTACGACAGCATGTCACCTGCTTGTCGTACAATGTTGTCAAGAGTCTCTTGCTGAAGTATATATGCCACTGGGCGCCGAGAGAGATTTAACACTTACTTTTAAAACATACACGTGTTGTCTTTGACCGCGAAGGAGCGCAGACAATAAACTAAAATACTCGAACCAATGAGAAACAGAAACATATTAAAAAGAACTGGTCTTATAGCGCATATTAGAAGGCTCTAGAAGCTCCTGGCACGCCCCCACTGCCGCCAGCCGGTGTTCTTCCGACGGCCAAATAGGTGCGCGTAGCGCATGACGTCTTTGTAGAAGAGTGCATACCGTTTACCCGCAAGGAATACAATAGAGGATGCACACGCAAATAACACACCTTTCTTCCTAGCAAGCCCAGCGACTTATTGCCCGGGCCCGGCCCTTGTGCGCCCTTTGCCGCCTCAACGTCTTTCTCTTTCACATTACCACAGGTCACAAAACTCGTCATGGCTACTGTGTTTCCCGGTCGGTCCACATTCGCGCACCCCAAGAGCGAGGTGCACAACAAACCCCAACATGGCAGAAATTCGTACGTGGTGCCAGCTTTGCTCAAAATGGCAGCGCACAGGAGCCTTTCTTGAAAACGTGTGTACGGAGTGATAATTAGATGCTCGCCAACCGCCGCGACCCTGCGTTTCTTAAAGGCCGACAACGAGCAGCCAGAAAGCAGGAACCTTCACCCTCAATTATTCCCGGTTCCTTTCCATATACGAGAAAGAGGAACATCCTCTTTCTCAAATGGAAAGAAAGAGTGCGAGAGAGAGTGGAGAGAGGGAAACTGGGGACCAGACTTTCTGCCGGGCAGAAGGCTATATTCTCTAGGCCGGCCTTTTAGATCTTAACGGCTACAGTTGGCGGATTGCTTCTTTTAACGATTCTTTTTAGCTGACCTTTTCAATCTGACTCTACCGTTTCACAGCCCTACAGTTCTACGCCATCACAGCCGGATCCAGACAGCACCGCCTATTCGAGCGGGTCGGAGTCCACCTACGATGACGTCAAGAGAAGGCCTTGTCTTCTAGGTGGTATATTGCTTTACTTCAATTGAGCGGCGCGGCCTGCATCACCAAGCATTGGATAACTTACTACGGCATCAGCCAGCAGCGCGTTTAGGTACTTGGCGTCGCGAGCATTTTCCCCTTGATTTCACAACGTTTTTATCTGGTGCTGTGGTTCATTCACTACCCGGGACACAAAAGCCTCAAGAATTATACCAGATTCCCAAAATCTGGTGGAGAATTTCATCATCTGGTTACACTTTAGACATGCGTGCCACCGTTTTTCTGCGTTTTTACACGAGTGTGTGTGTGTGGGGGGGGGGGGGGGGGGGGGGGGGTTATCGTTTTTCATCTGTGTCCGGCAATTTTCAAACGCGCTAGAGCGTCAAACTTTGTTTTTTTCCAATTTCGTGGTGTTACGCGGAAACTGCTCATAGTTCCGTAGTTTCCTGGCGTCGATTCATCTTTCAACTTAGAAGTGTTTCTTGGGGGGTTTATTTCTTCGATTCGGTGTTTCTCGGTACCGTCTTTCGGTGTAGGCAAGAAATCGGCGTTTCGGGAAGGGAAAGGGGGGGGGGGGGTTGTGCTGAATAAAATAGGATGCGGCTGTACGATTCCCCAACTTCCAGGGAACATGCACATGACCCGGAGACTTCAAAATCCTACTGGTGCCAATAAGAGAAAAAAAAAAAAAAAAAAAAAAACAGGATGGTGACTGCGGCTTCTGAAAACAGAAGCAGCGTCTCGGAGTTGTCAGTGGGAGCTGTGCTGTCTCGTACACGTTACAGGAAAAAAGAAAAAGCGTTCGATTACAGTTTCAATTATCGGGACGAGCATCGTACCGGCGGGCGGTCGCGTATCACTACTGCGTGGTGCACCCTAAAGATTCCAAGCTAGCAAGTGGTGGCCAAATCTCTCATCTCAGACACCAAACGCCCGCTGGGGCTGATTGGCTTCCCACTGTCTAAAGTTCTAAACAAACACACGACACAATAGACCCTATTCAAAAGTACGTGGCGTCGAGTAGCCTGCAATGCCTGTGCCGAGCGCAAGTTCGTCTGCTTCTTTTGCAGGGGTTGTTGTGACGTCAGAAAGACGCCGGGCTCTGGCTCCGATTGAAGGATAGTGGGTAGACCTCGAAGCAAGCTGCCTTTGAGGTTCACTCATTATCCTTCATTCAGAACCAATCAGAGCTCGGCGTTTTGACGTCACTACAACCCATGCAAAAGAAGCAGACGAACTTGCGCTCCGCATTATCCGAGTTGGTAATTGTTTTTGGGCATGCACTATGATCATGTATCGGACACGAATGCTCCGTCAGAGGTCTCGGATACAGTCAAAGTCTCCGTGCCAAAACATATGGCGCCCGCCAATGTTGCTTGATGGGGTTTTCGAAAAGGCTCTACTCAGGAACTCGAGGATGTGGATTGCGGGGCTCTGCGAGCTCTGTCCATGCTCTAAGTGAAGGGAGCATGCTACTTCCCGCTATCAGCGCAAAGCCGCTCGCGTACGATCTGCGAAAGGTTTCTAGAGTTTGGAGATATTTGTTATGAAACGCCAACAGGGAACTTACTTTAGTGCCTCGTCCGACCAGCAGCAAGCGAAAGTGAGACTTGCATGAGCCATGCTTCAAGATGTTCACTCTAAAAGAAACTGCAACTAAAAACAAGGAAAGAAGGAGAGCTGTCTGGCACGCACAAAGGGAAGGCCGGGTAAAAAAGGGGATAGGGGAGTGTGGAGAGGGCGAAGAAAGAATGTCTCCTGTTTCAGCGGGCGCGCTTCTTAAATATGAAGCGCCGTGGAGAACTGGTAATCTCGCCTTTTTTCTTTACAAAACTCCGTTTACCGCTAAGCCGACGGCGGTGGAAGCTATGTGCTCGTTGGGCCAGTCATAGGTGGCGGGGTGCATATTTTCGCCACGTGATCATGGTACCGCCGCCGTACCGACACACGCGGAGATTAGGGTCACGTGATGAAAGGGAGACGGTTCATTGGTTCGGAGAGTGCCTAGCTCCCACCGTACTGTCAGCTTCGCAGCTGCCCTACTCCTCCGCGCTACCATCCAAAATTAAACGGTGGAATTCGGCGTGGGGTGGAAAAGTTTTGAGTCACTTTGGCGGGCTTGAAGTCATGAGCCGTGCTCAACTTTTCGTGGACTATGAAGCCCCCCTCCCTCTATCCCTTTTTTTTCTTTCTTCACCTGTTTCTATGTTTTTTTTTTTATTTTCCTTTAAAAAAACTGCACTCGAATGTAGTTTTTAAAAATTCGACTAGAACAAAACGACCGAATTTACTTGGCGACCGAAATTGTGAAAATAAGGCGTGGCCATTTCTACTTTGAAGTAAAGATTTGTTTAGTCATTCTTTTTTTTATTGATTACATCGTAAAATAAGAACAAATCTTTCAGCGTACTGCAAGTGTACGCTGAAAGAGCGTAAGCAGGTATTCTTTCAGCACACTTTGCCAAATATGTTAACAAACAACCGTGGTCAATTTTGGAATCTTACTATAATCAAAAAGCCTCTTCAGACATCAATCTAGTTGATAGTTGTTGTGAACGTATACCGATGGGTGAGTGTGCCAATGTTTTGAACAGTATATTCTCTGATGTCTTCACTGTGTCCCCGACAATAACTGACTTCTTTCGTAACTTCTGATGTTTTCCCAGTAGATCCTATTATTACCGATTTCAGTGGCGTAGCCAACATTCTAGAATCACTCAAAGTGTCAAAATCATGTAGAATAGATAATATCAAGAGCAAATAGCAAATATCTTCAACACCAAATTTTCATCTGGACTTTTCATAAGTAAACTTTTTCAGCAGTCCCTGGAAACAGGAATGGTACCCTCCGATTGAAAAATTAGCAAGGTTATCGCAGTCCGGAAGTCCGGCAGTAAATTGACTCCACTAAATTACGGCCCGACATCAATCGCATTTCCAGAAAAATCATCGAGCATATCAATCAATGTATCAATCAATTTTATTTACACCATCAGGGTTTGATGTGGGCTGCAGAGGCAGAAAGTCAAAACAGTTTTGATTTGACAACGCCTCTACGGCCTTACAATTGGCAAACAGTAACAAAAACAACAGCAACCAGGGAAAACCAAACAATAGTGACATGGGATGGCAAAAAAGAAAAAAAAACTTATATGATCAACACTTACATACTGTATTTTGCTGCTAGAGGAATAATTTTGTCCTTATACAAAAAGAACGACAGCATCTAGTGACTCGATGTATACAAAAACAATATACTGTAAACGACTTAATTTTCGCGGGCTCAAATTTTCGCGAATCGGGCCGAAGCTGAAAAGTTGAAATTATTCGCTGGTTTTAATTTTCGCGAATCGAGTGTAGCTTCCGTAGCGTTCACATATTGCCCGAATTGTTCGCGGGACGTATTTTTCGTGAATTGTAGGCGATTCGCGTAATTCGCGAAAATTAGGTCCTCGCGAAAATTTAGTCATTTACAGTATATATAAAACAGATATTTTTACAGCTCACAAAGACAATTTTATTTTTATTTGTGAAACCAAAGTTCTCGAATTTCATTTAGATGTAGGTTTTCAATGTTTGACAAATTATGTTTTTTAACTTTATTTAAGACAGTTGGAAAATGATAGCTCAACATTTGAAACCCATAGTTCGTGCGATTGAATGGAATTTTCCAGCGCTCCCTTTCCCTAACGTCATGAGGTTTGGAAATCAAAGTTAAATTGAAAATAAAAGTAAAAATGATTCATTACATCGAAGGGAGGATCTATATTGTGCGAGCGATATAGATCACTCATCATTTACAAGCCCCTTATTAACTATACCTGGACTCCTGCGAATTTTTCCCCAACGCTCAACATGGCTTCCGCAAACATCTTTCATGTGAGACTCAACTTACTTTTTTTACTAAAGACCTGTTTAGAAATCTTGACTCTGGCTTTTCTACTGACCCTGTTTTCCTTGACTTCGCTAGAGCATTCGACAAAGTCCCACATGATCGTCTATTGTTTAAAATCTCTTCACTAAAAATATATCCCCAAGTTTTAAAAGGGATTGAATTTTTCTTTAGCCATCGCTCTCAATTTGTTTTAGCTAACAACACTGCTTCCTCCTTAGCTCCCGTTTCTTCCGACGTTCCGCAGGGAACTGTCCTAGGCTCTTTGCTTTCTCTAATTACTATTAACGACCTCCCTCTTCAACTCATGTCGGCCATTCGCCTTTTTGCTCATTATTTTGTTATTTACCGGCTAATAAAATCTCCCAATGACCACCTTATCCTTCAGAATGATATTAACAAAATTACTGACTCGTGCCGTACCTGGCAAATGTCTTTGAATGTTAACAATTGCATGCATATATCCTTTGCGCGCTCCTCTTCCCTGCCCATAATTACGTTAGCACTTAACGACATTGCGATTGAAACTGCTACCCATTATAAATATCTAGGTGCGCATTTAACCCCTAACCTATCCTGGAATGTTCATATTGATAAAACGATTTTCTCAGCGAATCAATCACTCGGTTATATCCGGGGTAATTTTAGAAATGCTTCTTCTCACCTAAAAAAAAAAAAACAAAAAAAAACTACTTCTTTATATCATTCTTGTTCCTCCTAAACTAGAATATGCTTCATCTATGTGGCACCCTCACCAATCTGGCCAAATGAATGCAATCAAAGCGGTTCAAAATCGTGCTGCTCGCTTTATTCTTTCCGACTATACTCCCGTTTTTTCAAGTGTTACTGCAATGAAATCACAACTAACCCTTCCCGATCTTTCCTCGCGTCGTAAAATTTTCCGGCTTTGCCTTCTTCCTAAAGTTTATTATTCTACCCCTTTACAAGAGTCCCTTCATATCCCTCTCAATTATATTTCAGCAAGACTCGACCGGTTCGTGCAAGATTTTCCGGCTTAATAGACCCTTTCTAGAGTTCCTGTATAGGCTCCCTACGGGAGCCAGAGTTGCGCGTTTGATTCCACATGCCGCGTGCCCCCCTCGCCGCTATTCGCCGAGATCCGATCACGTGAGGAGCCGTATCAAGTGTCGTGCAGCAAAGTAGACGTTGCACGCGCCCCGGCGTACGTTCCCAGGCTTTTGAGCCCGCCGCGCGCCTCGAATGCGCGGCGCTGCTATTCGCCGAGTTTAGTCACGTGAGGAGCTGGATCCACATGCCATGCGTGAACGCGCAACTCTGGCTCCCGTAGGGAGCCTATAGACGTTTCCACTGTTTACAAAAATCACAGTCCACACGTGTTAAATCACAGTCCAGAACGCGCACGTTTGTCGCTTCGGAAACCGAGCAAATCACGCGCCATACGCACGAACACTGAAAATGGAACCTGCCAAGTGCCCTTTTTTGGAAAGGTCTATACAGGAACTCTAACCCTTTCCGAAATTCAGTGCCATCTGGTGGTTTGTAAAACAGTTTAGGTTTTGCCATATCAATGGCGGAAATGAACTTGTATCGGCACCGTCACTTTCGCAAGTCAACGGCACGCGAGGAATTGTTCAGTGTGAGGTCTTTCTCGATCGCTTTCAGTTCGATGGTGACCAAGAACCTGCATTCAGAACAAAGCTCCAACCCACTCAGATGCCGAAAATTCTATACACCAAAGAGCTTTAAAGCCGATTGTGTGCCACCCACAGATTGACTGAATCTGAGTTATTAGAAATAAACGCTTACGTAGCTCTTCTGTTGCATTTCTACGTCGCGTCGTACTGACCCCCAGAATGTACAGGCCTCGCAAGATCCGCTTAGGAGCATCTTCAACGTCTTCCTTTATCAGTCACTAGAAGGCCGCCATTGGTATGGCACAGATGCCGTTCTACAGATGATGATAGTGATCAAAGTGGCCAGACTGAATTTCGGAAAGGGTCTATACTGCTTCTACGGCGCTCCAACATTCTCTCCTACCCGCTACCATTGTGGACTGGAATGGCCTTCCCGATAGCATTGTAACCATCACCGATAACATCAAGTTTCTCCTCGCACTAACCACCCACTCGCCTCTGTAATGCCCCTCGGGCCCATGAGAGTATTTCTGAATACATAAATAAATAAATCATACTCCTTGAGATTTCTTCGCCCGATGGTCCGCGCAAACCCTACGGCAGGGACCGTCACCCGAATTCGTGACGCCACATGCCTTCGCGGTTTTACCCGACACTGCGTCACATGACGCAACGGCAGGTCAGGTGACGTGACGTGACGTTACATAATGTTACGTGACGGCAGGTCCTGTGACGTGACATCGCGACGTGACGTTACGGCAAGTCAGGTGATGTCACGTCGCGTGTGGTTACTTGACGTCAGATGACGTAAGGTTACGTGACGTTACGGTGTCACGTGACACGACGCGACGTTAGGTCACGTGACGTGACCTGACGGTCAACAGCTCGTCACCATAACGTAGCATGACGTTTATTTTCTTTCCAAACAAATTGAAAGCATCGTTCTTTACATATACTGCATTTCCAATGTTTTCTCTCTTCTTTTTTCACGGACGTAATTTTTTTTTTTTTACATCTGTCATTGCGTCGTGTTTCTCCACTCCTAAATCGATAGCAAGGTTTCTCAACCGTGCATAAAGAGCCCTCCATAGCGGGAGCACTTTTTTTTTTTTTTTTTCGAGAGCACATGTTTATTTAGGTGGCTCGTTCGCCTCTCGAAACATTTCCCGCATTCCTGTTCGGATTGCGTGAACGAGTGCCGAGTTGGCAGAAACACAAACACGCGCGGGATCGATGCTTGCCCGGGTGAAAGAACGGTCCGCGATGAGCTCCAGCGCTCAAAACTTTCGGGAGGGCAGGATGCGGAATGGGCGTATATCTCCCGCATGTAGTACGCCCTTACGCAAGGCCTCGCTGTAAACACACGAGTCATCGGTTTTCCTTTGATCAGTTCACTCGGTGAAAATGGCAATATGTTTCTCGATAATGAAGGCAATACGAAAAAAAAAAATGAAAGCGACCTTTGCTTTCAATGTCCTGCAATGCACGCGTAATGCATTATAGGGAATTGGTGTACGTGTCACATTCCGTATGTTTTCCCGATAAATTTAGCGGGGAAACTGAAGGGTTGTATAGGTTCCGTGGCGTCGATGGAAAACTGGATTGGTGTCTATACTCTGTTTCATACTTAGCGTGCAACGCTGTCAAAGCTACTGGCGCGAGCATGGGGCTTGATCTCGTTGATCATTTGAACGCGTTCTCGCGCAAACAAAACCATAGATGAAGCCATGCGCTCGCGACAGTAGCTTTGACAGCTTTGCACGCTAAGTATGAAACAGAGTATAGATCACAAGACGCGAATTTTCCCGCTCAGTTTAGTGGGTAGCGGATTCGGTGCACGGGTCACGTGACGTCAATTTCCCTCGGAATTTACCGGGGAAACTGAACTGGGGATTTGGTCACAAGACGTGAATTTTCTCCGCAAAATTTAGCGGGAAAACCGAGCTAAGATTTTTTTTTTCCTTCCTCATGTACTTACGCGTGCTGTCTCTACCGACCTTATTCACGGGCACACCCTTCGGTACCACGACAACCAAATGAACTCTTATTCCTCGCCGCAGCTAGTGTCGGGTGTTGCACAAATGAACTATAATGGACCTTTTGTATAAATACGCGGTGCGCATGCGCGGAGTATTTCATGCGCCTGGGTTCGAGAGTATCTAGTTCCAAACAATCCGCCATCTTGCATTTCTCGCCTTTGAGCGGTTTCGTTGTGTCGACCTCGGGGCGGAAGATTACGCACGATGGGGACAAAGGTGAGCTTGGGGGAGCCGTATCTAGGTCACATCGCCTCAATGGGTGAACAGGATGTAGCTGACGTTTTGGGTGTGGAACGGGTGGAGAGGCCTAGGGCGCGCGTTGTTTTCCAGTCACCTAGTCTCGAACCGATTCGCGTGTCTAGGTGGCAGCACATATTCGCCAAGAGGTCCATTTTGTACTTTTATGTAAGAGAAACGTACACTTGCAGTGCATTTTTTGGCATTCTTTCATTATCTGAATTATACGGCCGTGGTCACACTGCTAGCATATATCATAAAAAATGCATCCTGCAGACATGTCTCAAACATGAATCAAACATGTTTCCAAGATGTTTGAGGCGTTTCCGCATGTAATTCTATCATGTAATTGGAATCTTAATTGTGATTTTTTTTTGTACCCTTCTGAACATGAAGGATGTTTTCATTTTAGATATGACTTTGAGAACAAAGCCCTGTATGCGCGCTGCTGTCTTGGAGCTGGGGCCTTGTCAAGCTGCACGTGTTGCAACGTTTTGTCCCAGCTACCATCTTTTCTAGTGAAAAAAACTGAAATGATTGATTGATTGATTGATTGATTAATTGATTGATTGATCATGTCTGCACTGAACACGGGTCTTGTGTATGATGTACCAGCAGTTGAATTACGGCTTCAATACGCAGAGAAAAAGAGAAAAAAATCTTGTCGTAAAAGAACTCTTAGGGGTAATTCGATTTGCCCAAATTTCGAACCATAAAAAGTTATCTTAAGTACCATCTTAAAGGGTTCTTCGTGAAAAAAACTATAAGGGGTTATTCTAAGCTTTTTTTCTTGATGAGAAAGAGTTCTTCAATGCCCAGTTGCCTGTCTATAGTACGCCAGGGGGCAATAGGGCTTGAGGCGAAACCGTTCTTCACGAGCCGAAAGATTTATTGGGGTGTCAAAAAACCTTTCATGAACAAAGCTTTGTTTTAGGGTGTATATGAAATGTTTAAATTTCATTTAAATTGTTTTTTATTTTAAAAATGATTTACGCATCCACGAAAGCGCAGTCTCTACAGACAAACGTTGGCACCAGATATCAAAGTTTCAGAGCTTAGTTTCAGGATGGTTCACACACACATGCGCCTGCTTATGACCGAGTGCGTTATGACCTCTTGTGATCTCTTATGACGAGACAATACACTGGCGCCATCTATCGGGGTAGCCTTGGGGCATTTCTGTACATTTCCTATCTTTTTCGCGCTAACTTTTCTTACTACTGGCTTGAAAAAAAGAAAAGAAATCTTTTGACGATGTTATAAACGACCATTTCTTATGCGTATGTTTTATCTTGCAAATGCTGCGAATACCTTCACTCTAGTGAAATGAAGTTCCAGGGCCACCTCCTAGATGGCGCCATCGTGGCGATGTGTGTACTTGTTTCCTTTGCCGCATTTCCGCATCTTCTGCGCATGCCTTACCCGAGCAATCAAAAACTATGTATACGCGTTCCCTAACAAGCAGCAAGCGCAAGGCAGTTGAAACCTTTGGGTATAACGTCGCACCGAGCGGTTGGTTTCTAGGATTTTCTCGTGTTGTCTATTAATACGTTCAGATCAAATGCTTGTGAAATTCAAATTCACAGGACAAAAATACGCTAAAATTCATCTCGAACTCGTGTTGTTTCTTTTTTTCGTCAATAATTTTTAGTCTTTTTTTTTTTTCTAAGTCTTAAAGCGAAAGCGTTGACTGCGGCTCTGAAAAGCTCAAACTCACTGGAACATTTATTTTAATTTTTTTTAATCTTTTTTTAAAAATAAAAAAGCTGTTTAACTAGTTACGTACCAGGATTCATTCAGTCTCTGCCTCAATATTGTAGTCCCACTTGCCTTCTTTCGCAAGTACAAAAAAAAAAACCAAAAAGAAGAAAAATGAAACTAAAATAGCAAGAGGCTTTGAGACTCATTCCACTCTAGATCATCAAGTGTCTCAAAACCCCGCTCGGGGTAAGTCTCTGGAGCGTGCAAACGCAATGTTTACTCAACGAACCCTCCTGCCTTCCGAGTATGATGGTGTGTACATAGCGCACCCTTGCGGCAACAGCCTCTGGCGCGCGAACAACGGACCAAGCTGTTTGCAATGCAGATAAGACTAATCTCGGTGCGGCGATGCCACCGCACGAGTCTTCTCGACGCCGCTTGCGGACTCCGTTCCACTTCAACGATGGACCGCATGCGATGCTTTGAAGCCATCGTAGCCAATCTAATGCAGTCTAACGCCTTACAAGTAACGCGGTACTTGTACCTAGTTTTTACAACGCCTACACACACTTGTCCCTAGTTAATTTTTTTCGCTAACGAAGTATCGACTTCTTAACTTTTTAAGAGAAGAAACAGCAAACGCATTTCCGTTACTTTTTGGTGGAGTAATGAGTTACCATATTTAGTTACTTCTGATAATCGCAGTAACAAGTAACGTAGTTATAGTTACTTTTTTGAGTGAATAACGATATAACGGTATTTAGTTACTTTATTTCAGTAACGCGTACATGTCTGATTCCAATGCCGTGGTTCAGTGACACGCGGACCTTTGGGACACAGCGACGCGCGGAGGACGCTGTCACGTGACGCGTATCTGCCATTTGATTGGCTGGGATGGCCCGTATAGCATCCGCTGCGATCCACGGTGGTGTGACACGGAGTACGCGAGCAAGCCGCAAGACGTTCCAGGGGAACACCGAGACGCCCCCAACGCAAAGGCGTGGAAGCGCCGATGGAAAGAAGACGAGAAATCCCCATCGTGGCGGCGCTGTGTTTGCTCAGGCCGCCGGAATCGCGAACAAAAAGGGCGGTAAAAAGAAGCCGTTCTTCCGTCCTTTTTGTGTTGCGTGAGGTGAGAGTTGTGGTCGCTGTTGTGCGGTAGAGCAAACAAACGTTAGATTCCTCGAGGAGTGCGTAACGGTTTCCTTGGGTGGGGCATATATGCTCATGGTCGTAAATCCGGTTACCGTTGTTGTCTCGGAGCTCGGGAGCAAACGTGATTATATTCCGTGGACGCCAAAGTATGCCGGCGAGTGCCAGGTTAAATAACGCAAACACGTTTCTTTTCTTCTTCTTTTTTTTTTTTTTGTGGCAATATCGAACGTACTCCACGAACCTGCCGTAGTTCAAGTTCGACCAAGTTCTACTTTTTTTTTCTAAATTTGAACGCAGTTCGACAAGCATTCGAGTAAAGTTCAACTGGGTATGCGCATGTGCTGAAATTTAAAACCAGCTAACCGCCACCTAGCGGAGGAAGGAGAGGGCGCAGTATTTTTCGAGATTATTGTTTCATACTAACAAACAAGCTAAATCATTAGGAAAAACGGATGTATATCGGTTTTTATATGACGTAACATAAATCATTGTGATGTACCCAAGGTTTCCTCTCGAAAACATTGCCACGCGCGCAACTGACGAAGCAGGCAGCGCGTTCGTGGCCTAACGGTTATCGCGCTTGAAAACGGCTTTTTTCGCACTGCCCATTATTGGAAAATAGAATCACCGAACATTTAAGCTACATCTCTTCTTCATTAGCCGATTTTGTAAAACCAGAATCCTCCCGGACACTTGATTCAAGGATTGCTCGGTAGAAAACTTGCAGAAACTAAGTGTGCCATTACAAAAAGGGGGGAAAATATTAACGGTCACAAGTAATTTTAGTGCTTCCAAAGATAATCGAATTTTCTTTCGCTATAACTCCCTAATAAACCTATTCAAATGACTACAAAATTACCTCAAAAAGTAATCGATTGCAAGTTTAATTTCATAACCTGTAATGAGCACAGTAAATGTTTGCTGGTAGGTTACAGCACAGCCTCTAAACGTCCTTCCGACGGCAGGAGCTCGATGTTCCCTCCGCGCATGCGCACATCACTCCCGAGGAATTGCGTGACCGCCTCCCAAAGTTCCTACTGACCAACAGCGCGGTGACTACTTGCTCATTTCTTTTTTTTTTTTTTTATTATTCTATTTTGATTTGGTTTTCTGGCCATCGCGGAGGGACCTCGCTGTTGCGGGCAGCAGAGTGATTCAGGACGGATGCTCTGGAAGCACGGAACCCCTAACGTATACGTCGGCTATATAGGATCGCAGGCGCACGAAG
The DNA here is from genome assembly GCA_013358835.2 of Ixodes persulcatus. NCBI lineage: Eukaryota > Metazoa > Arthropoda > Arachnida > Ixodida > Ixodidae > Ixodes > Ixodes persulcatus. Next base: position 494 of record JABSTQ010010312.1, on the reverse strand, counting down.
GACTCGGATAATCATGCCTCGTGTATCTTATTTCAGACAGGACGCCGGCGCGCGGGGGAGAAAAAAGAATGGCAGAGCCCTTTAGCTCCAAAGTCCAATGACGAGTGGAATGCAGTATTAGAGTCGAGCAGAGCCGCATATGTAGAGAGTTGGCCATTCGTTGGGAAGTATAGGAGACAAATGAGGAGGCGCCATTGGCCGAAAGCGGGTTGGGCGTGTTCCAGGGCGTCTTGAGAAATTCGAATGGGCCAACCAGAAGCCGGAAATAATAATCTGGCGCTGGTCGCGGAGAAACAAACTTGATAGGTGCGTCAGAGTAACTCTCGGTGACTGAAAATATGGTGCACGTGATGTTTCAATCATGGTCATCCAAAATCATGGTGGAAGAGCGCGACTAGCGGAAACGATCGACATAAGCGGTGCGCCAAGCGCCGAGGGCCGGGAATCTGCCGTCCGAGCGGTCGCACTCTGTCCGAGCAAAACAGAGTTGAGCG